>CM077250.1:4833578-5068578 GCA_039654775.1 Spinibarbus caldwelli
TTAATCGCATCTAAAATAAGTTTTTATTCACATAATGTGTGTGTGTGTACTGTGTATATTAATTATGTATATATATAAATACAAACACATGCATGTATATATGTTTATATAATAAATATATTTAGATATAAATTATAAGAATATAAATACATACATGTAAATACATGTAAATATTTTTAAAATATATACTGTATGTGTGTGCTTTTCTATATACATAAATATACACAGTACACACATATATATTATGAAAACAAAAACTTTTATTTTGGTTGCGATTAATCGCGATTAATCTTTTGACAGCACTAATTAAAAATAAAATACTTAAAAAACAAAATAAATAAACTAAATAAATAAAAATACAAATAAATACAAATAAACTGAATACAAATAAATAAATAAATATTAAAAATTAATTAAAATAAATTAATGTGTAGACAAACAAGCAAACAAATAATTTAGCCAAAAGAAAATGAAAAAATAAAGCAATACATTTTTTATTTAAAAAACACTATATATAGGGTTATCTTTAGGGAACAAAAGACATTTGCAAACTAACCAAATATAGACTTTTAGTTGCTACAATTTCAAGTCTCGTCAGTCTATATTTGTTGCACTGAATTTATTTACACTGAATTTCAACTGAGAATTATTTCTCATTATGACTTCTACTGGAAAAATGTGCGCAATTGTTATGAAAATAATGTCACAAAAACCTAATGGTCCTAAAAATATGCATTTTCTTTTCCTATTAGATTCTGTGGTGAAATATGAGCCGGTCTTTTCTTTATCAGATTTATCAATTTATTCTTGTATCACTTGAACTAAAAATCCTGACCAAACTGAGCAGTGAATTTCAAACTCCTCTGTGATCGCTCTCAAGATGTTTCAGTCTTTAAAAGCTCTGGAGCACGTTGTTGAGGTGGCATTTTAAATATGCAGATAATTTCCTGCATATTTATTTGTGGCATTGAATAATTTCAAGCAATCACATCTGTTTTTTCCAGAGACCTTTAGAAATGCCAGTGCTCATCAAAGCAGCGGGACTGTCTCACTTCCAGTAACGCAGAGGAGACGGGTCTTAAATCAACTTCAGTAAAGTGTGTCGAAGCACACTGGAAGGTTATCTGAGGAGGCACTGAAAGAGTTTAGAAGAACAGAGAGAACACTCACAATGTGTCACTGTTCAAGCGTGATAAAAGATAAAGCGCCATGTCTACTGTTTTAAACATTGTTTTGCAGCCACCACAGAGTTTTGAAACCGTCATGAACGCTTGACCTCGCTCCCACACTGGCTAGTCTATATCTCCTAACAAATCACTTTCTGTCTGAGTCATATATCTCACTTTCTATCTCTTTAATATCTCAACTGTTTCCTCTACACACAAAAAAATTTGGTTCTTCAGCAGTTCTTTGAGGTGGTTGAGGTGCTATAGCCCCGCTACTGTATAAAGAACCTGTTAAGACACTGTATAGTTCTTTAAAGGTTGTCTAACTGTGTCTTAGTCTAGTTGGGGAAAGGATTCAAAAACGACATTAAAATACACTGTATTTCCTGAAGATAACGTGGTCCTCGACCATTTTGCCCTCAAAGCCCCCCTATAAGGAAATATTCCAGGGCACAGAAAAGAAAAAAGTATAGAAAAGCATAAAAAAAAAAGACATTAAAAACAACTTTTGCCATTGCAGTAAATTCCCATTCATAGAAAACATATGAGTGTGAAGTAACATATCTAAAATCCAAGGAGGAGAATGGGGTTCCTCTTATGGTTCTACAGCACTATATTCTATTTGACAGAGGTGCTGTACAGCACCTTTAAAGATAGGAGCTATATAGCACTTAAAGGAAGACGCCACCGTTTTTCCATATTCCAATATGTTTTTCCCTCAACTTAGACGAGTTGATAAGTACCTCTCCCGTCTCAGTGCGTGCACTTAATCGCTCTAGCGCGCGGCACCACTATGCTAGCGTTTAGCTTAGCACAATTCATTCCTTAGGATAATATTACTGCGCCGAGGTCGAAGTGCTGCAAGAAGAGAGAAGTACTCTTCCGCCATATATTATAGTTATCATTTTTTATCTGCTTAGAAAATTGCCCCGTTTTATTTTGTGTCACCATACTTACTTGTGTAACTACTCATGTAAACGTCTTTAAATAGGGAAAACATGGAAGTGTTTGGTAGCTTCTAAATTCATCTTTCTTTGGATCCTAAGGAATGAATGGTGGTAAGCTAAACACTAGCATAGTGGTGCCGCGCGCTACAGCGATTAAGTGCACGCACTGAGACGGGAGAGGTACGTATCAACTCGTCTAAGTTGAGGGAAAAACATATTGGAATATGGAAAAACAGTGGCGTTTTCCTTTAAAGTGGTTGCTCTAAGCCAATTAACCACTTTTAGTGCTATTCAGCACCATTTTTTTTTAGAATGCAAATTAAATTATGTTCTCCTTAGAAAAAGAGCCTAGACTCCTCTAGACTGTATAGTACTGTCTATAATCAAAAGCCAGAGATCTCAATATTAACTCATTGAACACGAACATTTCTCAAACAAATTCTTCCAAGATCAAATGTTCTAAGCTATGTTAATCACACTACTGGTCAACGCATTTGGCTCTACCTTTAATTTTCCCGAAAGTATGAAACTTAACTGCAAAACATAACTGAGAGTATCAAGTCAACATGGAGAAATTGTTAAAAGAACATTTTTAGAGGACAATGAAGTTACCTGAGCTATGAAAGAGAAACTGTTTTAGATCTAAATGTCTCACATTTTTTAAATGTCTTTCCATTTCTCAAATGTAATCTCCCATATGGCAGAAAATAATTAAACAAAAAAAATCTACTTCAAAATATTTTTACATGGATATATTTTGTAAAATAAATAAATAAATAAATAAATAAATAAAGTGTATAATCAGTGTGTCAATGTAAATATATTTATTTTGTCCAAATATATGAGCGTATATATATATATATATATATATATATATATATATATATATATATATATATTAGTCTTGGCCCTTAAAAGCACAATAGCACAAGCTTTACACCAAATATAATAATTGATCATTATATTCAAATTTATTTCATTAGGCCGTGCTGGTCCAAAATATATTTGGCATATATTTAAAATGTATTCTGGACAGAATTGTATGTATTTATTTATTTATCTTTTATTTATTTATTTTATTTATTTATTTATTTTTTTTGCTGCACAAGTAGATATTCAGAGAGATGCCAACAAGTTTTCAAACTGATACGCCAAGATAGCAAAGTCTGCAACCAGAGATCTCACTTTCCCTGATAGACTTCTCATCCAGTCAACAGAAGTGTTCAGGAAAACTAAGTAATTGTTTTGCATTTATGCAAGTGTTCAGCTTTAAATGAAACATAATTGAGAGCTCAATTAAGTCTTCTGAGCAACAAAAGAGCAACATCAACAAAATGTTCCTCTGTGCTGCTCTCTCAGGGACAGAAACCTCCTCATGCGAAATCACAAACACTTGATCTCGCTCCCACACATCTGTATCTCCAAACACATCACTTTCTTTCTCAGTCATATCTCTCGCTTTCTTCCTATCGATGTAGGACAGAAACCTCCTCACATACGTCACAGAAACACCACAATACATGCCAAAAAGAAAAACAAGCAAAAGCAAGTGAAGCGGCATTTATAATATGACTCCACAAATATCTCCGTGATGGCAGTATTGATCTGTGATAGTCACAGCTATAATGAGCTAAGCACTTTGCCCTGACCCCTCACAGTCTGAGCACAATGAAGGGGCCCCTTGCCTCGCTGACCCCTTCATAACATGCTGAACTCAGTGACCCTGCTTTGACTCTCGCTCTTGGAGTCGAACTTTAATAATCTGGAGGAGAGACTGCTCACATCACCTCCTACAGCGTAAAATGATTTCAGCTCGGGGACTAATACTGAACATTCATCAGCAATTTCAGACATTTTGGACATTTTCCTCTCATCCGAAGACTGACTTAAAGGACATCTGCTCTAGCCTGATAGGACGAGGGGTTATTATGCCCTTATCTGTCATAGACGCTCAAAATGCTCATAAAAAAAAACAAAAGATCCATGAGAGCAATTTAGTTGTACAATATATTGGTGATCGATCATAACAGACTGAACAAATCAATATTGGAAACAGAAATGATTATTGCTTTTTTTCTGCCAATTTAAGCCATATTTATCATTCTCATCAGCATAAGATCTTATGTTTTTCCTATTTAAATGGTGTACTTTTTTAAAAACATAATGTGTAGAGATGCGTTTATTAAGGTATTCAAAATTCACCGTACTTTCACCAGTCGATTAATACACTTCATTAATACATTACGACTGTAATAAATTGTCTTTAGAAAAAATACATTTTAACCATGTTTTTAGGAATAAAATTTTATATAAACCAAATGAATGATATAAGAACAAACCCCTCTGTTAAAATATTCAGAAAATAGGTAGAAATTTTGGTTTCAGTGCTACTAAAGCAGATTTCTTTGACTCAGCACATGATAAAAAAACATTTTACTCATTTTAAAGACACGTATTGTAATTGAAATCTACTGATGTAAATAACAGTGTAATAAAATTAAAAGTTAAATGTGTAAAAAATTGGATGTTTACTTGTCACTAGTCTAAAACAGACATGTTATGGAAGCAAAATAGCTCAAAATCTCAAAATTGACCAGTGAATGAAAAAACAATGGTTTTTCCTGTAGTGTCTTGCCTTAAAAGTTGAAGTACTTTTAACTTGAGTAGAGAGTTTTTAGTGTCATGTGCGAGACGCTCCAAAAGATGTGATACAAGTGCAACAGTTAAAGACGTCTGTCTATGTCTAGTGCTTGATTACACACACAAAAAAATGGAAAGACGATTTTTGCATTTAAAAACACAAGACATGGCGCAGTGTAATAAATATTGTCTAGAAATGCTTTTTTTTTTTTAATGTATTAAATGTAATAATTTTAACTTGACACAGTGTTACAAAAACATTACGCTCATGTGGGAGATGCTTCAAAATACAAGAGATGAGAGCATAATGGTTGAATGTAAGTGGCACGTTTATAAAGCAATAAAAAAAGAAAGTTAAATAATAAAAAGAAAAATGCAAGGTCTAGTGATGATTTAAAAAAAACAATAGAAATGTAGCACTGTAGAAAAATATGTTCTGTGCAAGCAGCATCAATGTCTGCATATATAATGTTTATAGATATAACGTATATATTTTTTAAATCTCCAAAACCAGCTTGTGTACAGGTACAGAACAAAAAAAAGTAATAACATCATATAAAAGATCTTTACAAACCAAAAATGAACTTTCCAAACTTGGTTACAGCATTATTGCTTTTCTAATAAAATCTGGAGCTTTAATTTTCAGTGTGCAGACATCTATTATTGATCGAATTTGATTGAAAATCTGAGCACATGCATCAAAACACCGATGAAGCTTTAGGAAATGAATGTGCTTTTTATGACGAGAAAAAAAAAAAAAAAAAAAAAACACGGTATGGATTTATTGGATGTCTTATCATCATAACATCTTCATCAGTATTGGCCAAAATGTCTATACATGTATGGGTTTATTACAAACAGAATTATAATTAATGTTAGTTAGACAGTAAAAACACCCATGTTAAATGAACCAAATTCTCTTTTTGTAGGCAAATCAAATTCTGCAGGAGTAGATTTGAATTTTACACTAAGGATTTCCACCCTTGTCAAGCACATGGAGTATCTCATGCCTGTATAAATACAACAGGAAGCAAAGTCTGTAGCGTTTCCTTTACAACTGAGTCTGGCAGGAGAAAGAGTGAGAGATCATTATTGACTGGGCAACACAAAACAGAAGAGGTTGACTGACATCTACAGCAACAAACAGAGTTCCTGCATTATTCCATTACTTTTTCACTCCTCAAAGTCTCTTTATAAATTTACTCTTTAATAGAAAAGAGGGGGATGGATCTAGTGGAATATAGTGAATTGAATGAATCTTTTCTTCAAGACATTTGAGCTTGAATCTCATCACATTCTGATTGACAGCCAGACACATCCCTGAGACTCACACGAGCAGCGAATGAAATAAAGGTTGAATTCTGCAGCTCTAGGCTGATGCCATGTTCCAATTTCATACCAATTACCTTCTTATCAGGCACCGTCAGACATCCTTTCAGTTCTCTACTGTTGAGAAATCACCGGAAAGCTACACTAGAATATATGCAGAAGAGGCCATATTAGTGTGTGTTAAACAAGGTATTAAACTGAGGAGAAATCATTAATATTCATCCTCTCTGTACTACTCAAGTGAGTGTCGCTCTTTAAAATTCACGTTACACTCGTCCACGCGCTCAAAAACAAACACATTTCACTTCTGTGCTCCGCTCATGGAGGAATGTCAACATTCCCGGCCTCAACACAACTGTGAAAAGAGCTACACTGGATGTTCATTGTGTTATCATTGCCCCCGGGAAAGAACACTTGCTCACATGTAAAAGACAAAGCTACAGGCTGGAAAACACACAGCTCAGCATAAACGCTATCAAACAACGCAACACTTGCAAGCCGATGAATGCAGCCCATACGAAAAATATGAATTAAACATGACTATCATATGTTCTACCTTGAAATATGCAAGATAGTACACCACTGTTCAAAACATTAGGGTCACTAAGAATTTTTATTAGGAAATTAATACTTTTATTCAGCAAGGATGTATTAAATTGATCAAAAGTGACAGGAAATACTTTTACACTGTTGCAAAAAAAAAAATCTATTTCAAATGAATGCTGTTGTTTTGAACTTTCAATTCAAAGAACTGTTTTCATCATTAATGATAATAAATGTTTCTTGAGCAGCATATTAGAATGATTTCTGAAGGATCATGTGACATTGATGACAGGAGTAATTATGCTGAAAAATCATCATCACAGGAATAAATTACATTTTAAAATAGATTAAAATTTTAGATGGTAATAATACTACCAATACTACTGTTTTAATGTATTTTTGATCAAATAAATACAGCTTGGTGAGCAAAATACTTTTTTCAAAAACATTACAGAGATTTACAGACCCCACACTTTTAAACGGCAATGTATGCAAACAAAAACATCGTCTGAATGTGTATATTATATTCCATTACCTCAAATGCATTTTTCTTAAAATTGTTAAGATATTCACATGTGAGTGTATGAATCATGTCCTTTATAAGTTTCATAACATACAAACAGGCCTAACTGTTGCATGACACTTTAAATGTAAAGATGTAACACAAGAGTCTATTGTTGGCAAACATACATCTTATAACATTGCTCTTCTATAACTTCTTCATAGTTTGAAGCCACTAGAAGTCAAAGTTTCATTTCCTAATATAAGCACCATAAATCCAATGCATGAAGTTGTTTAAAAGTAGGAACATATTTTAAGTACCTGTAACAGAAAAAAAAACAAATCAGCGGTCACAGCAGCCCTCAAGTGTGAAGTTATGACCTATATAATTGTGCATAATTAGGACAACAAAACAAACAGGCTTATCAACTTTTTAAAGGAAAGAGAAGATACTTCTGTTTTTGACTAACTCTATGGTATTTTGGTGCAAATTCACCAGTCACAACAAAACCATGAAAGGTACGAGAAAATATTAATCAGACTACATTTAATCGGTTGAATCTAAGAATTACTGGTTGTTGAGGTAAATACTTCGATTATTAATGTTAATTAATAATTCATTACATTTATATAGTGCTTTTCTGCTTTTTCTAAGCACTCAAAGCGCTTATTATTAAAAATTAATATTATTATATTTCAAAGTTTGAATTTAAGGATGTTTCTGTTCAAGAAACATATCTGTCCTGGGTCACCACTTGATATCCAGTGTAAAACCACTTGAGAAGCACTGATCCAAGCAACATATAAATGAACGCACACATTCCTGCCACACACCTGAAGAACAGGATGCCATAAATATTAAAGAAGCCCTTTGCATTTTCCTGTCTGACTCTAATAAATGTCTTCCTGCTTCATATGCTGCCATGTACACTATGATTCAGTGTGTGATGTGTGAGCAAAAGAGAGGGAGGGAGAATTCTCAGCGGGAAACATAATGGACGTGTTAGAAATCAAGGTCTCTAGTCATCAAACCCAAACATGCAACCTACTGAGAATACATAACTGCTTGTGAGTAACACTATGCATTATTAACACATGCATTGCATCCTATTAACCAGCAAGAATTGCATCGCATTTGATAGTTTGCAGAGTTAAGCTTGGAAAAGTAACATTTTCTTTCGGGCCCCGGCGCCTCCTTGAAAGGGCCCTTGACAAAGCCCTTAGAAACAGCAGATGTCCTGGTAGAGAACATCTGTACACACCCCCTCTCCTCCAGCACAGACAAAGGGGCATCACACACACACACACTTCTTAATATCTTGTCTTAAATCTGTAAGGAATCATCAAAAAACATCACAAATCTTCAAAAACGTGTATGTAATAAGTTCAGCAACCAGACTAAACTTTTTACCCACATCATAATAGGGGTTTTTGACTTGGCCAAAACCTTTTTAGCAACCTGAACATACAGTTATCAACTAAATATTACAGTCACGTTGTCTCAAATTGTACATTTCCTTATATAGTGGCCTTAAAAGACATGCAACATTAAGCTAATGCTATCAGTAAACATGGAACATGTCAACAGAGTTTTAATAAAGCTGTTTTATACATTGTTGCAACACTTGATCAAACGGACACAATGTAACCAAATCCAGAAGAATCAGCCGATACAATGTAGCCACGGATCAAAGAGCCATTGTAACAATCATTTCAACTATTTCAGCCGCTGAGTGGCTCAAGATGTCCTCGGATATTAGAAACACAGAGCGAGAAGCCCACCCATCCCCTCCATGTCGCAGGCGAATAAACACACACATGGACGGACACACCGCGCAACACCAGCCGCGGTTCCTTAAACCAACAACCGGCGAGTGCATCTTACATCTTACCTGGACAAACGCCTATGTATGTATGAAGATATCGGGTTCATATATCCATTAAGAAACAATCCGCTGCTCAAATACAACGTAGAAGCGTTCATGATTAACGACTCACCTTTAAAATGCTACAAAACTTAATCCAGCGTGTCCCAAAACTGAATATCTGATTGTGATGTTTGGCTTTGGGTGATTGAAATAACTTACAGATGTGGTTCAGTTTGGTTCAGAGCGCAAGAAGGTGGTTTACGGGATTTTAAAAAAAGAGGAGGTGATTCGGAGACTATGGTGCACTACGTTTCATCTTTTCCCCAGTTGCAAGGATTGAGATGTCTCTGTTTTCCTTTTCTTTTTTCTCTATCTTTTTGAAAGAGGCGGGGCTTTGGATTGAGCCGGCCAATAGCGGCGCGGTTAGCGCGGGGTCACGCCCACATCGAGTGCGTTTGCACTGGTCAGTTTGACCACAGCAGGCCTGAGGAACACTAGCATTGACTGCTATCGCAGAGTACTCGAAATTCTCTCATATTTGACCCCTGGTGTTGATTTTTGTTACTTTTATGAGAGCTATTTTTTTTAATAGCGCAATGTTTGTCTTTATGTCAAATTTGATTTGAATTCAGTTCAATTTAATTTGAATAATTAGGTTGTTTACTATAAATGAATTAAAAATTATGAAATTTAGCCTAATATCTGAAACTAGATGAGAATATTAATGTATATATTTTATTCTGAGATTATAGTGATAATTCTTTCATTTGAATTTAATAGGATTTTTTCAGCTCATATCTGAGAACAAGAAATTAAGTGAAAAGAGCTGATTAGTGACACAGTACTGAATCAGAAATATTTCTGCATTTTGTGTTTTCTCTTTAAAAATGAAAATATTCATCATTCATAATTGACAGTGGTAACAGTGAGAGGTATGTTAGTGCTTTTCTTCACGTCATTCAGTTGGAGGTAGATTAATATTTCAAAATCAAAGTAGTTTATTGTCACTTCAGGTCAGACCATATAACAGATCTTTACAAGACAGCCACAGTGACATCAGGTTGAGCAGACAATAAATACAAACACTTTCACTAATTAACAATAAATATTGACAGTAAATCATATATGTGAGTGGTTCGGCAGATACTTTAGCGCAAATGCAGATAATGTAATTCAAAAATATGTAAGGACATGCCAAAAAATGCAGCATAAAAAGAACAATATAAAATACAGTGATACTGAATAAAAATATGCAAGCAAAGCTGGATAATAAAATGTGCATGTGTTATTGATGCGCATGTTTTATCCACAGACTTACTCTCTTCTCTATAAGACATTGTCTTTTTTGACTCAGCTGCAAATGCACCTCATAATAAGTATGAAAATATTAAATTTTCAAAGAAACATTTTTTGTAGGACACACACACACACACACACACATTCATCCTCAGAAATCCCTCACTCCCTCTCCTCTCTTTTTTTCTCCCCTTATAAACACATTTCCCCCAAATTCAGCACTTTTACATTCTGCCTCTCTGGGCACAAAATGCTTATTTCAGATTCATTTTACTCTTAAGATTAGTCTTTGACTCTTTGCTTTACAGCACCAGTATATATATTGATTTGCTTGTCAAGAACTATGACACTTTCACAGAAACTCAGCTTCACACGTATTATTATATGTAATGCTCATGTCCCCTGGGAAAGAAGCAGTTGATTTTATGGTTTCCCTCATCAGTCATATACCAAGTTTGCAGTTAACATGATTAACATAAAATTAACAAATGCTTTGCTTACTAGCATTTTAGCTATATACATGAACTCAGGTGGATACATGAATGGTGTTCATTAAATGTATAATATGCTTAATTTACGAACTGTAGAAAAACACTATTCATAGGCCTACTTATATATAAAAAATAGTATTATATTTAAACCGATATGGAATAACATTAACCACGTTTAATTCATTTAAAACAACATCTGAGGCCTAAAATATGCCCTAATACAACAGATCATCCCACTTGAAATATCTTTGTTGTTCTAAATCCACTTTTATAAAACAGATAGTTCCGGTCCTTGATTCTGATTGGTTGAGCCACGTTCGAAGCCGTTGTAAATTACACTACAAACCTACACCTTTGTTTACTTTGTGTGTTGCTTGGCAACCACTTTGTTCCAACCATAGGTTCTAAACACAACTCTTTCTGAGGAACTATATTGTTTGGTGGAAGAATACGGTTTTTATTTATATCATTACACTTTATTTGCTCTGTTTAATTTTGTGAAACCTTACTACTTATATGGAATAACCGTTTTATAAAAGCAATAAGCCCCGTGAAGCTGTGGTTTACAGTGAATTTATAACAGCTAAGGGGCGTTGTTAGGCACTCTTCGCTTAACAACGCCCCTTAGCTGTTATAAATTCACTGTAAACCACAGCTTCACGGGGCTTATTGCTTTATTTAACCCCGGGCATTGTGGTGTTAAACTTGTGCAGTGAGAAACTATGGAGTGATAGAATGATATGGCTACATTAGCAACAGACAACCAATCGCGTAACAGTTACCTCATATTTATGGAAAAACCGCGCGTTGTATGAACTGCCGTTTGAAGGGAAAATGTCAAATGGTGTTTTAATCTTACCTTAAGTCCACCGAAAAGTTCAATCAGGAAAAACTGATAGTACAGCTGGCAATAAATAATATAATGAAGCACAATACTAGAACCTTTATGTAAACAGCTCGCGTGCTGCCTTCGTCCAATCAATGACGCTTACGCTATAAATATGCAAATATGCACGTTAAGGGAGGGTTTAGGAATGTAGAGTGTGAAGCGTGTCCCTACCAATATCCAGCGACTACTAAATTGTCCCTAGCTGTAATTTGTGATCAAACAATATCTAAATATATATTAATATATATAAATATAACGTTATATAAATAAAATCTATTGTCCTCTTTTGTAAGTCGCTTTGGATAAAAGCCTCTGCTAAATGACTAAATGTAAATGTAAATATATGTATATAATTTCGGCCACATCTGAAATAGTCGTTGATATTAGCCTACCTGAGAAGTTAAAGTAAACAGAAAAGTATATGTGCCTGATACAGAGCTTTTCGAAACTCCGAATCAGATTGCGCTCCGCACTCTAGTCCCAATCTGAATCAAATGATTCGCGATTTATGCTCCAAAGTTTCGATCTGGATCAAAAGATATGTGAACCCGCTCCGAAGTTCACAACTCAGTTAAATGATTCGTGGTACGCGCTCCGAATTTCCGGTCTAAATCAAACTGCAGAACCCACTCCGAAGTTCCGATGTGTAGGCCTACAATGATTCACGAAGCCACTCCGAAGTAGGCCTATCTAAATTAAATGATTAAATGAAGTCCCGAATCACGAACCCGCTCTGAAGTTCTGATCTAAATCAAATAATTCGTGATACGCGCTTTGAAGTCTCAATCTGGAACAATGAATCATTTTGAGACAAAGATTTAAATGATTTGGAGTTTCGAAAAGCTCCGTTTCAGAAACAAATTGTATTTGCATATTTTCTGGTCTAATGACCGAACAAGACCAGAGGGTTAGGCTAACATTTGATTGTAGGCCTAAATCGCAATTTTTTTTTTTTTCTGATTCTTGCTTTCTTTTTTTTTCTTAAACAGTACAGAACATCAAACCATTGAGACAGTAGAGTTATAAAAAAATAAAATAAATAAAAAAACAAAGAAAAAATAAATTACAGAAAAGTATACAAATCCCTTTAAAAAATTAATCATTTTATTATCGTAAAAGTGTAGTGTTTTTTTTGGCATAGGCTATTGTACCATTTGTATAACCACAGTTTTACTACAAATACCATGGTTAAACTATAGTTAATGTAGCAAAACCATGATTAATTTGTGGTTGCCATGGTTTAACTAGTAAGGTGTGAAACTATGAGAATATTATAATATATATATTTTAGTCAGAGACTACTAGTGACATCAGTGTATGTTAACCCTGGGTAAGTTGTGAGCAGTGTGTAAAGTGAAACAAGATAACCCAGAATTCTGTTTAGCCGAGGTTTAGAATGACTAAAAATGATTAAAATTTTCAAGTGTAAAAAGCCCTCAAAAGAATGTTCTCAGCTGTACTCAAAGAACGTTCCAGGCAAGGTTCTCTCAAAGTTATGAACAAAGATTCTTCCAGTAATGTTAGTAGACCGTTCCTTCAAAGTTATCTGGTCTTTACTAATGTTCTGAAAACATTAGCACAAAAATTATTTATATACAACATTCATGGAATGTATTATTTCTGGAACATTTTAGGTGGATGTTCATCTAAATGTTACTGTTTGTTTCCGATCATTTAGAGAATATTCAAAAGTAAACCATAATGTTTGGAAAATTATAAAATGGAATGCTTCAATTTTGAATGTTCAGAGAACAAAACAGTAGAACCTCTTTTGTTAGTTAGGTTCTCATTAAAACATTCAAAAATTGCTTCTTTTTTTTTTTTTTACTTTATTGGCTTAACTCAGTGTTTTCATTTTAAAAGAACATGTTTCAATTGAGTAGCTTGTTCAAATGGTTGTAAAATGAAGCACTCGAGTGAACTGGTGCAGCACTGAATACTGACTTCTGACTCCAAACACTGAGTTTTTGTGTGTTGTAACATCCACTCAGACTGATCTATTCACAATGATGCGCTATACGCCTGTACAGATGTGAGCAATCTTTAACAATGACTTATTCTAATGCAGCAGCCCTCTCCACCTCATTTGAATGAATATTTCATCACAATGAAGGTTTATTCTGCTGTGTGCCGGGTCTCCTGCAACCATTTCTCAAGGTTAGACAGAGTTATCACAGGGCCAAGCTGAAAAACAAGGATGTGCAGCTGAGAGGCAACAGTCAGCAATATCTCACAATAACAGCGTCAAGGAAAAGATGCTGTTGACTAGGAGAAAACATAACCAAATTATGCCCTATGAATTATAATCAAAGGTAGGGTTTAGACAGCAGATCACAACGCGTATCAAAACGCAACTGCAGACAGAATTAATTTATGCATTACAAAGAAACATTTGTTTACACTTGTCTGGAAAAAAAGGCTAATTAGAGTGTTAAGATGCACTAATTATTTTATCAGCGGAGAACAGTATGGGCTAAATTATTTGTCTTGACCTCTCATGTAAAACATGCCAGACTGTTTCATTAATTCATTATCTGGCAATATTAATTATAATGAGGCCAGTGAAATGAAGTGACTAGGATGGAATGCCCTTAAGTTAAGGCTCTTAATTCAGAAATGATTTATGCTGATTAATCTACTCTATTAACACATAATGCATTCTAATGTTCTAATGTACCTTGACATCTGACTATACTTTCGTAAATCCTTGTCATTAAAACATTAGTTGCCATAGAAACCTAACAGGTTTGTTTAAATGTAAATGTAATAGTCTATTGAAAATTTACCTGTTTTGAAAGAAAATGCACTTAGTTTATTTTTAACAGAACTCAAATGCTTGTTGGTGCGCCGGAGCCCTTTAAAGTGCAGCACAATAAAAGATGAATCTCAATGAGATGCAGTTCTTTGATCTCAACCGGGTTATTCTGCATTCACCAAATCCATCAGCTTGTGTCCAGCAATTTATTTTTCAATATGTCTTTCAACAGTGAGAATTGCAATGAACTGTCAGCACAGAGACAAATAACATTAAGATCAATGTTTAGCATTTGAAAAAAACAAAGACTATCAGTTGAACCAGCACCAGAGTAAGTCAGACAATATTAAGAGAACATACAATGTTAAGAGAATTCTCTGTGCCATCACCATGGCAACATGCTTATCTTTCATGAATAGGTTATGAAAGAAATGCAATGTGCAAAACTTCATTACCATCAAAGGAATAAATACTTAATTACTAGATGTCATTTTCTTGGATTGCATTTCAAAATGTGGGCTAAACAATGACAGCGATTCCTCCCAGTATCTCTCCCTGGGTTCCTGTTATCTGGACGTGTGGCTAAAGGAAATCTGGAAAGCAGAGAGGATTCTCCTCGCTGCTCTTTTCCAGGTGCGCACAGACTGCGATACAGCTGCCGTTTCAAATGCAACACCTGCTAGAATAAGATGGCAATCTTATGCTCTCTCTTTGAAGCTGAGACAATATAACGCTGTTCACTGTTTAATCTCTTTCAAAGGTAGGATTCTGAGCTTTAGCCCAAACGTCACACTGCCCTGCTGAGTTTTTTTACCCTTACATCCCTACAAATCCCCATTTCTTGCTTTGAACCACATCAGGTGAGTAAAATGCCACATTAAATGGCAATTTCATTTTGTGATTCTCGCTGATTCTCACTATTCTCATTGATGCAACATTATATTTTTTTGTTAATATTTTTAATTATTTTTAATTTAAATTTTTTTTGTTAATATTTTTAATTATTTTTAATTTTTACTTTTTTTTTGTTTTCACCTTAATTTTAAAGTTTTATTGTGTACTTATATCATTTTTATTATTTAAAAAACAATATAGTTTTTATTAATTTTTAATTTGTGGTTTTAGTTTATTTAGCTTTAGTTATTTTAGTATTTCAAGTTCAACTAAATAAAAATTAGAAATGTTGCCTTTAGCTAAAATAAAACAAGTTTAAGTTTATGTAAGTTTATATATTTTATTTCAAGTAATTTTTTTATGGTTTTAGTTAAGGATAATAACCCTGCTTCAATAAAGTAAAATGATTTTTAAAAATTCAATGATTTCACTAAAAAGCAAAAGAAACCCTAGTAATAGTAACATAATTTACTTAACATAAACATTAACATAACACTTATTTTATTTTAATAATTACTAACATGAGTTTAAAGCAAAAAAAAAAAATATATATATAGATAGATAGATAGATAGATAGATAGATAGATAGACAGATAGATAGATTTATTAAAATAATATAAATAAATATTAATAATAATATATAAATATAATATTAAATATTATGCTGGTATACCAAAGATTCAACTAAATATGAAAAAAGTCAATAAGTCAACACCATTTCATACTCATCAAATTCAACACTAATACTCTTTACAGACTGAAAGATTGAAACAGATTTCAGAATTTGTGATCCTGCAAAGCTATAGTAGTGATGCCAATTGAGCGGCATAGACAGACAAAAAGGACACTGACCTCTGCTGGTTAAAGCAGACAATGACACTAGCGTATCATGCTTAGTGTCACAAGCATTGATGGCAGTCTGATCATCTCTGATTGTGTTATTTAGGGGGTTAATGAGAGGTTGGTGACTGCTAGTACACTTAGTGCAGTGTTCTGGTTAGAGTCGTCCCTCCCAAACCACATGAAACACTCCCCGGCCTGAACCATAGCGTTCATTTGAGACCTCGCTGAGTGATCTCTGGGGAAGCGTCTTCTCAGTGTGTCTTCTCTGCCCTCCGTTTCCTGTTTAGGCAGGAAGTCGGTTCGATGAGCTGAATGGTCCCACTTTGCTGTGCTAAGCGGACTCAAGGTGTCATCATAATGGCACAGGTAGAAATGAGAGTTATGCTGGCGACGCTCATCAAAACATTTCTTACGGCCAAAACCCTGAACACATACACAGAGAAATGGGTATAAAGATTTAAGATATAATAAATAGAATAACTGTGTATCATAATGATGAGCTCACCTGATCATACACGTCAATAGAGTGCTGCAGTGCTGTGCGGTTATCATGCGCTGACACTGGATATTCTCTGCCCATTGTTTTCTGCCATAGAAAGCCTCAACATGAGAATGTTTCTTCATACAAGGATGAATCAGAATGATTACAGTACAGTAAAAAAAAAATCATTTCCTCCAGAAATTTGCTATCTGTAACCAGTGCTGGATGAAACAGCCTACTTTTTTGTAGTCAGTGGACTAGAAAAAAGTAATCTAGCCAGCATGTAATCTACATGCTGGGTAATCTACCCATTACTTTTTGTAGTCCATTGACTACAAAAAAGTAATCTAACTGTAGTCCAATACTGAATAGATGATGAAAATAGTGATGCAATCAATTACATTACACATTTTAGGTAATATAATCTGACTTTTGATTACTTATACACTAGTCAACATTTGAAGTGTATCAAAACCTTTCATCAAAGTTGTCCTAAAACCTAAAACCAAAATGCGTTCTTATGTCTTAGGACAACTTTGATGAACTTTTTTGATCCACTTCAAATGTTGACTACTGTATAACATTACATGGGCTTTGTGAATACAGGGGTTCATAAATTGAAAAGCTAAGAATTAATTAAATCTTAAAAATGTTATATTAAAAGATATAAATCATTTTAAAATATTTTAACATAATAATAATTAAACATTTAATAATATTTTAAAATAAATAGCTAAATTAAAATATTATTATTTTTATTCAAAATAATTATTAATTAAAAAATATATCAATTAAAAATTGACATATATTATTTGTTTATGCTGTGTGGTCTCTCAATTTTCCATGTAATTATAGCTAGCAGCGTATAGGAAAATTAAAAAAGAAAAAATTGTTTTATTATTATTATTAACTCACTGACATAATCATGCAATGAATAAAAAAGTAACTGTAGTCTGATTGAAAATTATTTTAATAACCTAATATTTAATTTAATATTTATTTTTTAAATATTTAATTTGATTATGTAATCCAGATTACATAATCAGTTACTATATCAGTTACTATCCAGCACTGGCTGTTACTTTGCAGTTGTAGTAATAATCTGAATATGAAATACATGTAAGTTATTAATATTACAGTGCAAAATATCACTTTATTTTAATAGCAATAGCTAACCTTTTCAGGATTGATGAATATTTTGGGATATCTCTCCTCTGCTTGTGTCAGGGCTTGAGGAACTCCACGTGCCAGCATTGAACCTGTGCTCGCACACAGATCACGTGTTTGTCCAGTCTCTGACACACCAGTGTGAATAAACTGGAAAAGACGAGCAGGCACATTGATAAATATATCAAATAATTAGAAAAAGAAAGAAAGAAAGAAAGAACTAGGCGAGAGCAGCGTAAAATTCAGTCTAAACGCTTTCATAGGAAAGGCTAGTTGAAGAAGTGTGGTTATCTTACCCAGTTTCCACTCTTGTTCTTCTTATTAAAGTACCTCTTGCCTCCATTACTCATTGTCACTGCTTGAATTTAAAATAAACACATAACTAAAATGACTACTAACTAAAGCAGGTGAACTCAGGTGAACGAGAGCAAACAGTGATTTTGTAACCATGGCAACAGAACGCATAGGCTATTATTCATAAAGAGCCGAGGAGCACTGAAAACAAACGAACACAATCACAATAAATATATGCATTTTGAACACGCAATACCTCTATGTGGATATACTGATGTTTAAAATAATATTATAAAATGATAAGAAACGTTTATAATCATATATAAAATTGTGTATAATCTATTTATATATATACATAGTAATAACTGTAAATCTATGTATATTTATTATATCATGAATTTATATGATCAATATATAGCTAGCATGTATATATAGTAATACAATCTTTTAAATAATCACATTCATTATATAAAAATGTCGGGAATTATTATAATAATCTAAAATATATCGTAAAATAACATATAAATACAAAATCTAACGTAATTATTTTAGTTTAAAATACTGTAAATGCGTTTTTACTGTAAATGATTTATATAACTACGATATAAAAATCTAATATATACAAATAAAAGTATTTAATACATTATATAACGCATATATACTAAATATATATATATTCACACTGATGTATTTAAAAGTGTATGTGGTATTTTAGTCAAAAACACTGTGACACTTTTAACGCTTTTCCACATTTTTCCACTCCTTTCTAGAGAGTGGCGTCGCTGACGTCACGTGTACTTCCGGGTGAGAGGGACAGTAAGTTTGGAGGGAGTGCTGCTCGGTGAGGAACTGACACAGAATTTATTTTTATTTATTTTTAGTCATCTGAGAGTTACCGATTAATCTGACAGATTTCTGCATGTCACTCAGATATCTGTATTTAAGATGAAACAGCGAGAAGTTTAATGAAAAGCAGCACGGTCTGCTGTGTGATCCAGCAGCAGCAGTAGTAACGTTAGTTAGTCGAGCAGATTTATGATCAGTTACAGCGTGTGAGGGAAAGAAGCAGCGATTGTGTGTTTTAAACGGTACCTTACCTTTAATTGTCGGAGGTTCTGGATGGATGAGTGTGGTGAATATGAGCTCTCAGGATAAGAAGACAGACTCTGAACCCAGACTCGAGGAGGATCAGAGCAGCCCTGCGTCTGAAGACAACAAACAGGTTTGTGTCCAGAGCCACTGTAACACTATAATGTAACGCTGTAAGAGACTGTCATTACAGTAAGATGATGCCCATCACATTCTGCAGCATTTCACACTGTCCTGTTGCACTAATCGTGTGTTTATGTTGCTTTGCATTTCTGGAAATGTGGATGGAAAGTTCAAAGATGTTCAGTCCTACTGAGATGAATGTTGTATGTAAAATATTTGTGATTTTAGGTGATTTGTCTGGGCAACAATGAAGTGAAGAGTCGTGCAGTGGTGAAGTACTCCGCCGCTCCGCCGTCTTCCTCCTATGCTTTACTACAGGAGAAGACCGACCTCAAGCTGCCTCCAGCAAACTGGCTGCGGGAGAACACTCAGCTGGGCACTGCGGGGACCACCGTACTCGGATCCAGCAGGAAAAGCAAACCCTTCTCCAGGTATCACTATTATTTTACACTTGTATTTATGTATTTGGCAGATGCTTTTATCTTAAGTGACTTGCGTTGCATTCCCTGGAAATCAAACCCATGACCTTGGCATTATGAGCGTCGTGCTCTGCTGTTTGAGCTACAGGAAAGCTCATGTTACATTTAATGTCAGCTTTTCTGTATGACATTTCAAATGTATTACATTTTACATTACATTTAATCTAAATGTATATATTTAAATGGCAGTGTAGCTGATCTTTCCGTGCATTCTTGTGTTTTCTTTGTTAATTGTAGTTTTGGGATGGCGTACGACTTCATCGACTGTATAGGTGATGATGTTGACGTTGTGTCTGATTCAGAGGTGAGTCTGTTGTATTGAGAATACAAAGTCTTCTTTATATGACACAATAAATGATTAAATTAAAATGGCTTTTTTTGAATATTTAATTCTGATTGGTTGAAAACAGTGCTCTGCCGTCATATTTTTTTGTATATTAGATAATATAATTGAACATTATGCAAGGTAAACAGATTTTTGTGCAATTATTAATGTTTTTATTCAGCAAGGATGTATTAAATTGTTCAAAAGTGACAGTAAAGACATGAATAAAGTTACAAAAGATTTTTTTTAAGTAAATGTTGTTCTTTTGAGCTTATTGAACTTTGTATTTATCAAAGAATCCCCCAAAAATGGATCAGTTTCCACAAAAATATGAAGCAGAACTGTTTTCAAGATTGATAATAATAAGAAATGTTTCTTAAACAGCAACTCAACATATTAGAATGATTTCTGAAGGATCAAGTGACACTGAAGACTGGAGTATTGATGTTGAATATTCAGCTTTGCATCACAGGAATAAATTATATTTTAAATTATATTCAGATAGAAAACAGATATATTATGTTGCAATAATATTTTACAATAATGCGGTTCTTGCAGTATTTTGATCAAATAAATGCAGAAGAGACCTTAAATTTTGAATGGTTTATTTGACTTTTTTTTTCTTGATTTAAACAGAACATCAAGAAGTTGCTGAAGATCCCCTACAGTAAGTCTCATGTCAGCATGGCTGTTCACAGAGTGGGCAGCACGCTGCTGCTAGATGAACTGGACATTCAGGAACTATTCATGAGGTCATCACAGGTAACAGGAAATAGTCACCTTATCTCTCTTAGCTGTATTGTGTTTTGTTATGGAGCTTCTAAAGGCATCTCCATTTAACCTTCTAGTGTCTATTCCTCAAACCTGAAAACAAAATACTGAATTATATAGCAGGAAAACATTTATTTCTGCTGTTCAAAGTGTTTTTATGTATGAAGGGAGTGTTTATGCCATCATAAGATTAACCTAACATTGCGACTGCCCTGTAGACTGGTGACTGGACGTGGCTGAAGGAGTTTTACCAGCGTCTGATTGACCAAAAGTGGCAAAGAAAGAAGAAGAGTAAAGAACACTGGAATGAGAAGGCCATCCTCTCAAAGTTTCTCTATTACAGGTGAGAACTGACTTTACATGATTGCCATCTCATGACAGCACTGATTTCATCACTTCCATTCATAATACTCTCCTGTGTTTCAGTATTAACAGTGATGGGACTGCAGTGCCTGTGCCGTCAGATACAGAGCAGGCGGCAGAAGAGGGTTGTGGGACGGCGGCTGAAGGACCGTCTTGGCCTGCCACCTTCAGCAGTTCCACCACTGAATCTGAGGAGTCTGCGATACCCAAGGAGGTGCGGTCAGCCTTTCCTCCGCTTTTTATTTCTCATGTCATGTGCTCTCAGTGATTCTGAGGTGGAATCATCCTGTTCACTGTCTTTCAGGAGCAGGTGGACACATACACTTTAGGTCACGTGTCTTCAGTTCCCAAAGAGCAGAATCTGCCTACATTGTTCACTGAAGGAGAAAACAGTCAGGTAATAAAATTTATTTAACATTTCCTAACTCGCGAAGTCAAATCTTGCACCTAAAAATTGTGCCATACACAACATTTTAGATTTTTTTATGTAAACTTAAAAATACACTTTTAGTTAAAAATAAATAAAAGTTATATGTATATATAAATTATTTTTAATTAAATGTGAAATAAGTTTACATAGAAAATTTAAAAAATGCCAAAAATAAATAAAGAAATAAATACAAATATTTCATATATATGTATTTTTAATATGAAACAAATCCTAGTGTAAGATTTTTTTTACTAATTTTAAATCTAGGTATGATCAAGTTGTTTTTACAAGGTGTCTTTTAGATCATACAAGATTTACACATGGATATTTATTAAAAGTTGAAGAACCACCATCATGTCTTACTTGCCAAACTAAAATGACTGTGAAACATATTTTATTGGATTGTACTGTTTTTAATGTTAATAGACAATGGTTTTATTCAGAGGTGTGTCTGACTGATATATTTAAAAATGTATCACCTGAATGTATTTTAGAATTTTTGTCTAGTGTACATCTGAAATGTCTTTATAACCTTTTGTTAATTGTATACCTTGTATAATTTATTCAGAGATCGCCATGAAAATAGCCTTGATGCTGGCATGGCGTTAAAAAGTGAATAAATAAATAAATAAATATATGTATTTTATAAATATTTGTATTTTGACTTGCTAGTTTTCTTGATCTCTCTCACAGTCTCAGGATTTGAGGAATGACTTTGTCCGGAATATTCTGTGGACATTTGAGGACATCCACATGCTTGTGGGATCAAATATGCCCATATTTGGAGGTGGTCGATACCCAGCAGTCAGTCTACGACTCAGGTTAAGAGTTCTACATTTATTTATTTATTTATTTATTTATTTATTTATTTATTTTTTGGTGCCATTTCATATATTTTCAGGATATATTTATCTGCTTTTGAATTATTTCCAAATTTATTACATTTGAAGGTAGGGGTGGGAATCGCAGGGTACCTCACGATACGATATAATCACGATACATGGCTCACGATAACGATAATATCATGATACAGCGATTCTGCGATAATCGATATATTTCTAGAAAATCCTATAATGATATATCGCGATATCTGTCTAAACAAAATGCCTGTGAAAAGGTTAAGTGCAAGTTTTCTTTCTTTATTCAAGTCCAAACTGTTAGAAAACAGCAAAAAAAGTTCTGTAAATAAATTTTAACATGTTGAGTAAATTAATAATTTTATTCTTGGACTTATTAAAAGCTTACACTTTTCTTTTTCTCTGTGTGTAAACAAACATATTTAACTGCTTAACTTATATAGCCTCTCTCTCTCTCTCTCCATGTATAAATAAATAAACCTGGTACATTTCAAAATTTACCTGGAGTGCTTTCTCAACCTTTCTACTCCTCTCATCATAAAAACGGAGCCCCGCATGGAAAAATAGCCGTTCACAATCTCATCGAGTCTTTTGCGCGCTCAGGTTGGTTATTTCAAATGTAGACGCGCGGCAAGCACACACACACTGCACACTTCTGCGCCGCATTACGGCTCTGACAGTGTTTTGTCTCGTCCTCCAAGCCATAGGTGCAGATTTATGTTTCTGCTGGTCGGTGCCCACTGTTCACACTGCATAACGCGCACTTGTAATATCTGAGAGAGAGGGAGAGCATCCAGTGTTGTTCACATAAAACTGGACGCACCGGCGGCGCTCTCTCTCTCTCATATAGTGAGGGAAATCCACCTGCGATCCGAGCGGAGAGGTTCGGCTACTCATGAACTGAATATGCGCTCTGCAATAATAACGTGATCGGTCCCTATGGTCCACGCTGATAACTGTTCCGGGGCAGTTTTTTAGTTTTCATCTCCATAAACGTGTATATATAGCAGTAGAGCTAATACAGTGGCTGAAAATCTGTTTATCATTCGGTTCCTCGTGCTTCCCCATCTTCATAGAGAACGCGCTTCATAGTTGCTCAGAGCGCTCTTGGAAAGAATGTAGAAATGGCGCGGCCGCGATTTCCACGCATTTTTAGACGCTGGGAGCAGGAAAATGTATTTAGAGCACCTTATTGTATTAATTAAAATATCGATATTTGGCGCCAGATATCGATTATCGTATCGCATGGAGAAGGATCACGATATATCGCCATATCGATTTATTGTCCCACCCCTATTTGAAGGCTTAGCTATATATACACTAATGTTCAAAAGTTTGTGGTCAGTAAGATGGAAAAAAAAAGAAGTCATATTTTATTCAACAAGAGTGCATTAAATTGATAGAAAGTGACAAATTCATTCATAATATTACAAAAAAATCAATTTCAAATTAATGCTGTTCTTTTGAGCTTTATATTCATCAAAAGGAATCCACAAAATATTAACCTAGGTTTTCAACCTTGATAATAATAGTTTCTTGAGCATCAGTTGAGCTTTGCCATCACAGGAATAAATTACATTTTAAAGTATATTAAAATAGAAAAAGGTTATTTTAAATAGTAACAATACTTTACAATATTATCGTTTTTGCTGCATTTTTGATCAAATAGATGCAGACTTGTTGAGCATAAGAGACCACTTTCAGAAATATTTTTATGATTTGTATATTATGTACTCTACTATATATATATATATATATATATATATATATATATATATATATATAAACCCTATATTTAAGTATTTTATATATTTATTTTAAATACTTCACTTTGTCTTAATAGGGACAACAACAAACCAATCAACATTCTCACAGGAATTGATTACTGGCTAGATAATTTGATGTGTAACGTACCGGAGCTGGTCATGTGCTTTCACGTCAATGGCATTGTGCAGGTAAGATGATTTGGTGATTGTTAAATAGGTTTGAATATATTGATGTACAAAAATATTAAATTTCAGAACAACTCTCATCTCATTTACAGAAATATGAAATGATAAAGACAGAGGACATCCCGAATTTGGAGAACTCCACGTTCTCGACGCGGGTTGTAAAAGACATTGCACAGAACATCCTGTCATTCCTGAAATCCAACTGTACCAAAGAAGGACACACGTACTGGCTCTTCAAAGGTGGGCGGCTGACATTCTTTAGTTTGCTTTCAAACTTCTTCAGCTGTAGTGACTTCTTTAATCACTAATGGCTTTCTGTTTTGTCCAATTAGCTAGTGGAAGTGACATCGTGAAGCTGTATGACCTCACTACTCTGTGTGAGGAGGCGGCGGAGGAGAAATGCCAGAATCCCTTCACACTTCCTGTGGCGGTGCTCCTCTACAAGTATGATTTACATTCATAACTACCTTTCCCATATTCTGTTGCATAAGTTTCCCAGTAAGCATCAGAGACAAGTCTATTTGATGTTTTATCTGACAGAGTGGCCAGCAACATGACGCTAAAGAAGAGCCAAAACAGGAAGAACTATGGGACCATCAGAACGCTGTTGCTCAACTGTATTAAACTGCTGGATGAGGAGCGACATCCACAGGTATGTAGCTTCATTACATTACATTAGATTCATTTCCTGAGCTGATGCATGATTTCTGACCGTCTCCTTCTGTTTGCTGGTGTAGATCATCGCTTCTGCTCACTACATGCTGGCAGAGCTGTTTCAGCTGGATGACGGGAGTGAAGACGAGGGGAACGGGGAGTCACTGAGGGGCGGGGGATCTGAAGACAGCTACAGTGATGAAGAGGAGGAGGAGGAGGAGGAGGAAGAGGAAGACGAGAGCTGCTCCTACAGCTCCTCCTCTGAGCCGCAGGACGACTCCAAAGCTGTGGCCATCATCAAGTCTGTCGGGGAGCTGTCGGTTCCAGAGAAATACAAGAGCACACATCAGATCAGAGTAGGAGATCAATCTGAAGACCGGCTTTCTATTTTGTTTGTACACAGCTATAATTGAATATAAGCTATTTGATGTATAGTAGAAGTTAAAATGTTTATTTAGATGTTTGTAAATGTACTCTTTTCCACCTTGCATGAATTTGCATAATGATTTTGCATCATGTTACCAGTGTTTCATGTTATTATTTGCATTATGTTGCCTTCCAGCCCAACTGTGCGTTTCCGGTGTCACAAGACAAGGAGGAGAAGTGCCGACTGGTTCTCAGCTACGTTCTGAAGGTTAGAGAATGAGATTAATGTTTCTTTTCATATTTTTGTTCATGTGCATTTTCTTTTTTTCTTAGTTCTCTGGACTCCATCCATCCATCCATCCATCCATCCATCCATCTATCTATCTATCTATCTATCTATCTATCTATCTATCTATCTATCTATCTATCTATCTATCTATCTATCTATCTATCTATCTTATCCATCCATCTATTGTTCTATCCATCCATTTGTTCATCCGTTTTTTCATCCATCCATTCATCATTCTATCTTATCCATTCATCCATTGGTCTGTCTTGTCCATCCATCCATCCATCCATCCATCCAACCATCCAGCCATCCACCCACGCCTCCATTGTTCTATCTTGTCTGTCAATCCATCCATCATTCCATCTTGTCCCTCCATCCATCCATCCATCCATCCATCCATCCATCCATCCAAAAAACACTAATGCAAAACCTCATCTGTGTGTTTAGGGTTTAAAAGCCGTGGACAGCAGCATAAAAAAAGAGAGTGACCTACCTGCAGCCGACCCCAGCACACCTATCCCTCTAAAATATGAGGAGCGGAGTCAAAATGGAGCTAGAGATGTGGAGAAAGAGATCGCCCTGCTGCTGGACAGAGGTCAGTCACCTCATCCATGCACTTCCTCAGAAACCGTTTCTTCTTCCACTATTTGATTATTTACTGTGTTCATCTTCATCTTGGGTCACACAGTCGGTCCGTGTAATGAGGAGCTGAAGGTGCTGACACGCTCCGGGATGTTACCGGGCACATGGCAGCACCGCATGAAACTGCAGCTGTTCCTGAAAGCGTCCAAAGCGTACTACGTCCTGTCAGATGCTGCAACCAACCTGCTGAAGTATGGACGGGCCCTGCGCTATATCAAACTGGCTCTGCAGTGCCACGGTAAGAACAAGCAGCTTTCTGTACTGTCAGGAAACTTCAGGACTTACACTGCCATTCAAACGTTTGGGGTCAGTAAGAGTTTGATTTTTAAAGAAATTAATACTTTTATTCAGCATTGATTTATTAAATTAAATTACATTGTTACATTACAATATGTTACATTATGTTAAATTAAATTAAATGTTTATTGAGCAGCAAATCAGCTTATTAGAATGATTTCCGAAGGATCATGTGACACTGAAGACTGAGTAATGATGTTGAAAATTCAACGTTGCCTCACAGGAATAAATTGCATTTGAAAATATTTTCAAATATATTTAAAAATTCAGAAAACAATTATTTCGCATTGTAATACTATTTCACATTATTACTGTTTTTACTGTATTTTCGATCAAATATATGCAGCCTTGGTGAGCATAAAAGACTTGTTTGAGGAACATTTACAAATATCTTACCAAGCTCAAACTTTTGAACATTAGTGAATATTCTATACATGTGCATATGTTCTTATTAAAACAGGAAGTTAAAAATATATATTTTAAAGAGTGTTAATTAAGCAGCTTATTTAGAGCTTATCTGTTCAAACTTGATTGCTATATGCTTTCTCTGTCCCTATAGATGCGTATTGCTCCATTAGTGGTGGTCTCCACCCGCAGGTGCTTCTGTTCCACTGCCAGTGTCTGTCTCTGTGTGGAGATGTTCAGTTCATGTTGGCCCAGAATGCCTCAAACAGAGCCGCGTATCTGGAGGAATACAACTACCAGACTAAAGACGACCAGGAGATCCTCCACTGCCTGCACCGTGAGAGCTCCTGCCAAGGTCTGAACGCTACATCACACACTCTTTGTGCTGAAGAGATCATAATATGGTGTGCATTATGGTAGCAGCTACTGGAATTACTGCAACACCGATGTGGAGTGGGATTTTGGACCAGTGAAATTTCACTGTGCTTAGGAGGTGGATTGGATACTAAAACTGCTGGAAGAGGCAGCGTCTTGTAACATTTGAGTAATAACGCATTTTTTTTCCCCCTCTCTCAGACTTTAGCATGGCCACTGATCTGGCTTCAGACCCAGAGTACCAGCTGATCGTCAGCAGCAAGTGTTACGAGGCCGCCCATGACCTTTTGACCTCAGGAGTTCTGAAGGACCTGGGACAGGAGCAGCTGGCTCAGGTTCTGAAACGGCTCGGTAACATCCGCAACGAGATGGGCGTCTTTTATATGAACCAGGCCGCGGCCATGCAGGCGGAGAAACAAGGAGGTGAGGGCTTCTTGGGTTTTCTATTAGACTTTCAGAACAAACGTTGGGGTGGTTTGTCGAAAATCCTTTGACAGATAACTTGAGTTGTTTGTGAAGTATCACTTTTTCTTCTCCAGTGCGCAGGAGTGTGTGCGTGGCTGAGCAGGAGCTGTGGAAGAAGAGTTTCTCGTGTTTTGAGAAGGGCTTGCAGGATTTCAATGCGATTTCAGACTCTGTGAACACAGCCCTGCTGCTGTGTAACATCGGTCGACTCATGCGTATCTGCGCTCAGGCTCACTGCGTCATGACAACAGAGCACAGCCGCGGCGAGTTCTCACCGGAAGAGACCCTCTACTACAACAAGGTTAATCACACAGACAGTCTTGAACTGTACTTGAACTTTTAAGATGTTTAACGGCTTCTGCAATGCAATTTTGATTTGCTGATTGTAATAATGACAATAATAATAATAATAATTTTATTATTTTTAGTTTTTATTTTATAAATTGTATTAATTTCTTTTGTACATGGACATGAAGTGACCTATTATTATTCCTATTAGATCCTATTATTATTGTTGACATATAATAATCTTAATGTATGCACTTACCCAAGGGATATACAAATAAGAAATTATTATTATTATTATTATTATTAATATTATTACTATATTAAATATTATCTTAATATCTTAATATAAGATGTTGTATCTACAAGAGAAACAATTTTACTATAATAATATTTTCTTATTTTTATATCCCTTTGATTGAAGTGTCTTTTATTTAAGATTATTATATAAAGATCATTAATACTTATTAATAATAATAACAATATTAATAAGAATATGTTTTATTGGGTAAGATTATAATATTAAGTTTGTTAGAATAATTATATTATATAATTATATTAATTTAATAATTCTCATAATATTATATTAAATATGTAATTTAAGACATTTTATCTATTTTTATCCATCTACAAATGAGAAATAATAATAATAATAATAATAATTATTATTATTATTATTATTATTACAATTGAATTATTTATAATGATCATTATAAAAACAGAATTAAATGTAGTAGTAATAATAATAATAATAATAGCAATAATAAAATTATTATAATTATAAGTCACTAATCTACTTTTTTCCATCTGCAAATGTGAAATTACTATTATTATTATTTAGAGTAATAATAAATAGTATTTGATTATTCTTATTCATTATTATTATTATTATTGTTATTATTCATTTTTCTTGTAGATGGATACAAAGTGGTTACAACTGTCTTATGTTAAGATTATTATTTTAAGATTAAGGTTAATATTTAATAATAATAATAATAATAATCATCATCATCATCATTTCTTATTTGTATATATTTGGATAGAAGTGTCTTATATTAAGATTTTTATATCAAGTTGATACAACAACAACCAGAACAATAATAATAATAATAATAATTATTATTATTATTATTATTATTATGCTAACATATATTTGTAGTAGTAGTATAGGTAGTAGTAACTGTCTGATTTGTAAGTCCCTTGGATAAATTAATTAATGTAAATGTCCTTTAAAGTTGCTGTAGCTGCATCACAGTAGCCCTCTCTCTTGCTCTCTCTCTCTCTCTCATCAATAGGCAATAGATTACTATCAGCGGGCGCTGAAGTCTCTGGGCTGCAGGGAGAGTCACTCAGCCGTCTGGGACTCTGTAAACTGGGAACTCTCTACAACGTATTTCACACTGGCCACACTCCTCCAGGATTATGCACCGCTATCCCGTAAAGCGCAGGAGCAGGTACACACACATACACACACACACACACACACACACACACACACACACTTTATTCTGTCTGTACACACTGCTGCGATAATGAACTCCACTTGACATGAGCGCACTGTGTTTCAGATCGAGAAGGAAGTCACTGAGACCATGATGAAGTCCCTGAGGTACTGCGACCTGCAGACAGAGTCCGCTCGCCAGCCGCTCTACCAGTACAGAGCAGCCACTATCCACCACAGACTGGCTTCAATGTACCACAGCTGCTACCGCAACCAGGTACAGCATCAGACGCCTGCAGAGGAAGAGTCTACACCTTCATCTTCTACATACAGTAAAACTTAACATGGAGTGTTGGTCCCGTTTCTCTCTGTCAGGTTGGAGACGAGAGCGTCCGTAAGCAGCACAAAGCTCTGGCGGAGCAGCATTACAGTAAGGCCGTGCGGCTCTTCATAAGTCTGAGTGACGCCCCGTGTGAGCTGCTCCGCACGCTTCTGGAGAGAGTGGCCTTCGCTGAGTTCACCATGGCGGGTGAGAAACACACACTGCAGGAAATATCAGCTGGGAGAGGCTGATGGGAGGCTGATGAGTAGAGCCTCAGATCGGATGTTTTATTGTGTTTTCCAGGTCAGAACAGCAGTGCTGTGAAACAGAAAACTCTGACGGGAGCTCTAGAGATCATGTGTGAAACACGTCATGCTTTCAAACTCATCCATAAAGAGCTGCTAGAGCAACAGGAAAAGGTATATACACAGACTAATAATAATAATAATAATAATTTTTGTAATTTCTAATTTCTAAGTTTCTAATTTATGTCCCTTGAATAAGTGTCTTATATTAAGATTGTTAATATGTATTATGATCTAAAAATTAAAATAAATAAATAATAATAATATAGTTTCTAATTTATGTCCCTTGGATAAGTGTCTTAGATTAAGATTGTTGATATGTATTATGATCAAAAAATAAAAATAAATAAATAATAATAATAATATAGTTTCTAATTTATGTCCCTTGGATAAGTGTCTTAGATTAAGATTGTTAATATGTATTATGATAAAAAAATAAATAAATAAAAATAATTATAATAATACTTTCTCATTTGTTAGTCCCTTGGATAAAAGTGCATTGTATTAAGATTTTTATATTAAGATATATTAATATTTATTATATAAGTTATTATATAAGATGTATTATTATTATTATTATTATTATTACTATTATTAAAAATAAATATAATGAATAATAATAATACTTTCTCTTTTATAAGTCCCTTGGATAAATATGTATTATTTTACGATTATTATATTATATTATATTATATTATATTATCATTACTATTAGTAATAATAATAATTTCTCATTTGTAAGTCCCATGGACAAAAGTGTCTTAGATTAATATTATTATATGAATTATTAATAATAATAATAATAATAACAACAACATCAATAATTGTTCTCTACAAATACATTGTTGTCTTTGTTGGATGGTCAGTTTTGCACTGTTATGTGCTGTATGTTGGCAGATATTGACACCAGAAGACTCGGACAAACCTGAAGAGCTCCATGAAGCTTCAGATAGTTCTTCCTCTTCTGAGCTCAACACTGAAGAGGTTGTGAAGTTAATTGGCATCTTTGAGCCCAGTTTCTCCTTCCTGCTGCTGCAACTGATGAAACTCAGCATTGCAAGCAAACGCAAACTCAGGTGAGAGATCCACAATATACATACTACAGCAATATACCTCAGTACCATATTCCATATAACCTCAACAGATTTAGGATCGTTACTATCTAACAAATGGCATTATAGTGTTTCGTTATGTGGAGCTTAATGTGTATGTGGTGGTTTTGTGTTTTCATATGCAGTGGTAAAGAAGAGGAGCAGGTGAAGATCTACAAGAAGGTATATTCTCGCCTCCTGCGGGCGGAAAAGTCCGTCCCGCTCGTTCAGCGGGTTTCTCTTTTCATGGAGCTGCTGGATCAGCTAAAACCACCGACAGGAAGTGATGAAGCAAGATCATCATCTTGAGAATCAAATCCAAAGGACTCTTCGGCTTCCTGACATCGTTAATGCCAAGCATGCGACAGTTTAGAAACAATCTTGCTTTTACACAACCAACCACAGCTGATATATTAAGAAAGTTTTGGCAAGTGACTTGGAAAGAAAATGTGAACTACAGCCCTCACCAGCAGTGCCTTTCTTATGCTCACATTGTGCTGGACTTCCTGTAAGAGTCCACAGACTCTAACTACATGATTTCATTTGTTCTTTAATGAAAACAGTATGAGAATAAACCCAAACTGTACAGTTGTTTGTAGAGCAGATATTTATTGCTAATGAGACGATATGTACAAAATGTGAACCTGTGGTTTTGTTTGACTTTTCATCAGGAAGCACACTCGCAGGCTTTTCTTTTTCTGGTGCATAAATAAGCTCATGAACTGTAAAAAAGGTTTTCAATAAAAAAAAGATGTGCAATAATTTAGCAAAGGTCAATGCAACAGGGGTGATTATCTAGTTACAGTATTGTAAAAAATTTGTGATGGCTTGGCTTTTAAATCTTTAATAAATTTCAAAGCTGCTCAAAGTCATTGTCATGTCTTTTTATTTTTATTTTTTCTAACAAACACTTGTCATACACTTGCTATAGATTTGTCATATAAGAGCTTATAAAACTTATCATTTTGCAACCACGAAAGTCCAGCGTATTCCCCAAATTCACTCCAAAACTGTATGCTTCAAAGCATTAATTCATTATCACAGGCTTCATAATTACACTTTCAAGAAAAAAAGAAATGAAGTACATGATTATCAACGCTTGAGTCTCATTAATTTATATTAGTAACACTTGTTACTCTCAAATAAAATTGGTTTAAGCATTTTATAACATTAATGATATTCAATAAATACCATTGAGACTACTGGTAATTAGAATAAATTAAATAAACACATTTTTCTAACCTTATATGTTTACTTCATCGGCTTTTCAATAAACATTTCACTGAAAAAAAGGAACGATAACGCCCTCATCAAGATGGCCGCTCGATATGGACATTTTCACGAAGAGCATTGTGGGAGCTTCCTGACGTCAACTACACTAGCCAATCAGCGTCTTTCAATTTTTCCGTGTCGTGAATTTTGGCGCGCCGCTTTGAAAGAATGAACACATCAGTGAATATAGAGGATCATATGCATTGATCGGCTTTAAAGCCGCTGTAAAGCGATCACTGAGGACGTGTTTTATAGGCTAGTGTTTGTTATTCATTAGATGCGCGTGAGTTTGCAGTAATCGGCTGTAGAGACCCTGCTGAGTGCCCAGGATGACGTCTAACGCTACAAAAGAGATCAAGCGTAAGTTGTTTTACATAAATTCTTATATAATATTATTTTTGGACATCGGCTATGATTTATTGTTATTTATTGTTCACTAATGATGAAAAAATGTGTTTTTTATTGTAACCCACATCATCCACAAATATTTATTTGTTTGATTTTTCTTTGTTTATATATGTCATATATGTATGTGTGTATATAATATATATATATATATATGTATGTATGTGTGTGTGTGTGTGTGTGTGTGTGTGTGTGTGTGTGTGTGTGTGTGTGTGCAAAATATACATTAATATAGTAAATGTTATTTATTTACTATTTTTATTATTTATATTTATTTTATATGTACTTATAATAAATTATACATATATTTAAAATTTACTATAATATATATTTTAAATTATGTTTAAAATTCTCTCTCTCTCTCTCTCTCTCTCTCAAGTTCAAGTTGCTTTATTGGCATGCCATTTGTGTTATAGTATTGCCAAAGCATTTTAAGTATGTGTAAAATACAGAATATAATTAGAATCTCTCTCTATATCTATCTATCTATCTATCTATCTATCTATCTATCTATATATACATACATGCATACATACACATATATATATATATATATATATATATATATATATATATACATACACACACACACATATATATATATATATATATATATATATATATATATATATATGTATGTGTATATATATATATATATATATATATAATATACACACACACACACACCCATACATACAATTTGCTATAATATATAGTTATGTATTTATTTTAACAGTTATGTTTTAGAATAATATACTAAATTATACTAAAATACTACATTATACTAAATTATAGTTGTACTAAATAAGTATTAAATAAACACATTTGCACAATAAATTAAAAAATATATCCTTTTAAAAATATAAATTATATTATTATTGATATATAATTAGTGACTATTATATTGCATATTATAGTGAATTTATTTTCAATATATTGTGTATGTTTTCTATTTACTGTGTTAATGTGTTTATTTAAACAACTCTGATTTAGTATAATTTAGTGTAATTATGCATACTTATATAATTCAAAATGTATGTATATAATATGTGTAAGTTGGATTTCTTTCTTCATGTGTTTGCAGTACTACAGAAGGCCAAGAGTAAAGCTCAGAGCAGCAATAACCTGAAAGAAGAAGCCAGTTTGTGCAATCAGCTTGGGCAGGTTTACGCTAAAACAGGTAAAACAGAGAGTGAAGCCCTTAGTAGACTTAATAATAAAAGTGGCTTAATGGTTAAAGTTTGGGTGTCTGAACCCAAAGGCTGCAGGTTCAAACCCTAGAAGTGTTGCTTTGTGATCTCCATTATTGTTATTAAAACTCTGGATAAACTTAAGAGTAGCTTTAGCAACAGGCTCATTTAGCCTCGTTGCTTGAAGGAGCGATATAGGAAATCGTTCCTGCCTAGTACTATTAGAGTGTATAACTTATCTATCTAGGACAGAACTGTGTTAGTCAAAGGGTATTGTAGTCACATGTATTCTAAGTGTTTATTGATTGTATTGAGCTGCCATGACAGTTTAATTTCCCCTTGGGGATCAATAAAGTTAATCTAATCTAATCTAATCTGTTGTGACAGTTGTCAGCTGAATGAATGTATTATGAGTTAATCAGCCTGGTGTCTTCTAGGTGACTATCGCGCAGCTATTGAAGAGCATCGGCAGGAATTGGCGCTGTCTGAGATTCTGCGTGATGTTATTGGCTCTGCTGTGGCCAATAGGAAGATTGGAGAATGTTATGCAGAACTGGGGAACATCGAAGCGGCTCTGAAGGTTTGCAAGTACATGTTAGAAATGGAGTGATTGTGAGTGCAGTCATTCTCACATGGAGTTTCTCTCTCAGCACCAGAGGCTTCATCTGAATCTGGCTCGCTCCGTCCATGATGCAGCAGAGGAGCAGAGGGCTCTGGCCACTATTGGACGCACATACCTCTTCCTGTTTGATTCGGACAATTCACGGGACAGCTTGAAGCATGCTGAAGATGCATTCAAGAGGAGTTTGGCCATTGTGGATGAGCGCCTGGAAGGTTAAAGAATGAATTAATGCATTAAAAATGACATAGTTAGCCTGGTCAGAATACTGCTACTAGTATGTGTACTATGTTTGCTAAAAAAGGAGATATTGTATACAGTATCTCTGTTTGTGCAGGTACCGTATCGTCACGAGAGCTGAGTGAGATGAAAGCCCGTCTCCTGCTGAATCTGGGCTGTGTGTATGATGGGATGAAGGAACCGCAGCGCTGCAGTGATTTCATACGACAGAGCATCTACATCGCAGAGTAACACACTTTTTTATTGTTTATAAACAAGTGAAAAATGCTAGTGGTCAAAAGTTTAAAATAATGAAGACTTTTGTTTTTGTTTTTTTTTTGAAAAAAAGAAAAGAAAAAGTCTCTAATGCTCACCAAGGTTGCATTTATTTTATCAAACATATAGTAAAAACATTGAATTTGTTAAATATTACAATTTAAAATAATTTTTTTCTATTTTTATTCCTGTGATGCAAAGCTGAATTTTCAGCATCATTACTCCAGTCTTCAGTGTCACATGATCCTTCAGAAATCATTCTAATATGTTGAGTTGCTGTTTAAGAAACATTTCTTATTATTATCAATCTTGAAAACAGTTCTGCTTCATATTTTTGTGGAAACTGATCCATTTTTGGGGGATTCTTTGATAAATACAAAGTTCAATAAGCTCAAAAGAACAACATTTACTTAAAAAAAATCTTTTGTAACTTTATTCATGTCTTTACTGTCACTTTTCTATTTTGCTGATTTGCCGCTTAAGAAACATTTCTTATTATTATCAATCTTGAAAACAGTTGTACACTTTAATATTTTTGTGGAAATCATGATACACTATCGTTCAAAAATTCAAGGTAAGATAAAAAAAAAAAAAAATATATATATATATATATATATATACTTTTATTCAGGAAGGATGGATTAAATTGGTCAAAAGTGACAGTAAAGACATTATAATGTTACAGAAAGTTACAAAATGTTACAAAAATTTCTATTAAAAATGAATGCTGTTATTTTGAACTTTTTATTAATCAAAAAAAAAAAGTAAACAAAAATTGTAACATGGTTTCAACAAAAATATAAAGCAGCAAAAACTTGATCCAAAATCAAGATCATCATTTCCAAAATTGATCATTATTAAAAAGGGGAAAAAAAGGAATTACATTTTAAACCAGCAAATGAACTAAGCAACAAATTAAAAATATATTTACATTTAACTTTATTAGGGCAACTTTTTTTTGTAGCTTAAGAATGTTTTATAACAAAACTATATTTGTTTTTATTATTTGAGTTTCAGCACTAAAAGTAATAGATCAAAATTTCATTGTAGAATTGAGACTTCATTGTGCTTATTAGGGGTGGGACAATAAATCGATATGGCGATATATCGTGATCCTTCTCCATGCGATACGATAATCGATATCTGGCGCCAAATATCGATATTTTAATTAATACAATAAGGTGCTCTAAATACATTTTCCTGCTCCCAGCGTCTAAAAATGCGTGGAAATCGCGGCCGCGCCATTTCCAGCTTCTTTCCAAGAGCGCTCTGAGCAACTATGAAGCGCGTTCTCTATGAAGATGGGGAAGCACGAGGAACCGAATGATAAACAGATTTTCAGACACTGTATTAGCTCTACTGCTATATATACACGTTTATGGAGATGAAAACTAAAAAACTGCCCCGGAACAGTTATCAGCGTGGACCATAGGGACCGATCACGTTATTATTGCAGAGCGCATATTCAGTCATGAGTAGCCGAACCTCTCCGCTCGGATCGCAGGTGGATTTCCCTCACTATATGAGAGAGAGCGAGCGCCGCCGGTGCGTCCAGTTTTATGTGAACAACACTGGATGCTCTCCCTCTCTCTCAGATATTACAAGTGCGCGTTATGCAGTGTGAACAGTGGGCACCGACCGGCAGAAACATAAATCTGCACCTATGGCATGGAGGACGAGACAAAACACTGTCAGAGCCGTAATGCGGCGCAGAAGTGTGCAGTGTGTGTGTGCTTGCCGCGCGTCTACATTTGAAATAACCAACCTGAGCGCGCAAAAGACGCGATGTGATTGTGAACGGCTATTTTTCCGTGCGGGGCTCCGTTTTTATGATGAGAGGAGTAGAAAGGTTGAGAAAGCACTCCAGGTAAATTTTGAAATGTACCAGGTTTATATTATATATATATATATATATATTACATGGAGAGAGAGAGAGGCTATATAAGTTAAGCAGTTAAATGTGTGTGTTTACACACAGAGAAAAAGAAAAGTGTAAGCTTTTAATAAGTCCAAGAATAAAATTATTAATTTACTCAACATGTTAAAATTGATTTACAGAACTTGTTTTGCTGTTTTCTAACAGTTTGGACTTGAATAAAGAAAGAAAACTTGCAAAAAAAAAACTTTTCACAGGCATTTTGTTTAGACAGATATCGCGATATATCATTATAGGATTTTCTAGAAATATATCGATTATCGCAGAATCGCTGTATCATCATATTATCGTTATCGTGAGCCATATATCGTGATTATATCGTATCGTGAGGTACCCTGCGATTCCCACCCCTAGTGCTTATGTTGGTACAAAACCATTTTGTGGATATCTGACCTCTTTTACCTCCAGGAAAAACAACCTTCTTGAAGATCTGTATCGTGCCAACTTCAACCTGGGCAACATTCACTTCCGCAACGGGCAGCACTCGCGCGCCATGCGCTGTTTCGAGCAGTCGAAAGAATGCGCCCGCAAAATGAAGGACAAGTTCAGTGAGAGCGAGTGCTTCCATAGTATCGGCAAGGTGATCATCTCATCATCATGTGCTGGTCTTTACTTGTATAGTTTGTTGTTTCCTGTCCCCTTTAATGATTTTTGACAGGTGTATTGATTTTTTTGGTGTATATCTGTTCAGATATTGCTTCATCTTGGGGACTTTGCGGCGGCGCGGCGTTCTCTGAAGAAGGCTTTCTGTCTGGGCTCCCAGCAGCCTTCTGATCGCGAGGCCGTCAAAAGAGATTTCAAACACGGTGAGATTAAGAACATCTGTGAGTGAGTTTGACAGATTTGGTCAGATCAGGAGATACGACAACGGTTTATCTCTTAAAGCCGCAGAGCTTAGGGATGAATGCGGATGTATCGGAGCATAATGGAGATTTTCAGTTAGAAAACGCTAAATCAAAGCACTGTGACTTCTAATAACAGTATTAGCAGACACTGACATGGCGTTTGACAGAACGTGTGTCTGATGCAGCAATCCGGGGCTGTCAGCTGGAGCAGACGGCGATGGAAGTGACTGATAAGTTTTCCCATGAGGCCATGGATCTGTCAGAGCAGTTGGGAGATCTTTACTGTAAAGTGGGCTGCTATAACAAAGCTCTGGAAGCTTATCAAACACAAGTAAGATGATGCACAATATACCGAAAAACTATTTTTAATATATTGCAGTTTAATTTAATTTAATTTAATAATTTAATTTAATTTAATAATTTAATTTAATTATTTAGTTTTTAATGCTTTATTTTTCATTTAATTTACATTTTATTTTATTAGTTTATTATTTTTAGTGTATTTCTGTGTAAGCTTTATTTACCTCATGTGTCTGTGTATCAGCTGGCGTGTGCGGAGGCTTTAGGGAAGCCTGCTCGTGAGTTAGCCGTCATTCTCGTGTCATTGGCGGCCACATACACAGATTTGCGACAACATCACAGGGCCGTGGAACATTACAGACAAGAGCTAAAGCTGAGAGAGGGCAACCCTAAAGAGGTAACATAGCCAGAGATGAGAAACTCACAAACTGCCTTCTATTTTATGTATCAAATCTGTAGTACATCATCTTCAGAGCTGAGTGACACTGCACAAACTTCCTCATTTTTCGTGATTATCTTGCTTGTGTTGTTCAGGAGTGTGAGACGTGGTTGAATATAGCTGGTTGTGAGGAGGAGATCGGACAGCCTATGGAGACGCTCGATCACAGTTTCAGTGCTGCTCTGAGCTGTGCTGAGAGATCAGGACTAAACAAACTACAGGTTGGATAAAAATAATCCTCACACACTGGTTTAATGTGCAGAAGACTCGCTGTATACTTGTAAAAACAGTTTAGTTTGACAGTGGTACTGGCTAGTGGTCAAACAACATTTGTGGTGGCAGATGCTGATAATTTAGAAAGCAGAGTGGCATTTTGGTAAGAGAGTATTTGCGAAATGAAGATGAACGATGTAATTGCTGTATGTGTGATTTCAGAGGCGTGTTTTGAGAGCGTGGCTACAGGCCCAGCGGCGCTGTGGCTCCTCACAGTGTGACGACACTGAAGCGCGGCTGATGGAACTGTGCGAGCGGGATGGACTCAGACTGGAGGACAGTGATGAGGAAGAGGAGGTGGAGAACAGTGAACCGCTGGAGGACAGTGACATCCAGTACTCTGACTCTGGTAATACACACACACACAGCGTACAGAATTTGATGCTTTAATGCTTTTAATAAGGTCTACTGCATAAGATGCATAAAGTACTGTAGTGGTACCAGTGTTATATTAGTATTGTTTATATATATATTTTTTTGTATTTATTAATATTTTAAATTAGTTTTTGCTTTTATATTTTCCGTTTTAGTCATTTTGTTAGGTGCTTTTATTCAATTCCGTTCAATTCAAGTTTATTTGTATAGCGCTTTTCACGATACAAATCGTTGCAAAGCGCTGTACAAAAAATTAAGTTTCCACAATATATTTTGTAGTAGCTTATCATTGGTGACTATGTCAGTTAATATACATATGGCAGAAATGTACGGAAAAATCAATTAAAGAAGTAATCAAACAGACGATGATCACTATTAACAGCAATTATTATATGTTGAAATCAAACTTATAGCAAGATTTGGTAGTTCTGTATGTTGTTTCAGGGTTGGCATCGTCTGAGGTCCTCTGAGGGGTTGGCATCATCTCTTCTCAGGTGTTCTGGATCCAGGCTGAAGCTTGTGTAAATCCTAGTTACAGAAACAGAGAAACAAATAGAGACATAATTAGCGAAGCTGCTGTTCCAACCAAGCAAAATTGATTTGTTTAACCCAAGCTAAAGAACAATGATGTGCATTTGATCAGATATAACTGCAGTAGAAGATTATGAGATGCATTATTTGAATGCTTGGCCAAAGAGATGTGTCTTTAATCTAGATTTAAACAGAGAGAGTATGTCTGAACCCCGAATGTTATCAGGAAGGCTATTCCAGAGTTTGGGAGCCAAATGCGAAAAACCTCTACCTCCTTTTATTAATATTTATGTTTAGTTTTAATTTATTTTTTCAATTTTCAAATTTCAATTCAATTTATTTATTTATTTTTTTCAGTTAGTTGCCAAGGCAGTCGTTCTAATTTTTGTTTAGGTTTTTTCAAGTACAAGTGTTTCATCAAATATTTTTATTTTATTTTAGCTCCATTTGAATTAATAAAAAAAGTTTAAGTCATATGTTCAATTAAGAAATTATGCAGTGTGCAATGCTGCGGTTTTTATAATGGAAAAATAATGACATGGTCCAGTTTGTTTTGATGTTATAAAGATGTTTATTCGTGCATGTTATCAGGACATTCGTTTGTGTCTGAGCGAGTGAATAATCTGTTTGTGCAGATGAAGATCTGGAGGGTTACGATAAGATGGTGACGGGCAGGAGGAAGACGCAGAGGGTGAGATCTCAGAGACTGTGGTTTATGTTGCATTATATCTTCTTCTGATGTATTGTTTGTTCATCTTGTTTGTTCGGTGTTGTTTGTGCAGTGGAACCGACGAAATGAGAAGGGCGAGACGGTTCTGCACAGGGCCTGTATAGAGGGAAACCTAAAGCAGGTTCAGTACCTGCTTGACCAGGTGGGTTTTGCTTATGGTACTTCACTTTTTAAAAGTGAAATGGCTCTAAAAGATTTGTGCTTTTGCCCTTCTTGAGAAAGTATTTGATGTGTGTGTTTGTTAATCTCTGACAGGGTCACCCGGTTAACCTGAGGGATTACTGCGGGTGGACTGCTCTGCATGAAGCTTGTAACTATGGCCATCAAGGTACTGCAGCCTGCAAGTTTAATATGGACATTAGATAATCTAGATGGAGAGAGCTTGTCAAGAGAGACTGATATCTGTTTATTTCAGAGATTGTAGCTTTACTGCTGGACCGTGGAGCGAATATAAACGACCCCGGGGGTCGAGACTGTGAGGGTGTCACACCCCTTCATGACACACTAAACTGCGGCCACTTCCATGTTGCACGACTGCTGGTACAGAGAGGAGCGTCAGTCACTGTTCGCAACAGCAAGGTCAGGCAAACACACTACACATACCTGTTAACAAATAAACACAGACGTAAATTGGTATGTTTAATTACATATGCTTCATATATAAACATTTTTTAATTTAACTTAATTTATTTAAAGAAATTAATACTTTTATTCAGAAAAGACGTGTTAAAATGATCAAAAGTGAGAGTAAAGACATTGATTTATTTTTCAAATAAATGCTGTTCTTTTGAACTTTCTGTTCATCAAAGAATCTTGAAAGAAATGTATCACAGTTTCCACAAAAATATTAAGCAGGAAAAACTGTTTTCATCATTTATAATAATAAGAATTATCGCTTTAATGATATTAGAATGATTTCTGAAGGATCATGTGACACTGAAGACTGGAGTAATGATGCTAAAAATTCAGCTTTGCCATCACAAGAATAAAATGTTTTAAAACAAAAAAAATTGTAAATTGTAATGATATTTCACAATATTACTGTTTTTACTATATTTTTGATTAAATAAATGTTTTTTGTGCATTTGAGCAGCCTTGGCAAGCATTCACAAGATTACTTACACTAGCATTATCATAAACACGCCTCCTTTCATGAAAAAAAACAGTTTTGAATCTCTATTTTCGTTTTATTATTATTATTTTTCTTTTTTTGCTGATTCGATGCACAATATGCTTATATGTACATATTTATCTACAGGGACTCACTCCTCTGGACACTCTGCGTCAGTGGTTTAAGACTTACAGCCGACAGCTGGACCAAGAGACAAAGCAGGAGTGTTTGGAGACTGAAAAACTCATCAAGAGAGCTCTGTCAGGAGATGGTGAGGAGATAAACATTACTGATTTTTATTTTGCAATATGTTTTTAAATGGCTGACAGACAATGTATTGCTTATTATATACATTTTTGCATGTTACTAATTAATTAAACTCTTATTTTGAATAAGAATCACTCAGAATTACTCAAAATTAAAAAAATAAAAATAAAAAACTGAAAATGTGCATTACTTATCACAAGTGGGAGCTATCACATGTTGGGTTGATGATGATAATCTCCAGTTTGGCTTGTTTACTAACCCAAAATAGAATGACAGAATTATCAAGAACAATTGATTTACTTGAGAAAGTTGTAGTACTTCAAAAAGAAATCTCAGTACTTCAAACTTCTTGTCTTCTTCTGTAGTCTCAGTTGTATCAGCACTTCCACGGCAGCAGAAGGAGCTTCAGGACAGTCAGCTGTTTGATGCTGAGTATTCAGAACCACTGCTGCAGGAGTCACCGCCTCCACCCCAGCAGATCACTCCTCGTCCCGCTCCAACCGTCCAAACTCCAAAAAACTCAGCTCCCGGACGCAGGGTCACCTCAGGCCCGGCCCACCGGCCACGAGGGATGGAAGTAGATGTTTTGTATGGGGTAAAGTTGCTTTTTCTGAAACAATTGTTCAGTACATTTTTCTAATTTTTAAGCAAGAATTCATTTAGTTAATTGTATTTGTTGTTTTCACTTCAGAATGAGAGCAGTTCTCCAGATAATTCCGACTCGGATTGCTCGCTCAGTCCTCTTCATCCCGTTCGGTCAAGACCACGTTCCCCAGCTGTCCAGTCCTCACAGGAATTCCCACCCAGTCAGGATGTGCCTTCTGTATTTGAGTTCAGAGAGGCTGTGTTGCCCCCACAGTCAGAATCAGGCAGACTGGAGTATCAGAAGGCCATGCAGAACCTGGGCAGCGCCAAATCCCGGCTCTTCTCTCAGAGCCTATCAGAGCCGGACTTTACCAGCACGCCAGCAGTGTCGGCCAATAGCAGAGCAGCGCTGGTACCAGAGGACCAGTATCTGGCAGATGATTGGCTGGAGGATGACCTGAGTGATGTGCAGCCTAAAAAGAAACGGAGAGTTTCTGAGCACAACATCCCACGCGAAACAACTTCCAGAAATCAGAATCATTTCTCAGTATCTGCTGAAGCTCCACCTAGAGGTGTGTGACATACAGCACAATCATATTCACTCAAATGAAGAACACACAATAATGCAATCACAATATTTCATTTTTATTAATTAAGTAGAGGGCTACACTTTGTCATTTTTCTATTCTTGTATGTGTTATTTATACTATTTTATTTAATAATGGATAATTAAATCCTAAATTTAATGTCTAATAACTGATTTTTTTTTTCTTTTAATTTTTGAGCTCCTTTACATTTTTTTTAATGTTGAAGTAACTCAATACAAGTACCTACCACATTAATTTTCTTTAACATTATTATTTATTAGTTCCTGATTAATATTATAAAATTTAATTAATAATGGTAAGTAACATCCTAAATATGTCTAACAATTAATATTTTTAACATTTTTGAGCTTCTTTACTTTTTTAATGCTAAAGTAGTGCGACGCTTAAGTACCACATTAGCACATTAGTTTCCATAGAAATGAATAATAATTAATAGTTTCTTATATTATGAAGTATATGGTAATGTAACACTTTTCCTGGAACACTTTCAAAACTAACACTTCCCAACACTAAAATTAACATTCATGAAATGGCTTCTGAAATACTTGATTCTAGTTGGTCAGTCGCTGCATTCTGCTGTCAGATATTTTTGTATAATATAATATGTTATAATTAATATAGAATAGTTTTGTATGACTTTAAATATTATTTTTGTATGATATTAATAATATAATTAATATAGAGATATTATTGATGCTAAACGGTTTAATTAGTTTGATGTCTCTCACGGTTTCTCATAGCAGTTCAGAGTTCCTCCAGTAGGGGTTTGTCTCTGAAGAAGGGCACTAATAAGTCTCGGCAGGTGAAGATGAATCAAATGCCAGGGATGATGAATCTAGGCAGGAGGGAGGTCAGCAGGTCACAGAGTCCCATCATGACCCAAGAATCTGAGCCCATCCATGACCCTGCGCCTCCTACCCATCAGTCAGTGGTAAAAAAGACCTCACTGTTTCATTGGCTGTGTTTGGAAAGGCATGCTAGTGTACTGTGTAGTGTATACTGCATAGTGCTTGCTATTTTTAAAATAATATGTGAATTTGTATGCAGTATGAAACAGTATTGAAGTATGTTATTACTTTGTATGTTTAATTTATCAAGTGGTATTCAGTTACCATTTTGGAAATAATTGCACTTATCCTGCATTTTTAACACTATTCACTTCTTGGCAGTTACTAAACAAATTAGACAAAAAGGAAGTAACATTTCTAATATTTCTAATTCTGCATAATACTACTTATTGTGTTTGATACTTTTAGACTTACAATTAATGAATGCATTTTTGATTGCTATTAATGAATAATGATTATTGTTTTTTTTAAAGCCACCCGCATCATTCCAGAACCGAACAGCCCATGTTCCTGCACCGATCAGGATGAGGGTCAGAGTTCAGGACAATGTCTTCTTGATTCCCGTTCCACACAGGTCTGATGCTGCTTTTGTGTATATCAGATAATGTTTAGTGGGTTATGAGTGTATGTAATTGTAGATGTTATATGTTGTGTTGTGCAGTGAGGCAGACTCCTGTACGGTGGCGTGGTTGTGTGATCAGGCCGCTCAGCGTTACTATCAGACGTGTGGATTACTGCCACGTCTGTCCCTGCAGAAAGAGGGCGCTCTGCTCTTACCCACCGATCCACTGCTGGCTGTGCTGCACACCAATGAAGAGGTCAGAGGTCATGTGTATTTGTTTTTTACTTTTAATTACAGTCATTACAGAGGGATTGTAGCAAAACAAACATATTGTGGGAGCAGAAGATTTGCCAGGAAAATAAAGAATTAAATAATAATAAACAATAAATAGATATTTTTTCAGTCGGGTGGTAAGACCAAAATTATAAATGTATAGGCTAGTAATTTACATTAAAAAAAAAATTTTTTTGAAACCTGATGGACACAACCAATAAGAAAATATTTGTAACATATAATATATAATAGTTTTGTATATATAATATAATATAATATAATATAATATAATATAATAAATAGACATTCAGTACATTAATGATACTAAACTGTTTTATTTCCTGTTGCTAATTAGTTTATCCCTCACTATTCTGCAGCTTATCACATTTTCAGAACAATCCATGTCATAATAAACCAAAATAAATATTTTTCAGTCGAGTAATATTACCAAAATCATAATTGTATGGTATAGTCATTTAAATACTTAACTTTAAAAAAAATATACTTCATCTTATTTGGTTTTTCTCTATAACTTAAATAATTACAAACTTTATGGACACAAACTGGAAAGTAGTATTAGTCATAATACTACCAAAACTGCATGATCATATTAAAAACAAATGACTCAAAACAGTAATACATTATGAATGCTTCTAGATGCATTTGAAGTATGTAATTTCTGGTTGCTCTGTATTTTTTTTTCTTCTTTTTTTATTATCGTTCCATGGTATTAACAGTGTAGCCCAGGCTGCTTTTTACCTTTAAACAAAAGACTGTGTCAAGCTCCAAAAAGAAAAAAACAGGTTGAAAGTTTAAGTTGTTTTCCATTGCAAACTTTTCTTTTTTCATCTTTTGGTCAATCTACCTGCTGCAGGTTCTTGCTGAGGTTTGTTCATGGGATCTTCCTCCTCTCCCTGAGCGCTACAGGAAAGCCTGTCAGAGTCTGGGAGTGGGTGAGTGACTCTGTTGTCTTTCTAGTCTGGGATCTTTATCACAAAACATGCTTGTTTCATATTTTGCATATTTCGTATTATGTGCATTTCAGAGGAGAACCGGCGTGTATCTCGGCTGTGTGAGGTGCAGGACAGCAGCTCCTGTGTGAACGTCTGTGGACTCAGTTTGCCTCCAGCGTCACTGACTCCTCTCCTCCGAGCACTCAAGCTGCAGGCCAGCCTCACGGAGCTGCGCATCTCTGCCAACCGTCTGAACAACGACCTCCTTCCAGAACTGATGTCCGCTGCTGCCACTATGCCCAGACTGAGGATTTTAGACATATCAGCCAATCAGATCACTGGAGAGGGCCTCAAAAAAGCATCGGACACGTTTGAAACGAAGAGTCAAGCTGCTTTCCCGGCAAGTGTACTTTCATTCATCCAGTAATATAAGATCATCTATTAGGGGCAGACGTTACAGAAATTTTCATATCAGTTATTGGCCATTATTAGAGTTTTTCTTATTGTATTTTTATATTTAATGAAATCAGTCGATAACAGATATTTTAAAAGCTCATGTTTAAGCTCTTTTCCCCTATTTTTACATTAAGATTAACTTTGTTACATCTTTAAAAACACTAATAATAACTTATAACTTGCATAAATGTCATTTTTAGCAAATCGTAATACGAATGTAGATTTTTCATACTCTGTGTATGTATGTATTTATTTATTTATTTATATAGCTGAATTTTAACAAGCATATCTTAGTTTTGATCTCCTTAACTGCACGATCACCCCAGCATGCATGAGTTACCCAGTGGTGTGGTCATCGAGATCTGCAGCTAATATAAATGTGTGAAGAAATGAATATCAGATAATTTGACTGTCTTGTCAGTATGTGGTCAGGAGTTTTGCTCCTCTCTGAGAAGAAATGAACTACTTCCTTTTTTGGTTCAGTTGTTTCATGAGTAAGAATAAGTGTTAATGGTCAAGTCTAAAAGAACAGATGTGAAATTCACACATCATGAAATGTATACTGACAGATCACTGTGAACTTGTTGATCATCTTATGAAAAGAGTACAGGATAATATACTTTGATAGCATACACTGATTATATATATATATTATATATTAATTGCCCCCCCTCTCCTTTTATATTCACTTTTTTTTTTCTCTCTGTAGTGTCTAGAGGAGTTGAATTTAAGCATGAATCCTCTGGGTGATGGCTGGACGCAGGCATTAGCGAGTCTTCTGTCCACCTGTCCCCTGCTCTCCACTCTGTCCCTGCAAGCCTGTGGCCTCTCTGCACGTTTTCTGCAGCAACACCGTCTGCTCTTAGCCAACGCCATGGCCAGTAAGTGCACCATCAGATACATCTGATCTGAAGTGACCTCTGTTTGACAACCGAATGAAATCATGTTGTTTCTGTACTGTGTCTGTTATTTTATGCTCTCACAGGCACTGGGAATATGCGGTCTGTGTGCCTCTCCCATAATGCACTGGGCTCCACTGGTTTTGAGCTTGTGTTGAAGACGTTACCGATGCATTGTCTCACGCACCTTCAGCTCTCTGTGGTCTGTAGAGGTCCATCTGACCAGCCTGCCATGGAGATCCTCACTAAACTCCTGACACAAGTACACTTACTTCCCTCTAGTCCAGTTTAGACTTGTCAAACTTGAAAAAAATTAATTATCCATCAGTGTTTTTAAAATGTCAGTATGACTGCATTTTTTTATTTAATGCAACCTCTGCTCCTACCTGCTCCCCTTTCCAAATAATAAAAACAAGAATGTGTGCTTAAGATGTTTAGTATGGGGTTTGTGGGCTGTTTTTGGGAATTAAACTCCAGCCCTAAAGCCATTTAATCTCTGCTTTAAAATCTACATCATTCAACTGCTATGTAAATAATATTGACTAAATGTTTGGGTTCCAGGGTGACTGTCCACTCACGCACTTAAATCTGGCTGGAAATGGCCTTACGGACCACAGCATCCTCTTGCTCGCTAGGTGAATCATTCAACACTCGTCTTACTGTACTGAAACAAAACTTAATGCATCATTTATATGCTTATTTCAGTTTGCAGCTTATTGCATATATTATAGATTTATTTTGGTTATTTTTAGGTGTCTTTCCTGTTTGTCCCTCTCTTGTGTCTTTGGACTTGTCTGCCAACCCTTCAGTGACTTCAGTTGGCCTTCAAAGTCTCCTTAACGCCCTCATGGAGGCCCCAACGACCTTTGACCCATCTCAATCTTCAAGGTAATGTCTTTTCTCCAGTGATAGTCAGGTTTAATCGCTTGCGTCTCGTCAGCTCTGATGCATTTGTCATTTTATTGTGTTTTCCTTTTGTATCCTACCAGTGGTTTGGTTGATGAGCTGATAAGGGAGAAAGGTTGTAGGTTCAAATCCCTAAACGGTGATGAACTGAAAGGGATAGTTCACCCAAAAATGAAAACTGTCATTAATTACTCACCCTCATGTCGTTCCAAACCCGTAAGACCTCCGTTCATCTTCGGAACACAAATTAAGATATTTTGATGCATTCCGAGAGCTCTCTGACCCTCCATAGACAGCAAGGTAGAGGTCTGCAACCGACCAGATTTCTTGCGCCGCGGGATTAAATTCCTGAATAAAATGCGGTAGCGGTCGGTAACTCTGGTGTAATTTGAACTGGAGCGGGCGGTCTAACAATATCCCGTTCCGACGTCCTTTCAGAACAGCATATCTGATGCTTTATTCTCGTTGACCACAGGTACAGTCTGTACTCAGGACTGTTATATGCACGTGCTGCACGCATGAACCAGTGCTTTCTGAGTCACGGGTCTGTGCGCGCAGCATGTGCATAACGATGCTCAGAGCAGGCTGTAGCCTACCAGACCAGAACGGCCCTCAGACCAGAACAGGCAGGTTGTCGATGATGTGCTGTCCTTGAAGAATGTTCAAATCGGTTTGTTTATATTTTGCTTAGCTATAATTTTTAAATGACAGATGTCGTATTTATTTATTTTTCTCTGCGACACTTTTCCTACTGTGTTAACAGCAAAATGTTAAACGAATTTAGTATTTTGACAAGACGAATAAAATAGCTAATAGGCTATTTTTGTACAACCTACATTTTTTTTTCTCTGCAACACTTTTTCCTATTGTGTTGTAAATGTTAAACGAATTGTATCCTGACAAGATGAATAAAAATACGAAATAGGCAAGACACAAAATTTGTTTAACATTTTAGCTGTCAATAAATTTAAGACTCTTGACAAGACGAATAAAATAACAAATACAATTTTGTGCAGACTACACTTTTATTTGTTAGCCTATCTCCCTTTCTTTTAGTAGTGGAAATTTAAATGTGAGATTCTGGAAACGAGATCTAAATTTAGCGGGAATGGTCGGGTCGGGAAGAAATTATTCTAAGCGGACAGCGGGTGAACAAAGAGTGAATATATCGCAGGAGCGGGTGGGTGCGGAATATAACCTCGCGGGAGCGGGACTAAAAAAACTGTCCCGCGCAGACCTCTACAGCAAAGATCCTTACACGATCAAGGCTCAGAAACGTAGCAAGGAGATCGTTAAAATAATCAATGTGACATCAGTGGTTCAACCGTAATATTATAAAGCTACAAGAATACTTTTTGTGCGCAAAGAAAACAAAAAGTGACATTGTTGAATAAAGTTATTTTTGTTTTCTTTGTGCACAAAACTAAAATAACGACTTTATTCAACAATTCGTCTCCTCCACGTCACCCTATAGCGCAATTTGGAGTATCCACATACGTAAACAATGTATGTACGCGGATATGTTGTTTACATTCAGATCAAAGCGGTAAACAGCATATCCATGTACATACGTTGCATATGTTGTTTACATATGTGATACTCTCCAAAATGGCACTATAGGGTGATGCAGAGGAGACGAATTGTGAATAAAGTCGTTATTTTCATTTTCTTTGCACACAAAAAGTATTCTTGTAGCTTTATAACATACGGTTGAACCACTGGACGTCACATGGATTATTTTAACGATCTCCTTGCTACGTTTCTGAGTCTTGATCGTGTAAGAATCCTTGTTAAAAAATAATCTATGGGAGGGTCAGAGAGCTCTCGGAATGCATCAAAATATCTTAATTTGTGTTCCGAAGATGAATGAAGGTCTTACGGGTTTGGAACGACATGAGGGTGAGTAATTCATGACAGAATTTTCATTTTTGTGAATCCCTTTAAGCAAAGATGTTTAAACTCAAAGGGAATTTGAGGGTACTTTCCCTGTAATAGGTTTACTGACAATTCAGACCTTGCTTTCTGAGCATCTGATCAATAATGGTGGGAGAAATTACTAGTACGAATATGATGTAATTCAGTTTTTTGACAAGTAACTTTTTTTTTTTTTTTTTTTTTTTGGCTGCAAAAAGGGAAAGTTTTATACATGTTGCAAAAGTATATCATGAAGTAGATAGTAGATTTCAAATTATCTTAAAGTGATGACAAATTTCTGACACTTGTGACACTTCAAGCATATTCTTTGTTATAAAGTTGCATGTAGTCACATCATAATCTTGCAGCAGCAGTATCTCACAGAAAAGGCTGTTTTAGAAGCTAATTTGTGCAAAGTTTGAATTGCTGGATGTGTCACCAACCATCTAAACAAACTGATAATGATCGCTGTTGTTGTGAATGTGACTTACTGTGTCCTGTAATGTTTGAAGTTCCTCTCGTTCTTCATGGCAGGCTGTCAGGTGTCAGGACCTCTGGGTGATGTTTGTTTGGAAAGTCTGTCTGATCACATCAGAGACCTGCGTTTGTGCTCCCAGAGTCTGAATAAACTAGACCAGGATGCACTGCAGCAGAGCTGGAGACGGAGATCACAACCCATGCATGTGTTTTTCTCGCAACTCCAAATGCATGTTGAGCATCACCGCAGCTTCACAGTAAACTCTTTCTGGCAGCAACGTTAGTCTAATGGACAAATTCTTGAAAACATTTGTCTGTAAATACTGTCTAATTGTAGCATGTGTGCTGTCATTATGTATTTTTTTTTTTATTGTAATTATTTGTATGGACACGTATATTTGTTTATACTTGTGACTCAAACCCATTTTATTCTATTTAGTCTTTATGCAAATTGCCTTTATTGCTGATTATTTGCAAAATGTAAGAAATTATGAGTTTGAAATGGGCAAGGGATATTAATGTATGTGGTGTGGTGCTTATGGACCAAGAAACAGACCAATAAATATTAATTCAAGCATCCTCTGTTTGTAAAAGTATAGAAAAGATCACGTCACAAAACATGAGTTCCATGCATTTATTGTGCCGTTATTTAAAGAAAAAGAGTGTACAGTATACAACAAATATGCAAAACGCAATAATCACACCATTAATTCTAGTGCACTTAGCTCAGTTTCCCAGCTAAAGTGAACACTCAAGGGCTTTTCACACTTGTGCATCCTCATATTATATATCGCCAACTATAGGCCTACTGTTTCTTCTTTTTTCTCTATATGGAGTTTTCGGACTGTAAAGGTAAGAATGAAACTGTCTCTTTATCACTCAAATTTTAGCGTGTTTTCAGTCACCATTTGACTTTTTTTTTCCTTAAAAGCTTAACCGACAGTTTATACAACGTGCAGCTTTTCTGTACTGTCCAAAGCTGTTGCTAAGTGTTTAGTCCTAACATTCAAACACCCTATTGTTTTGCATTATTCAGATTTGGTACCGCTATGTGGGGTTAACACTGAAAAAGCTGCTTCTAAAGCAAAAACCTGCTTCTTAAGTGTGAAACGTTCCTTTACTTGGGTTAAAAGCAGGGTTTAGAACGATAGTAACCTGGGGGTAAAATGATTTCAACCAAAAATGAAATTCTGTTATTAATTACTCACCCTCATGTCGTTCTATTCCATGTTGTATGATTTTCTTCTTTTAGACGAATACAGTTAGAGTGTATTAAAAATATTCTGCCTCTTCCAAGCTTTATAATGGCAGTGAATGGTGGTTGAGATTTTAATGCAAAATAAAGTGCATCCATCCATCATAAAAGAGCTCCACATGGCCCCAGAAGGTTAATAAAGGCCTGCTGAAGCGAATCGATGCATTTGTGTAAGAAAAATATCCATGTTTAAAACAATCTCTAGCTGCTAGCTGTCATAAATATGGATATTTTTCTTACACAAATGCTTTGTTTTGCTTCAGAAGGCCTTTATTAACCCCCTGGAGCTGTGAGGAGCACTTTTTTTTTAGGATGGATGGATGGATGCACTTTATTTTGCTTCAAATCTTGACCACCATTCTCTGCATTATAAAGCTTGGAAAAGCCAGGACATTTTTTAATATACTCAGACTGTATTAATCTGAAAGAAGCAAGTCATATACACTTAGGGATGGCTTGAGGGTGAATAGATCATGGGTTAAATTTTATTTTTGGATGAACTATCTCTTTAAGCACAGTGTGAAAATCCCTTAAGAAACAAACCAACAAAAAGCCTTATGCATTTCTTCAAAATATCAAAGAAAGGATTCTTTCAAAGGCCTTTAACAAATACCAATGTTAACACAGATGGTTCTGGCATTATCAGTAGTTGAAAGTTCTTCGATCAGAGTGCCCATGTACTTGTTCACAAACATCCTACACAGGTACTTCAGGAAGCCAATCTCATCACAGACCATCCCCAGCATCCTTTTAATGTCTCCTGTAGGAACGTGACCAGCAGAGTTAACATTAAGCCATTAGCCTCACATGTACTTATTAAAGTGCATGAAACAGTACTGTTATCAACCTTAGTTGAGCCATTGGTGATCTCACTTTTCAGCTTCCCCATGGCCCACTTGCAAGCCCAGCACAATCCAGGGAGTTGTTCTGCTTGTATCTCACCCTAACAAGATAACAGATACAGCATATTAGAGTCAATAGTTATGATATGACAGTTAAAATAAAAAAAAATAACACAGGACAATAACTTGAGAAACACTAAAAAACCTTTATTATAACTGTTAAATTTAATAATTTAAAAAATGTATACAATAGAGAGAAGTGTTACACCCTACCATGTAAAAAAAAATAATAAAAAAATCAGTCATAGTAAGCGTTGTATTTATCAAGAAAATGGGATGCGGAAATACTGGTTTAAAATTCTGTAAAACGTTTACAATTATTTTTGCATCAACTTTAAAATGCTCAAATGGTGTAGTTTTTGACTAAGACTTAAAATTGATATTGTTCAACATTTAATGGCAGTAGGATCAATGTAGATCAGTGGGAATGACTAAATTAGATAAATTTGTGTAGATATTATTTGCTATTATCAATATATATATATCAATATATAAATTATATATATAGGATATTTAATATAGAAAAATAATAGAAATAAATACAGTCTTAAAAAGACAAGAACATTTCTGTATTAAATATGTTTGAGCAGTAATTATACTGATGCACAATCTGGTGAAAGTAGTTCACTTTGCTACTTTAAAAGTAAACACAAAATGGGATCATGATAATGTTGAGGACAACTTACAGAGTCTTCTTCAAGTTCATTTCCAGTAGATTTGACTTTGTGCATTTCCAAGTGACGAGCACAAAACTGTAAAGAAAAATGCATGATAAATGTAGGACATACTACATACTAAATGGTATGCAATATACTGCATGAGTTCAGTTAAACAGTAAGAATGATATGTATATTTTAGGTACATTCAAGTTGGGTTTTCACATGATCAGCATTACACATCACTGAACTTAAGCTGGTCCAAATCAGTCAAGCTGTGTTTTTCAGTGAGGCACACAAAATATAGACAAATTGTTTGATAAAGATACTAACTAACAACAACTGATCTGTGCTAATTTTACCTGAGGATATCAGCAGGGCTATCAGTATGATACTCCGCAGCATCTTGTTTGGCAAAAGAGTCTGAACACAGTGAGACTGAAAACTCTTGTTTGCTTGATTGTCTTTGGTGCCACTCCTTTTTAAAACACCTCTATTTTCAACCAGAAACCACAGAAATTGTGGGGTGAGATCATTAGCACGAACATGTCAAGATGTACTAGCAATCTTGGCATTACTTTTTTTTCTTTTTTTTTACATCTTGTATGTGTGATGCTTATTTTTCAAAAATTATAGTACTTTGATTACAAATACTATATCTAAATAGTATAAAATTCAGTGTCAGAACTACAGTATGTATATTTGACATCATTTTTAATACTATTGCACAGAAATTGAAAGTGCCATCATAATACAAGGTACTTTCAAGAATGCTATGGTACTACCATGGAACATGTATAATGCAATCCAATAATTGGCATTAACTATACATTAAACAACTACATGGTAAGTATGTTGGAACAGGCTTGGAACTAAACTCTACAGGTCTGTGGCACTCCAGGAATTGAGTTTTGCACCCGTGCTTTAGTTATTTTGAATTTATCCTCTCTTGTTAGAGAGTAACAAAACCCTGATATATAATGATATTTCTTGTTCTGGTCCAGAAAGCTTATATCAATCCATTTTGATAAAATATTATCTTTATATTTATGCAGTTTTAATATGATTATTATTATTGTTGTTGATTTTTATTTACCTTTAAATTCTGAATTTTATTGTGAATATAAGCGTATTTGTTTACATTATTTACATATTTGTTAACATAATTGCAGTCCTATTCTATTGTGAACATCAAGATATATCATGCACTGGGTCACTGAGTGCCTCTGATGCTCCCTTTGAAAAAAATTACATTAACTGGTTAAATGACATTTTATGGTTACTGCCACTAGAGGGGGCATATAGGAGCTCTATGGAGATTTAATACAGAGCAAATAAAATAGAATATGAGAAGGTTTTGCAGTTTGAAACTTCAATTTACTTTGAATTTATTTTGTTTTTTTATGATGGGTCAAATGGGTCAAAAAGACCCAGGGTGAGGATTAAGTACTTGGGGGGGGGGGGGGGGGGGGGGGGGGGGGGGGGGGGGGGGGGGGGGGGACCTTTAACCTATCTCGATCTTCAAGGTGTTTAGTTGGTAAAGATCTGGGCCCGTATTCAAAAAATTTTTATCTTACCACTAAGAGTTCTCCTAAACAGCAGAAAAAGTTTTTAGCTAAGAGTTTTCTCTTAAAACCTATTCACAGAGCTGCTGAGACAAACTTTTACTAAGGAATAGAGAGAAGTCTTAAGCTAAGAGTAAGGGTGCGGGGTTGACCTCGTTGCTATGGATGATGTCAGTATGCTTACTAAATATGCACACAGTGATTGGCTGATAGTCTCTGTCAGAGATTTATTCATGGAAATATTGTAGAGCAGGATATTACGTTGCTGTATTCAAATAAAGGTTTAAAAATAAAAATGTTAATTGCCACATTCAAATAAAGATTTTAAAATGCAGGATAAGTGTCACTAATTAAACAAGTATGTGTTCAGCTAATTGTCATCCTCTTACATATGCTTCTCAAAAACAATTAGCAGATATGCATATAAAACAGCCTTTTAATTAACAGAGTAGAATAATCATAGCTGATAGTAATACATGCAAACATAAAAAAAACTGGACGCAAGGACAGCTGTTACTTCTTGCCCAACTGGTTAATGAAAACAAGGATATAATCAAGTCGGGATAACCTCCAAAAACCAAAGGTGATACCTTTTTAAAAGGTCAATTATCATCAAATGTTTCTAAAATGTTTACGTTCAGAGGCACATTGCCGGCAACGGCCATTTTAGGAATAGTTTGTGGCTTGGTCTTAGTGATTTAGGAGTCCCCTTCACTACTCCTAACATTTCACAGATTTAGGAGCTAGTTTTAGTGCTAAAATGCTTTGTGAAATACTCTTAGAGCAAACATTTAGGAGTCATAAATTTAGGATTGACACGCCCACTATTTTTAAGATTTTCTCCTAAATCAGCGAATTATGAGCTACTTTTAACCTTAAGATGTTTTGTGAATATGGGCCATGGGCTGACAACGCAAAGGTTGTTGATTCAAAATGATGAACTCAGATTTGAGGGAATAGGGTACTTTCCCCTGTAATAGGTTTTACTGACAATTTAGACCTGTACTAGTGCTTTTCAAGCTTCAAATCAGAGGAATTGGAGAGGAATAACAAATGAGAGGAATTACTAGTACAAATATGTCATTCAGTTTTTTAACACAATTTTATTACTGCTAAAAGGGATATATATATATATATATAATATATATATATATATATATATATATATATATATATTTATTATATTACTGCTTGTGGTGACATCGTAATCTTGCAGTAGCAGCATCATGCAGTATCTCACAGGAAAAGCTGTTGAGAAACTCATTTGCACAAAGTTTGAATTGCTGGATGAGTCATTAGCCATCTAAACAAACTGATAACAATCATTAATGTTGTGAATGTGACTTATTGTGTCTTGTAATGTCTGAAGTTCCTCTCGTCCTTCTTGAGAGCCTGCCAGTCTTTTACAGTCTTTCTGAAAATCATCTCTATTGTTGAATATTTGTGACATTTAAGAAATTATGAGTTTGAAATGGGCACAAAATCATGTCACAAAACACTAAAGTTTGTTTCACACATTTATTTTCCATGTGACTTGGAAAAAAAAAAAAAGTGGTGTAAAGTTGACTATACATGACAAATGCAGAAAACTGTGGTATACAAAACCACAATAATCACACCATTAGCTCTAGTTCTCTTTAGCTCTAGTGCAGAATTTAACCAACTTTCCAGCTAAAGCAAGCACTCAAGGGCTTTTCACACTTGAAATAGTTAAGGGGATATGGGTAACCAAGCACCTTATGGTCTCCATTGACTTCCATAAAATGGAAAAAAATAAAAAATAAAATAAAAAATACTATGGAAGTCAATGGGGACCATCAACTCTTTGGTTACACAATATTCTTCAAAATAACAAAATTTTAACAAAAACAATAGCAGAAGAAAGAAATTTATACAGATTTGGAATAACCTGAGGGTGAGTAAACAATGACAGTATTTTCATTTTAGCGTGAACTATGCCTTTAAGCCTGGGTTATTCCAAACCCCGGGTAAATGGAATCCTGAGTTATTTTGCTTTACACTGTTCACAATTTACCTGGGGTTAACAATGGGTATTCACATGGTACATTCCTAAATCCTGGGTTAATATTCTTCTTTGCATATTTGCAGGGTTGGTGTCATTGATGGCTTTTGCATTGCACATCCTCGTATATTGTTGACTGTATAAAGTTTTTTTTTCCTGAATGGACTTTTCTTACTATAAAGGTAAGAATGAAATGCTCTCAACATTTGACATTCTCCCCCTCACAAAGCTGAAACGACTGTTTATACAATGAGTTTCTGTGACTGTCAAACGTTACATTCACTGCATTGTTTCACAGTGCATGTTTGGCACTGCAAATGTGGGGTTAACTCCAGAAAAGCGGTGCTAATCTTGCTCTTTAAATAACCCCAGGTAAAAAGCAGTGCCAACTCTGTTTCTAAATTACACGCGTGAAACGTTCCATTACCCGGGGTTAAAAATTGTTTAATTAATTCTTAAACTTTAAACAGTTTAAGAATTAACTCCATGCCTATTTCTTGCAAACACCAATGTTAACACAGATGGTTCTGGAGTCATCAGTAGTTGAAAGTTCTTTGACCAGAGTGTCCTTGTACTTGTTCACAAACTTCCTACACAGTGACTTTAGGAATCCAATCTCATCACAGACCATTCCTAGCTTCTTTTTAATGTCATCCTGTAGGAAGGTGACCAGCAGAATTAACAGTAACCACCAGTTTCACATGAATTTGTTTAGTAAAGCGTTTGAAACAGTACTGTTAGCAATTGGAGTTGCACCATTGGAGATCTGTTTTTTCAGCTTCTTCATCCCCCACTTGCAAGCCCAGCACAATCCAAGGAGTTGTTCTGTTTGTAGCTCACCCTAACAAGACAACAGATACAGTATAATAGAGTCAATAGTTTACATACAGTATGACAATTAGAATCTAGCAGTTGCTAACCGTTGCTAAGATCATCTGCATCTTGTAAACACTCTTTCAGTATATGGCAAAATCTGACATCTTATTGTGATTGATGCATCCGCCAGTGTGATTAATCAGGTGACAGTCATATATTGTGTTTTTTGGTCAATTAATAGTTGTAAATTCTTTCATCATCATGTAAACTGATCACATAGTTTTTCCCATCTTCAAACAACAGTGTGAATTTTGATGAAAGGGGTAAAATAATCCTTCAGGTAAATTAGTTAATTTTGTGTATGTTATTTGCTATCATAAAAGTTTACACATTCATGGAAAGTTTGGAAAAATATTATTGAAAAATAATAAAAATGAATGCAATCTTAAAAAGGTAATTTCTATATTAAAAATGCATGTTTGAGCACTAATTAAAGATACTGATACAATCTGGTGAAAGCAGTTCGCTGTGCTGCATTTTTCCATCTTAAAAATATATCTAAATTACGACCTATGCTCTCAATGTCAAATGCAGAAACATTAATTCATGCGTTCATGACCTCGAGGCAAGATTATTGTAATGCTTTATTGAGTGGTTGCTCTGCACATTTAATAAACAAACTCCAGCTGGTTCAAAATGCAGCAGCTAGAGCTCTTATCGCATTATAGTCCTTCACGTCACTGCGATCTCAAAACTCTGGCCATTTGATAATACCTAGAATATCAAAATCAACTGCGGTCGGGAGATCATTTTCCTATTTAGCGCCCAAACTCTGGAACACTCTACCTAACACTGTTCGGGAGGCAGACACACTCTGTCAGTTTAAATCTAGATTAAAGACCCATCTCTTTAACCTGGCTTGCACATAATACACTATCGCATTTCTATAATTCAAATCCGTTAAAGGATTGTTAGGCTGCATTAATTAGGTCATCCGGAACTGGGAACACTTCCCAAAACCCCCGATGTACTTGTTACATTGTTTGAAGAATGGCATCTACGCTAATATTAGTCTGTTTCTTTCCTATTCCGAGGTCACCGTATCCACCCAGATCCAGACTGTATCCAGATCAGATTGTGGATCAGCACCTAGAGATGACCTCGACTGCCCTGAATGTCAGCGGAGACCAGAACAACTAGATGAGCCCCAGAGACTGATCCCCAGTGAAGACCCTGTCTCCTAGACGGCCATCGGGACATGACCACAGGAACCAGATGAATCCTTTGCACAATCTGACTCTGCTGCAGCCTAGATTTAAACTGCTGATTTTGTCTGGCCAGAGGAGAATGACACTATTTCGACAAACTATTTCCCCGTCTAAATACTGTAAAGCTGATGTAAAGCCACCCAGCTTTATATCAAGCTGATGTAAAGCTGCTTTGACATAATTTGCATTGTTAAAAGCGCTATACAAATAATAGTGACTTGACTTGAATTGACTTGACTATGATACTTTACAAGTGAACACAAAATAGGATCATGAAGAACGTTAATGATGTTAAGTGATGTTAAGAACTCACAGAGCCTTCTTTAAGTTCATTTCCAGTAGACTCTTCTTTCTGCATTTCCCAGTGAAGAGCACAAACTGTAAGGAAAAATGCATGAAAAATGTGGCACATACAAAGTACTAAATGTGGGAATTTAATATACTGCCGATCCAAATCGGTCTATGCTGTTTTTTTTTCAACTAGGCACACAAAATATAGACAAATTGATTGATAAAGATGGCTAACAAATGATCTGTGCTAATTTTACCTGAGGATACAAGCAGGCTGATCAGGATGATACTCCGCAGTATCTTGTTTGGCAAAAGAGTCTGAATGAACACAAAAAGACTGAAAAGGCTCTACTTGTTGAGGGTCTTTAGTGCCACTCTTTTTAAAATACCGGTTTTAACCGGTAACCACAGATGAACAGAAACAGTAAAACCCTCAACATGTGAAGATGTACAGTCACTCCTGGCATTACTTTTTTTTTTTCTCTCTTATTTTTTTCTTCGTATGTGTGATACTTAGGGTGCCATTGGTGAAAAAAATCAGAGGGAGGGTGTTTTTGAGAGATAGATATAGAGATACAGGAACCTGGAACAGGATCCCTCATAGGGCTCGACTCAGGAACAGGAAGCCCTCCGTGGGCTGAACACAGGAACAGGAGCCCTTCTTGGGCTAGGCTCGGAATCTGAGGCCTCTTTCTGGTCATGATGGGAGATCCACAGCCCTCCCTGAGCTGGACTTGGAGTCAGGGGTCCTCACAGGGTTTCTCAGCAACCGCTTCTACTTCCGCGACAGTGGAGGCAGGCAGCTAGGGAATGGCCTCCATGGCCATAAATAGGGGAGCCGTCTGCCCCCAGACGAGTCTCCATAGACAAGACAAGACCAGACTGGATAATTAAAATGTTCCTGTGGACACGATACTTTAAAAAGCCTAGACTCGGGTCAGGGGCTGGAGCCATCACTGGACTCTTGGTCAGGCTGGGAACGTCACTCCTGGCCGTGACTGGGGAACTGAAGCGAGCACTCGCGCTGAAGTGAGCGGCAGCTGGCAGGCTTGACGTCGGAGCGGCCGGCGGGCCAGACTTCATAACGGCTGGCGGGCTTAGGGGAGCCGCAGCCGGTGGCTTGCTTGAGTGAGCGGCGGCGGCTGACAGACTTGGGTAAGCCAAGGACGGCGGCATGAATGAGTGAGCCGCGGACGGCGGCGTTGCAATCCCCGCGGACGGCGGGCTTGAGAGAGCCGCAGACGGCGGCGATGATTTTCCCGCAAACAGCGGGCTTGAGGGATTTGCGGGCAGCGGACTCGCGGCGATCCCGCCGAACTCTAATACTATCAGCGTTGGCAGGATATCGAGTGGCGACTTCCATGCCGTGGGACAGACACACAGGAAAAAAAAAAAATAAATAAATAAATAAAACACCTTTCAAAAATGGAAAATAAAACGGTGAAAAAGGGGCGCCGCTTATTCTTTGTTTTGGGTCTGGTCTTCTGTCACGGTGCACACACGAGGGATGAACGAGGAGACGAAGGTAAACTCAAAATACACAGTCTTTAATAAAATCCAAAGGAGACAAGGCAAGGCAAGGCACGGCAAGACAAGGCAGGATTGACACACAGGAACACCGGCAGTAACGAGTAGACCAGACCAAAATGAATAGAACAGGCAAGAACGCTCCAGTTACTGACGTAACCTCGGTTCCCTGAGATAAGAGAACGAGCGTTATGTATGGGGAAAACTCCTGTTTTACTCTGTACTGATGCCTGATTTGTTCACGTTTGTGTAGGCTGCACAAACCAATGGCGCTTTAGCCCGCCAGAAAGGGCGGAGCGAACACTATATAAGTCGGCTCGCAGTGCCATTCATCAGATCATTCGACTGAAGTGACAGTCATCGATTCGTGCATCTTACAGTGCGGCAAGTGACATTATCCCTTATCTCAGGGAACCGAGGTTACGTTAGTAACCGGAGCATTCCCCTTCGAACGTCGGAGCATTCCCCTTTTCCTCAGCGCCGTCCACGGTGGTGAGAGCTGCTGCGGTAGAGGAGTTCACTCGGGCCGAGTAGGGGGCGCGCCACATCTTGGTGAGCTCATCGTAAACTGCTAGGCAAGAACGGGGCGGGGCGTTGGCGAAAGGACTGTTGACGGCTTCCCGGCAGGTACCACTCTTCAAGAAGGCCATGGGTGGGCTCATCTGGAGCCGACCACTCGAGGCCAAGGTCCTCCACCGCCTTAGCGAGGACGCAGATGAGTTCGGCGTCTGGCTTCGGTCTCGGCACTTGAGAGGGGGGGGCAGCTTCGGGCTCCTCACCAAAATCGCCCCACTCCTCTGCATCAGATGCCGCCAAGGACACGGAGTCGTCAGCAGTGACGTCTTCGATATCAATGTCCTCTTCGGAAGCGCCGAATGAGACCAAGCCACTCGTAACCGAGGAGGGGCGCTGGTCCTCTTGTGTGAAGCACACCGACGTGAGAGGACGCGGGGAGGGCGGGGCACGCGGCCGCTGGGCCAACGTGACACCGCTCGAGCCCGCAGAGAGGGATCCGCTGCCCCGCTGTTTCTTCCTTTTAGGAGAGGAAGAAGACAGGAGGGCTGGGTGGGAGAGACCACCTTCCCGAAAAAAGGCGATCTGCGAGCGGAGACGGGAGAGGCTCATACTCTCGCAAAAAGAGCATGAGCCGTCAGCGAGCGGAGCCTCTGCGTGGGGGCTGCCGAGACAGGTGACGCACTCGCTGTGTCCGTCCTCCTCGTGCAAGTGCCCCTTTTTTGCAACAACGTGTGCTGAAATTTGCTCTTTAGAAATTGCTCTAGTCTGCTCCGAGGTGCCGGATGCCGCAGGGATCACGTCACGTCACTGCTTCGGCGTCTTCAACGGCGGCGAGCAGAGCTGGAGCTTCTTCCAAGGCTTCTTCTTCTTGGCTTCTTCCAGAGTCAGCGAAGAGATGATCCTCGTCGCTGATGGAGAATGATCTGATGAATGGCGCTGCGAGCCGACTTATATAGTGGTCTGCTCCACCCTTTCTGGTGGGCTAAAGCACCATTGGTTTGTGCAGCTACACAAACGTGAACAAATCAGGCTTCAGTACAGAGTAAAACAGGAGTTTTCCCCATACATAACATGAAATGGACGTTGGAAGGGGAACTAAATACACATCATAATTAACACACACACACCTGAAAGAAATCAAACAATCAAACTAGACGAGGACAGGAACAGGAAGGACCAAATAAGGGCATGGAGGGGGAAAAAACAAGACGGATAGGACTGTGACACTTACATTTAAATTAATCATTTGATACAATGCACTTATTGTGTACATACATGTTTTTACATTGTTATATTTTTTAAAAAATACCTATATGTAGTTACATCTGTAATTAATTTCTGCAATTACATTTATAATTACTCTGTTGAACCATCCCTTACACCTTAACACACCCTTAAACCTACCCAGACCACCAAACCTGTCCATAACCTTACTCATATCCCGCCTCAATAGCAGTAAAAGTGTTTTGCAATACAGTAAGTACATTGTACTTATTTTTTTTAATGTAAGTACATAGTAGTTAAGGCCACCTAATATAAAGCGTGACCCAAATTTCACTAACGGTGATATAAGTGCTCATTTCACCAGTGTTTGCAAGAGGCTTTTCAATAATTATGGCCTGTATGGCCCCTCATACTGTACTGTATGTTTTTTGGTGAACTGAAAAGAACCAACTCATTATAATCCTTCGTTTTGTTATCGGACTACACTGTTGGTGCTGTTGAAGTATTTTGTTGGAAACTCAGAGTATTTTAGTATGGAATACAGTAGAATTCACATAAGAGAACCGTTAAAAGAACCAAACTTCATTGGGTTTAGTTTTTGTGTTTATTTTTTCTAACCATCATCCTCCCCTTGTTAGAGTGAGTAACAAAACCTCACCTCTTGGGTCAAAATGACCCCGAAGCACAAAAGTTACACTTCTTTTAACAATTTAATATAACGGTATATATAATGTTTTTTTTGTCTGGAAAGCTTATATGAATTTTTTGGTTGTTTTCAGATGGTTGTTTTGGTTTTGGTTGTTTTCCTGTTTGTCCCCTCTCTTGTGTCTTTGGACTTGTCTGCCAATCCTTCAGTGATCTCAGTCGGCTTCAAAGTCTCCTTAATGCCCTGATGGAGGCCCAGCAACCTTTGACCCATCTCAATCTTCAAAGTATTTTCTTTTCCTCCACTGATGTTCAGTTTTAATTGCCAGTGTCTCATCAGCTCGGATACATAAATTGTCAAATTATTGTGTATTTTGCTTTTGTATCCTACCAATGTTTTGGTTGGTAAAGATCTGGGTTTGGGTTTATAACGCGAAGGTTGTAGGTTCAAAACAATGATGAACTCAGATTTGAGGGAATAGTAATAGGTTTACTGACAATTTAGACCTGTACTATTGCTTTCCAAGCTTTCAAAACTGATAGCAAATGGAAGGAATTACTAGTACAAATATGATGTCATTCTTCTTCTTTTTTTTTGTTACACAATTAATCAATTTTATTACTGCTAAAAGTGATAAGGGTGTAATAATAAAAGTGATATTTTTAAATTATATAGCTGCTTGTGGTGACATCATCATCTTACAGTATCTCACAGGAAAAGCTGTTTGAGAAGCTAATTTGTGCAGACAAACAAACTGATTTACGATCGTTATTGTTGTGAATGTGACTTATTATGTCCTGTAATGTTTGAAGTTTCTTTTGTTGTTCTTGAGAGGCTGCCAGTCTTTGACAATCTTGACAGTCTTTCTGCAAATTGTCTCTATTGCTGATTATTTATGAAATTTAAGAAATTATGAGTTTGAAATGGGCATGAGATATCAATGTATGTGGTATAGCGCTGATGGACCAAGAAACGGACCAGTAAAATACTAATTCAGGCGTCCTCTGTTTGTAAAAGTATCTCAAAAACTTGTAAAAGAGCGAAATCATGTCACAAAACATTAAAGTTTGTTTCACATATTTTAATTTCTTAATTTCTAGAATGCAAAATCAATAGTTAATGAAATTTACAAATAGTATAATGAGACACATACCTGTACATATTCAGTCAGTTAATATCAAGAACAAACAAAAAACCAAAACAAGGATCAGAACAACACGATAACATTCAACAACTGACAAAGTACAAGAGAAACACAAGGGCTATTTATAAACAGGAGAACAAATGGAACCAATGAGCTACTATGGAAATTAACAAGGAGTGGGTGTGGTCCAATGAGTGTCTATGGGAACTAATGTGGGTAGTTATGGAGACAAGCAAGGCACACAACAGACAGGGGCAAAACACACAAAGAACATGAGACATACATTAAGCAACAGTGCTAAAAAAAAAATGTATCATTCATATTTATAAAATATATATATTTTTTACTGTTATCAGATTAACAACCATTTAGTAACATTAGTTAGTTGTGTGTTTGTTTCGATTAAAATAACCCACACATAACAATCATTTTATATGTACAGTGTAGGATTCACACTACACTGGTTTCTTTATAGAGGTGTCAGTTTCATTTTCTGTAGCGCGACAGCCCAAAAGAGTTTAGATTCAAACTTAAATGCACCTGATCCAGCTAATCAAGTCCTTCAGGCTTATTTGAAAACTATAGGCTTTTCAGTAACGAATTTCACTAACGTTGATATAAGTGTTCATTTCACTAGTGTTTGAAAGAAGCTTTTCAATAATTATGGCCTGTATGGCCCCTGTACTGTATGTTTTTGATGGACTGAAAAGAACCAACTCATTAGAATCCTTTGTTCTGTAATCGTTGTTTTGTTGGAAACTCAAGAGTATTTTAGTATAGAATTCAGTAAAATTCACATAAGAGAACCATTAAAAGAACCAAACATCATTGGGTTTAGTTGTTTTTTGTTTATGTTTTCTAACCATCATCATCTCCTTGTTAGAGAGAGTAACAAAACCTCACCTCGCGGGTCAAAATGACCCAAAGCATAAAAGTTACACTTCTTTTTTGATCCGGAAAGCTTATTTATATATATATATATATATATATATATATATATATATATATATATATATATATATATATATATATACACACACATACACTCACCTTGGTAACACAAATTGCTAATCAGCCAATCACATGGCAGCAACTCAATGCATTTAGGCATCTAGATATGGTGAAGATGACTTGCTGAAGTTCAAACCGAGCATCAGAATGGGGAAGAAAGGGGATTTAAGTGACTTTGAACGTGGAATGGTTGTTGGTGCCAGACGGGCTGGTCCGAGTATTTCAAAAACTGCTGATCTACTGGGATTTTCACGCACAATCATCTCTAGGGTTTACAGAGAATGGTCCGAAAAAGAGAAAATATCCAGTGAGCGGCAGTTGTGTGGACAAAAATGCCTTCTTTATGTCAGAGGTCAGAGGTGAAGGAGTGGATGGCGAGCTGCCAGAGCCTTCATATTGATATTAATTATATTATTACATTATTTCTTGTTTGACTAGAGCAGTGCAGCAAGAGTGAAATGTGTAACCTTATGTTTTCCATGCCGAGATCTATTTCTTCCCTAAAGGTCACAGAGCCATGTCTGGAGGTCAGGATGACCTTCCATCTACGTGAACAACAGTATCTGAGACTTATGTGTTTGCTTAAGAGATATTAAAGAATCCTGCTTTATTCTGTACTTCTACTCTCTAAGATGATGACTGCATAGAGTGTGTGTAACAAACTATACTGATAAAATTCTAGCTAGGGCTAGGCGGCCCTGAAGTTCTGATAAGTGCTCTGTGTGTATGTGTGTGTGCTGGTAGCTCTCTTTCTCGGTGTTAGAAGACTGTCTCTGTCAGCTGCCGCTATCCTGACCAAAACTAGGTATCCGGACCGGAAGACACCTATCTTGTATAATCTCTGATCGCTGACGTCTGCCCAATCAGATGGAGATGTGTTTTAAGCGTTTACGTCCATATGTGGAAATTGTCTAAGTTTATCTAGGTTTTAGAACCAGTCAGAATTTGGCTGACTGATATATTGACGCAATTAGCATCTTCTGTTAGGCTATAATTACTGTTTTTTCTGTAATGTAAGCAGGGCGGCCTAAGAACTCGATTGCGAGTCTTGAAGCTGGCTTCTGTGGATGAAACTGCAAACTATTTCTTCAGTAAATTTCTTCAACTGAATCGCATCTCTTGACTCCTTGTCTTTATTCATCATACCTGGTCCTTGGGTTTTAACTGTTATTCCCCAACAGAGGAGAATGGGCAGACTGGTTAGAGATGATAGAAAGGTAACAGTAACTCAAATAACCACTCGTTACAACCAAGGTATGCAGAATACCATCTCTGAACGCACAACACCTCGAACCCTGAAGCAGATGGGCTACAGCAGCAGAAGACCACACCGGGTGCCGCTCCTGTCAGCTAAGAACAGGAAACGGAGGCTACAATTCACACAGGTTCACCAAAATTGGACAATAGAAAATTGGAAAAACTGATGAGTCTGATGAGTCTCGATTTCTGCTGCGACATTCAGATGGTAGGGTCAGAATTTGGCGCAAAGAACATGAAAGCATGGATCCATCCTGCCTTGTCTCAACGGTACAGGCTGGTGGTGGTGGTGTAATGGTGTGGGGGATATTTTCTTGGCACATTTTGGGGCCCTTAGTACCAATTGAGCATCGTTTAAACGCCACAGCCTACCTGAGTATTGTTGCTGACCATGTCCATCCCTTTATGACTACAGTGTACCCATCTTCTGATGGCTACTTCCAGCAGGATAATGCACCATGTCACAAAGCTCAAATCATCTCAGACTGGTTTCTTGAACATGAGAATGAGTTCACTTTACTCAAATGGCCTCCACAATCACCAGATCTCAATCCAATAGAGCACCTTTGGGATGTGGTGGAACGGGAGATTCGTATCATGGATGTGCAGCCGACAAATCTGCAGCATGCTATCATGTCAATATAGACCAAAATCTCTGAGGAATGTTTCCAACACCTTGTTGAATCTATGCCAACAAGAATTAAGGCAGTTCTGAAGGCAAGAGGGGGTCCAACCCGGTGCTAGCAAGGTGTACCTAATAAAGTGGCCAGTGAGTGTGTATATATATATATATATAAGGAGAAAAATACATTAAATAAATAAATAAAAAGCTGCACACACACACACACACACACACACACATACGTATGTCAGACCTTATATATATATATATATATATATATACTGTATATAAGGTCTGACATACGTATGTGTGTGTGTGTGTGTGCAGGTTTTTATTTATTTATTTAATTTATTTATTTTTCTCCTTTGGTGATTTTTATTTAATTTACCTCAAATTTCTGTATTTTATTATGAAAAATAAGCATATTTCTTGACATTATTTCACAAAAAAAAGACATCACTGTGATCTAGTGTATGCATATATAGTTTATGTGAAGACTGTTTTAAAATCACTTAAATTAAAAGTTGTTATATATTTCAGAGCCTATTAAATGTTAAAAATAATGGCTTTCAATTATACTGTAATGTTGAATGGCTATAATCAATAGGTAAAATTGAGGGAATATGAACCAGAACAAATTAAAAACATTGTAAATATGTTTAGTCATTGTAGTAGTAATAACTGCCTGTTTTTGCAAAAAGAGTTTCATGGCCGGTAAAAACAATTTTTGGCCAGTAAATTTTACCATGTCACCGGCCATTGGCAGGTATGGCAAAAAGTTAGTTTTAGGCCCTGTGTGTGTGTATATATATATATATATATATATATATATATATATACCGTACAGAGGTGCATCTCAATAAATTAGAATGTCGTGGAAAAGTTAATTTATTTCAGTAATTAAACTCAAATTGTGAAACTCGTGTATTAAAGAAATTCAATGCACACTGACTGTAATAATACAGTTACACTGAATTGGCTCTATCACTCTCTCTCCTCTGCATCTGTAGCTGGTGTGTGGTGAGCGCACTGGAGCCATTGTAATTGCTGTCGCATTATCCAGGTGGATGCTGCACAGTGGTGGTGGATGAGGAGAGATCCCCTCATATGATTGTAAAGCGCTTTGGGTGTACAGCAATACACAATAAAGCACTATATAAGTCCCTCATTCATTAATTAATTAATTCATTCATTCATTCAAGAGAGGGGACAAACAGGAAGACACTTTCATATTCTATTTTATTTTCTCTGTATAAAATCGCCATAGAGATCCTACAGGTATTTGTCCCTCTAGTGGCAGTAAGCATAAAATGCAAGTTAATGTTATTTTTCCAACAAGGATGCATCAGAGACACTTAGTTACCCAGTGCATTATTAATTTTGATGTTCACAATAGAATAGTACTGCAATTATGTGTTTTTGAGAAATACTTTAAACAAATATGATTACATTAATAATAAAATTAAGAATTTAAAGGTAAATAAAATAAAAATCACAGATAATAATAATATAATAATATTATTAATAATACAGGTGCATCTCAATAAATTAGAATGTCGTGGAAAAGTTAATTTATTTCAGTAATTCAGCTCAAATTTGAAATGAAACTGGTGTATTAAATAAATTCAGTGCACACAGACTGAAGTAGTTTAAGTCTTTGGTTCTTTTAATTGTGATGATTTTGGCTCACATTTAACAAAAACCCACCAATTCACTATCTCAACAAATTAGAATATGGTGACATGCCAATCAGCTAATCAACTCAAAACACCTGCAAAGGTTTCCTGAACCTTCAAAATGGTCTCTCAGTTTTGTTCACTAGGCTACACAATCATGGGGAAGACTGCTGATCTGACAGTTGTCCAGAAGGCAATCATTAACACCCTTCACAAGGAGGGTAAGCCACAAACATTCATTGCCAAAGAAGCTGGCTGTTCACAGAGTGCTGTATCCAAGCATGTTAACAGAAAGTTGAGTGGAAGGAAAAAGTGTGGAAGAAAAAGATGCACAACCAACCGAGAGAACCGCAGCCTTATGAGGATTGTCAAGCAAAATCGATTCAAGAATTTGGGTGAACTTCACAAGGAATGGACTGAGGCTGGGGTCAAGGCATCAAGAGCCACCACACACAGACGTGTCAAGGAATTTGACTACAGTTGTCGTATTCCTCTTGTTAAGCCACTCCTGAACTACAGACAACGTCAGAGGCATCTTACCTTGGCTAAGGAGAAGAAGAACTGGACTGTTGCCCAGTGGTCCAAAGTCCTCTTTTCAGATGAGAGCAAGTTTTGTATTTCATTTGGAAACCAAGGTCCTAGAGTCTGGAGGAAGGGTGGAGAAGCTCATAGCCCAAGCTGCTTGAAGTCCAGTGTTAAGTTTCCACAGTCTGTGATGATTTGGGGTGCAATGTCATCTGCTGGTGTTGGTCCACTGTGTTTTTTGAAAACCAAAGTCACTGCACCCGTTTACCAAGAAATTTTGGAGCACGTCATGCTTCCTTCTGCTGACCAGCTTTTTAAAGATGCTGATTTCATTTTCCAGCAGGATTTGGCACCTGCCCACACTGCCAAAAGCACCAAAAGTTGGTTAAATGACCATGGTGTTGGTGTGCTTGACTGGCCAGCAAACTCACCAGACCTGAACCCCATAGAGAATCTATGGGGTATTGTCAAGAGGAAAATGAGAAACGAGAGACCAAAAAATGCAGATGAGCTGAAGGCCACTGTCAAAGAAACCTGGGCTTCCATACCACCTCAGCAGTGCCACAAACTGATCACCTCCATGCCACGCCGAATTGAGGCAGTAATTAAAGCAAAAGGAGCCCCTACCAAGTATTGAGTACATATACAGTAAATTAACATACTTTCCAGAAGGCCAACAATTCACTAAAAATGTTTTTTTTTTTTTAATTGGTCTTATGAAGTATTCTAATTTGTTGAGATAGTACGGAAGTTCTAAGAGGCCATGCATTATGCATTATTTTTCTATCTTGTTTTCTCGTGATCACGACTTAATTTTCTCGTGATCTCGACATAACGAAAGTGTATTTTATTTATTTATTTATTTATTTTTTACAATGATTGATTTTTAAAACACAATGCTTCGTGAGTCTACTGTTGCTATAGTAACGAACGTAACTCTGAAGCGCATCTGATCGACAGATAACCGTGCGCTCTTTTATACTGTAGCCTATGTTATGGATATTTCTTCGCTTCGCGTAGTACTAATAAAATCTACAATAAACAAATATAGGCTAATCAATCACTGCTGATTTTTTTCCAGAGTATGCTAAACATTTTGTTTGTGTAATTAACATGTTTAAATGGTCTAACATCAGAGCATTCAACACCGAAAGCGCAGGTGCGCCTTCAGAAGAATGCAGAGAATTGTTCTAAAGCTGCTCGGATTCAACTCACTTTGTTTTCCTCATTCGTTTTCAAATAAAATGATATAATTTGTTTGTGATTTTTATTAGTCATGTAGGATGTGTTGTGATTGATATGTGCCTTACAAGCCTGGGATGCTGTTTGAAAAGAGTGTTTATTTGTGTGTGTGTGTGTGTGTGGTTTCCTACAAAGAAATGTAGAAAATATTACAACACTGTATAGCATCGCTTAACTAAATTAACTTATACACATTTTTATATATATAAATCACATTTCTTATCAATATATATTTATTAACAATAAAGATTAAAAATAAGGACAAAGATGCACACTGCAAATTGTAGCGCGTTCTACATAAACACAACATTATCCCCGCTTAACTAACAATCGTGTACTTCAAAGATGCACAAATAAAGATAGCCCATAGGTTGCAAACAGAATACTATACAGTGACCTCAACATTGGTTTTAATAAGCAATAAGTTTCACTGAATGTTATTGTGGTAGTGAAACGATCGTGCAGCAGTAAGAACGTAACGATAACAGATACACTTTCAAGCAAAAATAATCATTTCTATTCATTTCTATTCTATTTAACATTTATAAATTAATTAAATGTCAATAATGACCTGCACAAATTATAGCAATCACGGAGAGGTCCTTACTCTGTCCCGAACATCTACAGTAAGGTAGATGTACAGTATATACAGTATACAGGTCCCAATCAGTCATTTTTAGTTCTACACCGCCACCTGTTTGCGCAGTTGTGTAACTTAGAGAACAACTCCTGTTATGTCGAGATAACGAGAAAATTAAGTCGTGATCACGACAAAACAACTCGTTATGTCGAGATCACGAGAAAATTAAGTCGTGATCACGAGAAAACAAGAAGGAAAAAAAATAATAATGCATGACCGCTTAGAACTTCCGTAAGATAGTGAATTGGTGGGTTTTGTTAAATGTGAGCCAAAATCATCACAATTAAAAGAACCAAAGACTTCAGTCTGTGTGCATTGAATTTATTTAATACACAAGTTTCACAATTTGAGTTGAATTACTGAAATAAATTAACTTTTCCATGACTTTCTAATTTATTGAGATGCACCTGTATTATTAATAATATTATTATATTATTATTATCTGTGATTTTTATTTTATTTACCTTTAAATTCTTAATTTTATTATTAATATAATCATATTTGTTTAAATTATCTCTCAAAAACATAATTGCAGTACTACTCTATTGTGAACATCAAAATTAATAATGCACTGGGTAACTAAGTGTCTCTGATGCATCCTTGTTGGAAAAATAACATTAACTTGCATTTTATGCTTACTGCCACTAGAGGGACAAATACCTGTAGGATCTCTATGGCGATTTTATACAGAGAAAATAAAATAGAATATGAAAGTGTCTTCCTGTTTGTCCCCTCTCTTGAATGAATGAATGAATTAATTAATTAATGAATGAGGGACTTATATAGTGCTTTATTGTGTATTGCTGTACACCCAAAGCGCTTTACAATCATATGAGGGGATCTCTCCTCATCCACCACCACTGTGCAGCATCCACCTGGATAATGCGACAGCCACAGTACAATGGCTCCAGTGCGTTCACCACACACCAGCTACAGATGGAGAGGAGAGAGAGTGATAGAGCCAATTCAGTGGATTGGGATTATTGGGAGGCCATGATTGAGATTATTGGGAGGCCATGATTGAGATTATTGGGAGGCCATGATTGAGAAGGGCCAGTGGAATTTTGCCAGGACACTGGGGTTATACCCCTACTCTTAAGGAGAAGTGCCATGGGATTTTTAATGACCACAGAGAGTCAGGACCTTGGTTTAACATCTCATCTGAAGGTCTCATCTGAACGTCTCATCTCGTGTGTTTGGACTTGTCTGCCAAGTGCCAACCCTTGATTTCAGTTAGCCTTCAGAATCTCCTTAACGCCCTCATGGAAGCCTAGCGACCTTTGACCCATTTCAGTCTTCAAGGTATTTTCTTTTCCTCCATTGATATTCAGGTTTAATCGCCAGTGTCTCGTCAGCTCAGATACAGAAATTGTCAAATTATTGTGTATTTTGCTTTTGTATCCTGCCAGTGTTTTGGTTGGTAAAGATCTGGGCCGATAACATGAAGGTTGTAGGTTCAAAACAAACAATGAACTCAAATTTGAGGGAATAGGGTACTCTCCCTATAATAGGTTTACTGACAATTTAGACATGTACTATTGCTTTCCAAGCTTTCAAATTTGATAACAAATGAGAGGAATTACTAGTACAAATATGTAATTCTTTTTCTCTCTCTCTTTTTTTTTTTTTTAACACAATCAATTTTTTTACTGCTAAAAGTGATAAGGGTGTGATAATTAAAGTGATAATTTTTCATTATATAGCTGCTTGTGGTGACATGACAATCTTGCAGCAGCAGTATCTCACAGGAAAAGTTGTTTGAGAAGCTCATTTGGAGAAGTTTGAAATGCTGGATGAGTCATATAGCAAATCGTCTATATTTATGATTATTTCTGAAATGTAAGAAATTATGAATTCGAAATGGACATGTGATATCAATGTATGCGGTATAGTGCTGATGGACCAAGAAACAGACCAGTAAAATATTAATTCAAGCATTAATTCAAGTGGTGGTGTAAAGTTGAGTATACATGACAAATATGCAGAAAACTGTGGTATACAAAACCACAATAATGACACCTTTAGCTCTAGTGCACTTTAGCTCTAGTGCAGAATTTAACCAACTTTCCAGCTAAAGTGAACACTCAAGGGCTTTTCACACTTGAAATAGTTAAGGGTATATGGGTAACCAAGCACCTTATGGTCTCCATTGACTTCCATAGTATGGAAAAAAAATACTATGGAAGTCAATGGAGACCATCAACTCTTTGGTTACACAATATTCTTCAAAATAACAAAATAACAGTAGAAGAAAGAAATTTATACAGATTTGGAATAACTTGAGTGTGAGTAAACAATGACTATTTTCATTTTAGCGTGAACTATGCTTTTAAGCCTGGGTCATTCTAAACCTGGGTAAATGGCCCTGAAAAGCCCTTTAGAAACAAACAAACAAAATAGCCTTGCGCATTTCTTCAATTTATCAAAGAAAACAGGATCCTTAAACTTGAAACAGTTTAAGAATTAACTCCATGCCTATTTCTTGCAAACACCAATTTTAACACAGGTTTCTGCATCATCGGTAGTCGAAAGTTCTTCGACCAGAGTGTCCTTGTACTTGTTCACAAACTTCCTACACAGTGACTTTAGGAAGCCAATCTCATCACATATCATCCCTAGCTTCTTTTTAATGTCGCCCTGTAGGAAGGTGACCAGCAGAATTAACATTAACCACAAGTTTCACATGAATTTGTTTAGTAAAGCGTATGAAACAGTACTGTTACCAACCGGAGTTGCTCCATTGGAGATCTGTTTTTTTCAGCTTCTTCATCCCCCACTTGCAAGCCCAGCACAATCCAAGGAGTTGTTCTGTTTGTATCTCACCCTAATAAGACAACAGATACAGCATATGAGAGTCAATAGTTTACATACAGTATCATAATTAGAATCTAGCAGTTCAAATCATACATGATGATTAGCTGTTTGAAAACCGTTGCTAAGCTCATCAGCATCTTGTACTCTTTCAGTATATGGCAAAGATCTGACCTCTTATCATGACTGATGCAACCACCAGTGTGATTAATCAGGTCATATGTGTTTTTTTGGGGGGTCAGTTAATAGTAGTAAATTCTTCCATCGTCATGTAAACAGATCATGTAGTTTTTCCCATTTTCAAACAAGAGTTTGTTAATTTTGATGAAAGGTGTAAAATAATCCTTCAGGTAGGGGTGGGCGATATGGCAAAAATATCATATCATGATTTAAAAAAAAAAAAAAATTACGATTTCACGATTTGATCACGATTCTTTGTCATGTTAGTTTTACTATTTTGTCTGAGCAGTGCAGCCAAAATAATTTTCCTGTTATAAAGACAAAGCCTTTCAAGGTAACAAAATATAAAAAAGAATGGTGGATATTTAGGCCAAAGTGGATGAAGATAAAACATCTTTGTCATTATTTTATCTTTGTTATTAAAAATAAGAACAAAGATACACATTACAAATACACATAATATACAAATAAAACAAACAGTGCTTTATTTTCAGGTACAATAGGCATATTTAGCAGGAGCATTCAAGAAATTGATTGAACAAAAACACCAATAAAACACTATATAGATTGATTCCTATTAAAGCAGCTGTATTATTTTTTTCTGTCAAGCGAGTAATTTTTTTCTCTTTGCGTTTTTTTTGTTTTAACATTAAAGAACTAAAATTCTGTCATAGTGTTTTATATTTATATTTATACCACTTTTATATTTATACCATCATTTACTCACTCAAAATTAGTTTTAAACCTGAATGTGTTTCTTTCTTCTGCCGAACATAAATGCAATTTTGAAGAATGTGGAAAACCAAACAATTGCTGGTCCACAGTGACTTCCATAGTATTTTTTTCCTTCTATCAAATTCAATGTGGACCAGCAACTGTTTGGTTACCCACATTCTTCAAAATATCTTCTTTTGTGTTCAGCACAAGAAAGAAATTAATACAGGTAGGTTTGGGACAACATGTGAGTGAGTAAATAATGACAGAAATTAAATTTTAGGGTGAACTATCCCTTTAATGACAGTCGGCAGCATGATTAGTTCTGTCCCTTTAAGACCTGCACGCATCTAATATACAGGCACGCATCCGTTTGTCTGAACTGTTTACTTTCATTTTAGACATAACCAGCTGAGTCTATACATAAACCTTGTGCGTTTTGACAGTATTAGCGCCAAAGATAACTTAGTTCAGTAATCAGGCACTGTTAGACAGGCTTTTTAGTGCACGCGCTTCGGGTGTACGGGCTCAGAAAAAGCGCACGTCAGACCAGCACGTGAATGAAATGTTTAATTCAGTTCAATTCAAGTTTATTTGTATAGCGCTTTTCAAGATACAAATCGCTGCAAAGCGCTGTACAGAAAATTAAGTTTCTACAATATATTTAGTAGTAGCTTATCATTGGTGACTATGTCAGTTAATGTACATATGGCAGAAATGTACGGAAAAATCAATTAACCGGCAAGGCTTTAAAACGTTAGGTTACTGATGTAACCCCGATTCTCTAACATGAAGTGAGGTATCTCACTATGGGAACGCCTCAGGCGTGACCTGTCACAGAAGCACCAATAACACCACGTCTGCCAACTTTGGCAGACCAATCGCTGCAGCGATCAGGGAGTCCCGCCTCCTTGTAAATAAACCGCAGCTACCTGCCGTTTCATCATTCTCCGCATATCTCTTCTCCGTGCAGTAAGGCAAGGAGGGCAATGTTTGTGAGATACCTCACTTCATGTTATCAGAGAACCAGGGTTACATCAGTAACCTAACGTTCTCTTTCCAACATTCGTTTGGTATCTCACTATGGGATATAGACTACTCCCGTATTGCCGATATGCTGACGAAGCAGACTGAAGAAAGAGTAGGTTATCTGAATCATAACACCCGACAGAGGTGAAACAGACTGAAAAGAGGAATTTGCCCCTTAATAAACTGCATTATACCCCTGACTACTCACTCCCAGGACTGAGTGGGCCAGAGAGGGTTCTGTCACATCCAGTCTATAGAAACGAGCAAATGTGTGCGGAGAAGACCAGCTGGCTGCTGCGCAAATTTCTTTAATAGAAATGCCTCTAAACAGAGCCCAGGATGAAGCCATACCTCTAGTTGAGTGTGCTCGCAATCCTATTGGGGGCTCTATATTCATATTATTGTAACATAACACGATAGCCTCCACCACCCAGTGAGAAAGGCGTTGACGGGAGATAGGCTTTCCTTTGTAAGAGTCAGCCCACAAGACAAATAGCTGATTGCTCTTACAAAGTGTGCGGGTCCTCTGAACATACGTATGCAGAGCACGAACCGGACATAAACTGTGTAAAAGGTGAAAAAGGTGGTGGATGAAAAGCTAGCAGGTCCACTGCACCAGCGTGATCAAACACTTTAGGCACAAATGCCGGGTTAGGTCTTAAAGTTACTTTTCGACCCCCCAGAGCAAACATCATACATGAGGAGTGAATAGATAAAGCATGTAACTCACTCACCCTCTTTGCTGTAGTGAGAGCAAGTAACAGAGCCGTCTTAAAAGCGAGCAGCTTCAAGGCAATGTTATCAATAGGTTTGAAAGGGACTTTTGAGAGCGAGTTCAAAACTATGGTCAAATCCCAAGGCGGGACCAACGGCTTCGATACTAGGTGTAGCCTATGTGCCCCTCTCATAAATCGACAAAAGAGAGGGTGTTGGCCAAGAGTACCCGCATTCAAACCAACATGAAATGCCGAGATAGCGGACAGATAAACCTTAACTGTAGAAAAGGCTTTGCCCTTATCCACAAGGTCCTGTAGGAAGCACAGCACATCCGAAACTGAACACAAGAAAGGAACAATGTTTCTATCTGCGCACCAACCCTCAAACACCCTCCATTTGAGATTATATAAAGAACGTGTCGAGGCAGCCCTTGCATTCTGAATTGTCTCTGTCACTTTCGGAGGTAACCCAGCTGCATTCAGATTTAGCCTCTCACGGACCAGGCCCAGAGAGCTAGTTTAAACTCCTTAAATTATTAAAATTCTTAAGTCAGAATTTTGAGGGGAGGGGTGAAATATTTCCCCCCGTGCTTGTGAGAGGAGATCCCTGCGTTCTGGTAACGGCCATGGCTGGTCGTAGAGCAGTTGCGCAATCTCCACAACCCACAGTCTCCCCGGCCAGTATGGCGCAATCAGAATCATTACATGTTTGCATTGCCAAATCCTCCATAGTGTCGGCTCGATCAGGCTCAACAGAGGGAACACGTACAGTAACACGTCTGGCCACTCGTGGGCTAGAGCATCCACACCCAACGGTGCATCGTTGCCGGCCAGAGAGAAGAACAGGGGACATTGCACGTCTTCGCATGATGCGAAGAGATCTACGACGACCCGGCCGAATCTCTGCCACACCCTGAGGGTCACTTGAGGGTGGAGTCTCCACTCCCCGTACAGAGGATTCCCTCTGGACAGTAAATCCGCTCCCCTGTTCATTATTCCTGGAACATGTGTCGCACATAACGACTGGAGGGTCCTGCTGCTTCACATAATTAGTTCTTTCGCTAACAAGTGAAGCTTGTGAGAACGAACTCCTCCCTGCCGATTTATGTAGGCTATCACCGTTGTATTGTCCGTCCTGACCAATACATGATGATTCTTGAGAAAATGGACAAAATGTCTCAGAACTAGTAACACTGTCAGTAGTTCTAGAAAATTTATGTGCTTCTCTCTCAGTGCGGGAGACCAAACTCCTCTCACTGTTCTGCCCTCGAACACAGCCCCCCAGCCCGTGAGAGACGCATCTGTCGTCACCACTTTCCTTAACATAACAGGACCCAGAGGGCATCCTGTACTGAGAAAAGACGGGGCTCTCCAATGACGGAGAGCACTCATGCATTCTGGTGAGACAGGTGAGCAGCTGAGACGGCTCTTGGGACGAATGCCCTGTGACGCTGTCCAGTTCTGAAAATCCCTCATTCGCAGCAGCCCCTGGGGAACCACTGACTCTGTTGAGGCCATCAGACCCAATAGCCGAAGACACATTCTGAAAGAGACTGATCTCCCTCGTTGAAAAAGGGAGAGGCAGCTGTGAAATCTCTTGATGCGATCCTCTGATAGGAAAGCTCGAAACACCACTGAATTCAACCTGAGACCCAAGTAGACTATTTCTTGAGCAGGAGTTAGACAACTCTTCGTCTGGTTTATCTTGAAACCTAATCTCTCCAGATGCGCCACTAGTGTGTCTGTATCGCTCTCTGCTTGCCTCGGGGACGGCGTGCAGATGAGCAGATCATCCAGATATGATGAAACTCTGATCCCTCCGTTCCTTAACGGCATCAGAGCCGCTTCCACACATTTGCTGAAAACCCTGGGGGCCAAAGCAAGGCCAAAGGGTATTTTCGTATACTCGTATGCTGTGCCCTGATAAGCAAACCTCAGATATTTTCTGTGAGTAGGAAAAATATCAATGTGAAAATATGTGGCTTTCTCTCGTTGGAATCACTCTTATCACTCCTTTTCTCATTAAAGGGGATATTTCTTCCTCTAAAACCTGAGCTGCTTCCACTTGGGCCACTGAGATTACCACTCCATTGAACATAGGAGGTTTTACAGCAAATTGAAGTCTGTATCCCCTGTCTATCGTGGTTAAAACCCAGGGATGAACTGCACATGCGCGCCAGTTCGCTACTTGAGCTGCGAATGGGCCCTTCTTGTCTTCGCTCACTAATGGTGTTGCAGCACACTCTAGTGGCGAAGAAGGGGAATGCCGCTCCAGTGAAGGAGTTAGATTCGTCTTTATTTGTGATTGTTTTAATTTTTTGTGATATTTCTTTATTTTTATCTCACTCTGCGCCCTCAGCCCTTGGCCTGGATGCATCAGAGAAAACTTTATTTGTGATGGGATGCTTATGAACTTTTGTCCTTCCTCCCTCAGAACAAACCTCACAGTTGGAGGGGGAGACAATTCTTTGGGAGCACCAGAGGAACATGGGCCATTTCCCCGCACACATTGGACTTTGAACTGACCCCACAAGCCTTTCTCCTTTTCCCCAAGGGAGGGAGAATGGAATCGTTCTGAAGGGATAGGACAGAGAAACCCTGAGTGCTGTCTCCAAACCCTTCCTGATGCTAAGCTGACGTCTCAGGTCGACCGCCTCTTTTTATTTCCCTGAGGGACTGCCGACCGGTGTTTCGCTGCTGCGGCTGCGAAAGACTGCTTTGGTTTCACAAAACCAGGCTTTGACTGATGGCCCGGGTTTCCCGGCTGTTGTGGTGGAGCTGGATGGGAAGGTTGATAGTCAGAATGACCCCCTCTCCCTGAAGGTCTGAAGTTCAGTCGGCTCAGGTGATAAGGCCGAGCTGCTGGCTTTCTGGGGAGACAGACCTCGAATGCCTCTCCCTCCTTTTTCTGCAGGTCACATTGCTGACGCATCGCTGTTACCGTCGCGCCGAACATGGCCTTTGGATCAATAGGGGCATCCAAAAACTCCACCTTCTCTTTGTCAGAGAGGTCTGACAAACCCAGCCATAGCGATCTCTCTCCCACAACCGCTAAGCCCATACTCCGAACACAGCTTTGAACTGCTCCGCGGGACGTGCACAGGTTTAAATCTGCAATGACACATATCTCCTCCCAAAGCGGTGGGTTGGGAGATCCGGAGTCCAGCTGACGCCCCATCTCCTCTAATAACAACGCTTGGTAGGCAGTAAAGAGGGACGTCGCGTTCAAAGCATGAACGGCCAGTGCAGATGATTTATAGATCTTTTGAAAAACAGAGGTGGCGAAGCGTTCTGTTTTCCCTGGCAGCGAGGCTCCGGTTGAAGAGAGCACTGCCCTGCGACCTGGGTGCAAGTGATTAGCCACAGATGATTTGACAGGGGGAGGATCCGCCATCCCCAAATCCTCCTTACCCTGAACATCCAGCCTCGAGAAGCCCTTGACAGGCACACGGTGGGAAAAAGGCTTGTTCCATGTAGCATTTGGACCAATCAGACACACATTTATTCATCAGATTTAACAAATCAAATTAGTTATTAGATTAACAATTAACCACAGACCCCTCACCCAACACACATTCTGAGTGCCGGTATGTCTGTGATGACCAGGCCCCCCCCCCCCCCCCCCCCCCCCCCCCCGGTTCCATAGCAACCAACCTGATAACACTAGTTTTATTCCTTTAAGGAATGCGGGCCGAGCAACACTCACCTCATTTTCCCTTAGGAAAGAGACATGTAATGCACATAAAAATTGACTCTTCTCTAATTAATTCATTAAAAAACCTTTCTTTGAATGAACACACATATCCTCAGGTCATTGTGTATTTTGTTACTGTTTGTGTATATTGTCTTTTTGTACTGTATCCTGTTTTATGCATGTTTATGATATATCACTAGTTAATATTACCTCACTTATATCATGTTTGATCTCTATCAATTCGTCTTCGGATGATCTAATTGAGAGTATATATTATATGTTGCTACCTATGCAACCTATAAGTGTTCTAAGAACCTTCAATAGTTTGGATATCCCCTATTAATCCAACCCCATGCAAATTGCCATGCTCAGAGACAAAGAGTCGTAAAACCTTCCCTCCAAAGAGACGGGAGCCCATTGGCTCTTTGACTCCCCAGAGGTGTGACCTCTATACCAGATAAAGGTCTCATTCACAGGTCCGGCCCTCTCTTCTGAAAACCTCTCTTCTAAAAAAACCTCTCTTCTAAAAAAATCTCTTCTGCAAAAACTTCTTCTGCAAAAAGCTCTTCTGCTATCTTCTGATTGCTCCGTGAGGGACTGAGGATGAGGAAGATGTGAGCTAGAACTCTTCTGGACCATTAAGTTTTTGTGCCAGGCTTTACGGCCTTGTCGTTCCATTCAAACAAAGATTCTTGGATCTTAGCTAATGTCTCTTAACTCTTATTCACTTTTCACCTGGGAAGAACTCCCAATCACCATTGAATCAAAACATCTTTGGAATTCATCACTCTTCAAACCGGAAGAACTTGATCGCGAGTCCAAAAACCTTGAAACCATCAAGACTTTTCATCCGAGTTTGCATTACGTCACGACAAAGAAAGTGCAAGTATAGTACATTTAACTAAACGAAACAGAGGTTTAGTATAAGTTATAGACCCCGTTATAAATGGCGCTAATGGTTTTACTCAGGTGGTTAACTGACTCTTTCCATAACTGCATTCTCTGTTTTCTCTAATGGCTTCATTCCTCCACTTTAGCTCCACTTTGTATGTATGCGTGATGGTATGTTATTCGTTGTTTGTTTAGATTAGTTATGTGTGTTAGCGTTTAGTTAATAAAACTCTTGTGCACAAATTACATGAGTTTCTGATTCTGCCTTGCATATTAATGCCCCTTTACGATTTTGACCCTTGCTATATGCTCTAATGCATTAATAGGAAGATATTTTCTGTGGCCACGGAAATATCCTTTCTTAGAGTTGATATGAATTTACACTGAATGGTCGCTGGACGAACAGATCAGCTGATGGCAATTTAACTTTGCGACAGTTATTACTGTCAGCCAATATAAATAATTGTAATTAATCATAATTAATTGTAATTATTTATATACAATTCCCTTTTTGAGCTAATTTGCTACACCCAAAACATTTTCATTTCAGCCACACAAGCCGGGACGGCTGGAATAAACGGCCTCGCCGGAGGGAGACATGACGTAAGTCTCTTCCCGTCATACAAATCTCTTTCAGCCCCCTGACCTGCCGGTTGGGATGGCCAGTCGATCGACAGTCTATCCGCGACCCTGTGACAGACCTCGAGTAGATCCGTGTCCGTCAGTACAGGGGAGGATGAACTCACATCCTGTGCACTCGGCGGACGCGACTGAATTGGGGGAAGAATCGCATCTTCATCATCGTCATCCTCGTCCTCGAGGATGGCCGACAATACTTCGTCTTTGTCATCTTCCTCTCCCGCTAACGGATCCTCAAACAGCGGGGGAAGGACGGGTGACACCCTCTCCATCATCTCTCCCCACGAGCTGCTGGCCTGTGGAAAATCCATCGGTTCCTCTCTGGGTTGAGCAGAGAGGCATGGGTCTGACTTACCAGCTACTGCCACACGGAGTCTCCGCTCTCGGGTCTTAACCGAGAACTTCGAGCAGTGCGAACAGCCCTCAGGGTTGGACAGAGCTGCCTGAGCGTGTTTAGCACCCAAACAGGAGATGCAGAGGCCATGTGAATCCTTTGCAGAAATCCACATTCCACAAGCACACGGATGGGGAGGATGACCTTTTCCTCTGGGGCTCTCTGGTTCTTTCACAGTGGCCATGCCTCTTCGTACGGTAAGCCCACCACGATGTGACAACTAGTACGGAGCTGTGCTGCGATAGAGAGCTCTCCTTTTCCTTCTTTTTGGTGCGTGGTGAGCGCCCCCAAAAACTTGGAAAATAAGTAGAAAACTTAGAGCAGAAAACTAGCCGTGACGCGTTAGTTATCTCACTCTAAGTGAAGTCGCTCAACAAACGTTAGGAATCTTGCGTTTGGGACGTTACCTTGCGGCTCCGTCTGTAAACTGTTAAGCAAATGATTCCTGAAGTCTGCTGAGCCAGCTTCCGAAATCTTCATGGGAAAGAGAGTTAGAATGACGAAACAGCAGGTAGCTGTGGTTTATATACAGGGAGACGAGACTCCCTGATCGCTGCAGCGATTGGTCTGCCATAGTTGGCAGACGTGGTGTTATTGGTGCTTCCGTGGTTGGTCACGCCTGAGGCGTTCCCATAGTGAGATACCGAACGAATGTTGGAAAGAGAACACACGCAAATAATGTACTTTTGTGATTGCAAATAAGTGCAGTGTCCCGTGAGAGTAACTCTACCGCTGAGTTAACACTGATGTGAATGTATGTGGCGGTGTACAGTATATTGATACGGAGGCACTAGAACTGCAACTGAAAGAATGTTCACTGTAGCACGATACTACAATATTTCTCCAAAAGCAGATCGTGGAGACATTTTTATCGTCCACGATCAAAAATCGTCATATCGCACACCCCTACCTTCAGGTAAATTTGATAATTTTGTGTACTTTATTTGCTGTTATCAAAGTTTACATGTTCATGGAAAGCTTGGAAAACATGATTGAAAAATAATAAAAATGTATGCAATCTTAAAAAAGTAAATTTCTATATTAAAAATGCATGTTTGAGCACTAATTATAGATATTGATACAATCTGGTAAAAGCAGTTTGCTGTGCTACTTTACAAATGAACACAAAATGGATCATGAAGAACATTCATGATAAATGATGTTAAGAACTCACAGAGCCTTCTTCAAGTTCATTTCCAGTAGACTCTTCTTTCTGCATTTCCCAGTGAAGAGCACAAACTGTAAGGAAAAATGCATGACAAATGTGGCACATACGAAGTACTAAATGTGGGAATTTAATATACTGCATGACTTTAGTTAAACAGCGAGAATATACTGTATGTATATTTAGGTACATTTAAGCTGGTTTTAGCATGGCCAGCATTGCACATCAATGAACTTAATCTGGTCCAAATAGGCACACAAAATATAGACAAACTAATTGATAAAGATGGCTAACAAATGATCTGTGCTAATTTTACCTGAGGATATAAGCAGGCTGATCACGATGATGCTCCACAGCATCTTGTTTGGCAAAAGAGTCTGAATTAACACAAAAAGACTGAAAACACTTTGCTTGTTGAGGGTCTTTGGTGCCAGTCTTTTTAAAATACCGGTTTTAACCAGAAACCACAGACGAAGAGAGACAGTAGAACCCTCAACATGTGAAGATGTACAGTCACTCCTGGCATTAAAAATCAGAGGGAGGGTGTTTTTTATTGATTTTACACACACACACACACACACACACACACACACATATTATTACACATATATAACTATTTAGCAATAACAAAAATGAAACACGTGTAATTTTTGCTTAGTATGGTTGAATTGGATCATGGAAGGTCAGTAGCAAAGACATTGGTTAATAAAATGGGCATAAATACATAAATTATATTTGTCTTATTTAATTAACATACTTAATTATTGCAGGTTTGCATTAATATTCTGAGCTTGCATTTGACTGTTTTTATTCATTTTGAGGAATGGTTAGTCTGTTTTTGTGCAGGTGAGATGAGTAAATACATGTTCATATTTAGTCTAGAACTACGGTAAGCATCATTTTCACACAGCATTTCACCCCCTCTGTAAAAATCACGTTCCGATGGGGGGTCCCCCTCTGTAAAAATTGCGTTCAGGGCCTTCCCCCACGTTACAGCGCCCCTGTTTCTAACCATCATCCTCTCTTTGTTAGAGTGTAACAAAACCTTGCCTCTCAGGTCAAAATGACCCGAAGAATAAAAATTACACTTCTTTTTTGGTCTGAAAAGCTTATATAAATCCATTTGATAAAATATATATGCAGTTTTTTTTTTATTCTTTTTTTTTTTGTTGATTTTTTTATTTATCTCTATTTTCTTTATTTTATTATGAAAATAAGCATATTTGTTCCTATGGCAAGCTGTTTAACACCTAATGCCATAGCGACTCAGAGCTGCAGGGTGAGCAGGGGCTACTCCTGTCTCTCTCTACTTCTGCACTGCATTAATTTAGGGGTTGTCACATTTTGGTCAGGATGGACAGCACAGCTGTGGTCTCGTTCCTAAATCGTCAGGGAGGGTGAGACGTTTTCTTCTTTGGGCGCAGACCAAGTTCCTGTCGGTCAGAGCAATTCATGTCCCAGGTCACCCGAACTCAGGAGCGGACTTACTCTAGAGACAAGAGTTTGGAGGCCAGAGAATGGAGATTGCACCCCCAGGTGGTGAGTCTCATATGGCAGAGGTTCGGCTGAGCAGAAGTGGACTTGTTTGCTTTGAGCATGACTACTCATTGCCCGCTCTGGTTTTCCCTGTCTCTGTCACCTCTGGGTGTGGATGCTCTGGCCCAAGAATGGCCCAGGACAAGTGTTTATGGCCTCCTGCTGATCCATTTGCTCCCAGTGGTTCTGTTCAGAGTACAGGCAGACAGAGAGGAACATCTGCAGTTGGTGGCCCCCGTTGTGGCCCAGTCAGACTTGGTTCTTGGAATTAGTCAGTCTGCTAGCTGACCCTCCTTGGGAGGTTTCCCTCAGACACGACCTGCTGACTCAGACTCGGGATGGTCCTCTCCTAACACTTTCATCAAGTTCTTCAGTCTGGACGTGAGGATTGCTTCTGGCTCCCAGGTTTTATCCGCTTGAGCAGGCACTTTCCTTGGCCTTCTAGCTATTTTCTGGTACATGAAGGCATTATGGTATAGCGTCCCCATAGCAATGCTGGCCGTTCCCATACCTTCGTTGTAGGTTGTAGGTTCAAACCACAAAACAGTGATGAACTTGACTCAAGATGTATAACTCAAAGGGAATTTGAGGGTACTTTCCCTGTAATAGGTTTATTGACAATTCAGACCTGTATTATTGCTTTCTGAGCATTTGATCAAAAATGGGAGAAATTACTAGTAGAAATATGTCATTCAGTTTTTGGCAAGTAACTAATTTTATTGCTGTGAAAAGTGTTTGTATAGTATACATTGCAGCATATATCGTGGAGTAGATTACACCTCGTTTGCCTGTCTTATTTTTTATTTATATAGCTGCATGTAGTCACATCATAATCTTGCAGTAACAGCATCTTGCAGTATCTCACAGGAAAAGCTGTTTGAGAAGCTCATTAGTGCAAACTTTGAAATGCTGGATGTGTTACCAGCCATCTAAACAAACTGATAATGATCGCTGTTGTTGTGAATGTGACTTATTGTGTCCTGTAATGTTTGAAGTTCCTCTGTTCAGGCTGTCAAGTGTCAACCTGTCATAAAATTGTCTATTAATGTACAAATGCTTTAAAATATTTGTCTGTAAAAACTGTCTACATGTTTGTCATTGTGTGTGTGTTTTTTTTTTTTTTTTTTTGTAATTATCTGTATGGACATATATTTGTTTACTTGTGACTCAAACCCATTTTATTGTATTTAGTCTTTCTGCAAATTGTTTTTATTGCTGATTATTTGCAAAATGTAAGAAATTATGAGTTTAAAATGGGCATGAGATATCGATGTGTGTGGTATAGTGTTGATGGACCAGAAACAGACCAATAAAATACTAATTCAGGCGTCCTCTGTTTGTAAAAGTATCATGTCACACAACATTAAAGTTAGTTTCACACATTTATTTTCCAAATGAATGCAGAAAATTTTTTTGCAAAGTTGAGCGTACATGACAAATATGCAAAAAACAAACAAAACCACAATAAATCACACCCTTAGCTCTAGTGCAGAATTTCACTACCTTTTCCAGCTAAAGCAAACACTCAAGGGCTTTTCACACTTGGGGTGTACTCACACTAGGCATGGTTGCCTTGAACTGAGCCCGAGCGCGATTGCAGATGTATTGTTTACATGATGCACAAGCAAGCCCATGCATCAAAAATATCTTAATTTGTGTTCTGAAGGTGAACAAAGTTCTTACGGGTTTAAAACGACATGAGGGTGAGTAATTAATGACAGAATTTTCATTTTTGGGTGAACTATCCCTTTAACAGATCTATTGCTTTTTCTGCTCAGAAATGTTCACGCAATCGTACTGCACGTATCAGAAGTTCTACGCTCTTTAAAGGGGTCCTATTATGCTTTTTCACTTTTTGAATTTTAGTCAGTGTGTAGTGTGTATGTTTGGGCATAACACGATCTACAAAGTTACAAATCTCAAAGTCCACTCCAAAGGGAGATATTTAGTTTTAAAAAATCCCTTTTCAAGAACTACAACGAACGGCTCGTTTGGACTACAAAGTTGTTTTCTGTATTTGTGACATCACAAAGTGGTCCATTAGAATATCATTAAAATAAATCCCGCCTCCGGAAATTGGAATGGTTGGCCGGTGGGGAGAACGCTTGGTTGAGCACTGCACGTTTCAAAATCGAAACCCGGTGCGGGTGTTTTTATATCACTGTATTTCTGATGGAAACCGACTGTCTTCAGAAAATTTTGGATGCCATTTTCATTTCATCTTGCATGTAATGTCTGATAAAGCAGTGTTTGTGAGCGGAGCTCTGCTTTGTGTTCAGCGTTACCGGGGAAACTCTCCAACAGCACCTCCCGCTGGCAGAGAATTAATTTGCATATATCTGCCGCCACAAATAGAGTAAGTCTGTGGGACTATGGCATAAATAAATTCAACTGTATAACAGTTTCACTGCAATTCATGTTATAATGTTAGAATTAAACAACAAACATAATACATATTACCGTTGCACTTATCTATCCTATCTAAAACGTGATTTAGCCCAAAAAAACAACAACAACAACAACAACAATAACGTTACCACTTTAATATGTCTTGCAATATCCGTGCATGGTTCTGCGCGATCCTCTTGTTCAATATTCTCGGGGTCTGAACCCAGCTCAAATTGATATGACAATATTGACGAGCTTGCTGCTTTGGCAAGGGGCGGGGCAGTACTGAAACACCCTCTAAGTTGTTAGCCAATCACAACGCACTGAGACAGCTAACCAATCACAACACATTTAGTTTTTCGGAAGGCGGGCCTTCATCAAACTCGGAACTAATCGAGCCATCTGTGTCAGGCTGAGGAGAAAGGTGTTGTAATAATGTAAATTATGTGAAAAATAATGCGATTTTCCACCAAACATGACAGCATGTTCTAGTACACCCCAAAACAAAATCAAGACTTTGTAAAAGAGCATAATAGGACCCCTTAAAAAAACAAACAAACAAAAAAAAAAAGTTCTGCGCTCAGGTGCGGTTAGCGCTCACACTACATGCGTACCGCGCCTGAGCCCAACTGAACCAGGAGCCACAAACGAACCAGGCTTTGGGCTCAAACGTGCTTGGCCACGGTTCAAAACGCCTAGTGTGAGTACACCCTTGAAATAGTTAAAGGGAAAGTTCACCCAAAAATGAAAATACTGTCATCATTTACTCAACCTGCATAAGTTAAATAAGATAAATGATGACAGTATTTTCATTTTTGGGTGAACTATCCCTTTAAGCTTGCGTCATTCTAAACCCGGGTAAACGTAATTTATGTGGGGTTAATGATGGGTGTTTACATGGTACATTCCTAAACCCTGGGTTAATGTTCTTATTTGCATATTCAATGTGTCAGTGTCATTGATTGGACGAACGCAGCGCGGGACCTGTTTACATAAGGGCTCTATTGTGCGTCAAATATATTGCTGACTATACCTAAAGATTTTTTCCTGAATGGACTTTTCACACTTTAAAGGTAAGAATGAAACTCTCTCTTCTTCACTCCAAATGTTTTAATTAATCATTTGACACTTTCCCCCTCAAAAAGCTGAAACTACTCTTTCTACAAGGAGCGGTATTTCCGTGACTGTCCAAAGCGTCTAACATTTACCGCATCGTTTCACAATGTAGACGTTTGGCACCTCAGTGAGGTTAACACTGAAAAAGCGGTGCTAGACCTGCTCAGAGCAGGTGTTTAATAACCCCAGATAAAAAGCGGCACTAAACCTGCTTCTAAATTGCAAGTGTGAAACTTTTCTTTACCCAGGGTTAAAAACTCAAGTTTAGAATGACAGTTACATGAGGTTAAGACCAATGTGGAAAAGCCCTTCAGAAACAAACAAACAAACAAACAAACAAAAAAGCCTTATGCATTTTTTCAATTTATCAAATATGATTCTTAAACTTTTATAAGGTCATTAACTCCATGCCTATTTCTTACAAACAGTAATGTTAATACAGATGGTTCTGGGGTCATCGGTAGTTGAAAGTTCTTCGATCAGAGTGTCTGTGTACTTGTTCACAAACTTCCTACACAGTGACTTCAGGAAGCCGATCTCATCACAGACCATCCCCAGCTTCTTTTTAATGTCGTCCTGTAGTTAAGTGACAAGCAGTTAATGTTAAGCCACTAGTCTCGCAATAATTTATTAAAGCATTAAAAAAGTACCAACCGGAGTTGCTCCATTGGAGATCTGTTTTTTCACCTTCTTCATTGCCCACTTGCAAGCCCAGCACATTCCAGGGAGTTGTTCTGTTTGTATCTCACCCTGATAAGACATATGACAGCATATTGGAGTCATTAGTTTATATATATATATATATATATATATATATATATATATATATCACATATACAGTAGAATCTAGCATTTCAAAGTGAACATGATGAGTAGCTGTTTGAAAACCACTGTAAAGCTTATCTCCATTTTGCAAATACTCTTGAAGTTTCATTTCAGTACAGAGATTTCAGCAGAGATCAGACCTCTAAAGATAGCGATCGATATACATCAGCCAGTGTGATTAATCAGCTGACAGTCATATTATTGTGGTTGTTTGGCCAATTAAATAGGTAGTTGTAAATTCTACCATCGTCATACAAACAGATCATGTACTTTTCTGGTTTTCAAATAACAGTTTGTGAATTTTTCATTTTGATGTGTAAAATAATCATTAAGCTAATTTAGTTAATTTTGTGTAAATGTTATTTGTTATCATGAAAGTTTCGCAGTGAAGGAAAGCTTGGAAATATTAAAAAATGACTGAAAAATAACAGAAATTTATGCAATCTTAAGTCAAAGAGATTTATATTAAATATACATTTTGACCACTAGTTAACAATTTACTATACTACTTTACAAGTGAACACAAAAGGGGATCATGATAGAGAACAACTCACAGAGCCTTCTTCAAGTTCATTTCCAGTAGACTCTTCATTGTGCATTTCCCAGTGAAGAGCACAAACTAAGGAAAAATGCATGATAAATGTAGTACATACTATGTACTAAGTGCAGGAATTTAGTTAAACAGTGTATATTTTGGGCATATTCAAGCTGGTTTTAGAGTGACCAGCATTGCACATCATAGACATAAGCCACTCCAAATCGGTCTATGCAGTCTTTGTAGCTATAGGCACACAAAATATAGACTAATATATGGATAAATATAACCAACAACTGATTTGTGCTAATTTTACCTGAGGATATCAGCAGGGCAATCAGGACGATACTCCGCAGCATCTTGTTTGGCAAAAGAGTCTGAACACAATGAGACTGAAAACTCTCTGCTTGTTTGCTGATCTTTGGTGCCACTTTTTATAAAACACCTCCGTTTTCAACCAGAAACCACAAACATTGTGAAGTGAGACCAGTAGCACCCTCAACATGACAAGAAGTTCTATCACTAACAATTTTTTTTCCATCTTCCTGTATGTGTGATACTTATTTATCATAAACGATAGTATTTTGATTACACATACTATATCTAAATAGTTTACACTAAATTCAGTGTCAAATACACTGCAACTGCTTATTTCAAAGCAGTATCATAATGGTATGGTCGGAAATAGCAGAAGCATAAATTACATGTCATTCAAATTGGAAACTCCAATATCTGTGATAAAGATTTTGCTTGAAATATTGCAGTATTGTGTGATTTATAAAAGGTTGCCCTAATGCCACCCCCTTGGGACTCATTTATGCCACTGCAAGAAGCAACCTAAAAGAACAAAGCCTTCTCTAGCTGACTATTTGAGAAGAATGATAAATCTGTATTACTCACGCTTTTCTAGTTGCCTTGACTTTCGAGAAGAGAGTGCTTCTTTAATTTGGGTATTGCAGGGTGTGTGATGGTTTTCACACCCTACCACATGTTGAGCTGTTCGGAAAAGAGTTGAGAACTGCTTTCTCATTTCTAATTCTCAAACTGTCATCATTTTAAAAGCCCTTAATGAATTGATAGATGTGACATTGTGACATGCAAATTCAGAAATGATCCTTTCGAATCAATGGTGAAAAGAGCAAACCATGTTCTCTGGTACTCAGAGAATGTCTAAACATTTCTTCTTATTTCTCAAAAGACAGACAGTTTGCACCCCACCCAAAGCTGTGTGAACTAAACTCTTTGAACTAAACTATAGGCTACTAATGAAATCCAGTAATTGGCATTAAAGGGGTCCCCGAATGCCCATTTTCCACAAGTTGATATGATTCTTTAGGGTCTTAATGAAAAGTCTATAACATACTTTGGTTAAAATTTCTCAATGGTAGTGTAAAACAATACCCTTTTAACTTGTCAAAAACAGGTCTGTTCACAGCAAGCCGTTTTGGTGCATTTCCCTTTAAATGCTAATGAGCTCCGCTCACCCTGCCCCTCTCTTCTGTGGGGTGATGAGCCATTCTCTTAGAAACTGTGAACTTTAGCCGCATTCATTGTGAAACTTGCTAACTAGCACATTATTAGTAAAGGCGATTTGCAAAATTCTTTAAAAAAAAAAATTATATTCACTTCTCCTGGAGGTGAAGCTGGATCACGAATGATTTGCGCGAACATAAACACATTTAGGTAGATCGGGGGGCGCATTCCCTTCAAAAACAAAAGTAATCCACTGCGTCTTCAGCGGCTTAGATGTCTGGAGTAAATGACGACTGCTATGTTCATTATCACATCCAACAACAAAACACCTCAATCGCTTAGGAGCCATTCTTGTCTACACCTGCTCCAGTGTCGAAACAATGCCAAAAGGGTCTGGCTTCAGACTTGCACTTGCACTCTCAGACTTGCATTCTCAGACTTGCACTCTTAGACACTTGCGCTTCCGCAAGTGACGTCACTTGCAGTCTTTTTTATTTATTTTTTTTTTGTTCTATTTATTGATTATTTTTTTGTTTGAATCTCTCAACATTTTACAATAGTAGCCAGGTGGTGAAGACAAGAAAAGATAAACTAAATTACAATGTCACTTGCAATCGTCACTTGCACTCTCCGCTACCTGCGACGTCACTTGCAATCCACACAAATCGTGTGTGTTGCCAATGGAGACAAGATGCTGTGGTGGTGATTAAACGATTAAAACTAATTTAGTACTATAATGTACAGGGTCCTGCAAGAAAAAGACAAGACTCACAAATCCGTGGCCACAGAACAGCAGAATATGAACGCAATGCGCTAAGTCTCTCGTTAAGCGTTTTCCTCCTGTAGAAAACCATAAACACTTAATATGGCTTAATGTATTAAGATGCATTAAGTGCAATTAAAAGATGAAATTCGATATATAGTTATTATTTAATGTACTACAAGGAAAGCAGATGGCCATGAACATAATGCGCAAACTTTCACTTGTCCTCCTATACAGCAAAACACTTAATGTGGCATAATAATGGACTAAGATGATAAAGACAATTCAGTAGCCTATATGTCTTCTTGTTGACGCAAAGTATATACAGACCAGCAGATATGAATGTGCATTATGAAATGCATTAAGTGATAGGCCTATTAAAAGGATCAACTCCGTATAGGCAAGCAGACAAGCCCAGAACACAATGCGTTAAATTGCATGTTAAAAATTGTCCTCCCATAGAAAATCATTATCAATAAAACATGTAACATAGCTTCATGGACAAAGACAATGATATAAAAGACGTCTGATGATATTGCAAAGGATGTTCAGGAGTGGATATTTAACATGAATCAACTGTAATTTACGCAAAACAAAGATTAAAATGCGGTCTAAGTCGAAGACTTAAAGCACATACAGGAGGTGAATAATGGCCTTTTTAAACTGATTAATCAAATCAGATCAAATGCCTATTTTACAATGATGAACGGTCATAATATAATCTGTCCCCCCCACAGTTTTGTAATGAACACTAATCGAACAGAAAATAAAATTGCGATATAGTAGTGTGCTTATCATTTGGCAAAGGATGGTTGCGGCGGGATTCATGCAAAGCGCAGGGTTCACGCGCCCAGCTGATGATTGACGTCTCCATTCACAATCAGTAAAATACCGCATCTGTGAGTTTAACCTGCTTATTTTCTGACTCCTCCGCAGGCCCGTAGCCAGCTATGAGGCCACCGAAGTCCGGACCTCGGTAAATATTTCATGTTAAAAATAAAATTTGTTCTCTGAATGACTAATTTGCTGTTAAAATTATGAAGGTAAATCAGTAGCTAAACTCGAGAGCTTGCTGATTTGAATGTGAGTCATATTAATATTCGTATTTGTAAGTTGAAACTTACGCTCAGCTCTGATGTGAAAAGCTGAATCTTTCGATTTGCACACACAGACAATAATCAAAACACTCGTGTTTTAAATTTGAAGTTGCAAATTAATAGTTACAAATGTGTATGACATATTAGTGATGTTACATATGACACTGAAGCTTCAAAGCGCGTATCGAGTAAGCAGCGCAATTTCTCACGAAGCTGCGTGCTGGAGCGCGTATTGTTTTCAGAGAATCACGTGATCAGCGAAAAACGAAGCCTCACTTTCTGTCCAATCACGTGCGCGTGTCGGAATGTTCGAACCCAGATCTTACTTTACGAGTAAGTTTTCATTCAGACTTATTCAATTACGTTTTTAAATACCCAGTCATACAATATGAAGAATAAAAATTATTTCATAAAAAATAAAATATTTGGCATATGCAATTCATATACGTGTACATTATTCTTCTATTAGGCCTACATCTTATTGATATTCATATTGACATTTAATGCCACAGTTTATTGGGTAAATTATTTTATCAGAGAGAGAAATTCAACAAACAAACATACACACACTGTTAGGCTTTCATTTGTGTACGTAACAGTCGATCTATAAAATTTGTGGTCGCTGCTTCGTCCGACGGAGCGTCTTTCACAGGCTTGTGGCTGCTATATTTTTTATTAACCACCAGATAGCGCTGTTTTTGACACTCGCGAAGCTTTGAATCTTTTCCCGAAACAGTCAGAGGAAAGCCTCAGTGCTTCATGAGGCTTCATTTACCCATCACTATGACATATTTACTTTTGCACTGTACTTCAGTTTCGCTGTACAACGTCAAGTCGGCACTTACAACCTCTCAGATCTGGCAGTACAACTTCAAATCCTAGCGCTTTGACTTTTGCTACTCATTTCGCGATGTTCCTGTAGCAAAACTCACTTGTGCACTTGTAAATGCAGACGCGAGAGAGCAGAACCGGGGGCGGGGCTGCGGTGCGAATCAAGACATTTTATTGGTCGATGCCTGACCAATGAACAACGCCAGCCAGCGCGACTTGCAGTGCAGAAAGAAACGTTTTTTTTTATGCTTATGTATCAGTTATTTGTAAAACACTGCTATTTTCATTGAATATCTTTAGCTTTTACGGGATTTTAAGCTACTACATTCATCTTGACATTCAAGTATTATCTGGTAGACAAATAATGCAACATCTTTTATTTGTATCCTACTGTATATTGCATATTGCAGAGAGTAACATGTCTGTATCCAAATAAATAAAGCATGGGAATGTGTTGAACCACTTTATATAATGGCCATTAAGGTTAATATAAAGCTATGAAGGCACAAGTGAAAATTAAATGGGATAAAAACTGATGAAAGTAAGGGAGTAACTTAATATGGTGCATAATATGAATGTAGGCTAATAGCAAGCACACAGTACAGACCAACACATGAATTTGAGGAAAAAAGGAAAAGAAAGAAAAAAAAACAGTTGAAAGGTCATTGTGTTTTACACACTGATCTATAATCGCCAATATGCACATTTGTAGACATTAAAAAAATAAGAAAGTGGGTTGCTTATTGTATTCAGCAGTATGTATATGCTAAAACAGTATTCATACTTTGCTCATGAAGTGGTTTTTAAACTAAACTTTTACTTACTTAGGCCAGGACATTTAATTATTCATATAATTCTGTTTTGGTAGACGTTTACATAATAGTTTGATGTGTGTCAAACAGTTTATCCTGGACCACTTTGCATCACATGGTCAAAGAACAGACTTTTTTTTTATGTTCTTACATGGTCTTTTACTGCAAGTCTACCTTTGTAATTAATTTACACAAGAAACTGAGGATAACACATAATTATCACAACGGCACAGGTTACAAAACATTTATAAGACCACAGATACATTTGTACAGTTTATTTCATGTGTTGTGTGAGCTGTCACTAAATGATGACATCACACAACTGGCAAACATACACGTGTTTTTAGTGAAAACATTAAGCACTGCTAACGTTACCACATTTAATAATCTTATTCTTTCACAGTGTAATATTATTAATGTTAATAAAAATATTTACTGGAGAACTTGAGAAGAACTTACTAAATCGGTTTTACATTTATTTATCTTATATTCATATAAATTCTTTTCATAAAAAGATGCAGACCATTTGTTGGTAAACGGAATTACAGAGTGGACATTACTGTATAAAACAGACCATTAGACCAATATTACAGCAGAGTGTGTGGTCTGCTGTGGGAGTCGGGAGGACGTGCATCGTCTGCTGAGCGAGGCAAGTCTGTTGTCCATGTCAGTGAGTGAGTACCCTGATCATTAGGTTAGCTGATAGCTTCCTTCTGCCGAGTTGTTTTCCCAAAAGCCGACTCTGCTATCAAAACAGCACACTGGCTGCCGCCGCTGCATGACCTCATCACGCAAAGAAACCATCCAATGTCATTGGTCAGGCATCGACCAATAAAATGTCTTGATTCGCACCCCAGCCCCGCCGCCGGCTCTGCTCTCTCACGTCTGCATTTACAAGTGCACAGGTGAGTTCCCTCTCGAGCTTTCACGAGACATCACGGAGAATTTCTCCGTTATGGGAACTCCTTCCCTTCCAACCTTTCCTGAAGTCCTATTGGCTCACGCCAGTCTAATGACTGGCCAATTGTCGCGAAGTATGTAAATCGCATGCAAATACTGACAAGCTGAGAGGCAGTATAAAATGCGGTGTACGCGACAATTACGTCAGAATCTTCTCCTTCACTTTGCTGAACAACCTAGATTATGGCTTATAAACTATTAAAGCTCACAGTTGAGGTTCGCTCATCAGAGGGCGGTGCCTGTATGGCCGCTCCTCTGCAGCGTTCAGGTGAGTATGACTTTTTCTTCAGATGAGTCCGTCTGCCCTCTTCAGTGGTGGACCTTAAGGATTCTGGTGATGAGCTCAAGCCGACTAAATGTCCGCATTCCTCTCACCCGTCGAACCTGCAGGACAGGACATCAGCCCGGCTTCTCACGTCCCCCTTTCATGGCGGAGCGGAGAGCCGAGTGCAGATACCGGAGCTAAGGGTTCCCATGTCGCCGCAGATGCCGCACGGCCCACTGTCTAAGCATGCAGCCCCCGCCTTCAGAGCGGCGTTCTGCCGAGTGCGAAGCACAATCACTTGGCTCTTCACTCATTCACACGGTACCAGCCCCTCATCAGCGGCTGCCGTGTTTGGAAGACACTGCTCTCTTATTCACACGATACCAGCCCCCAGCAGCGGTCTGCCGTGTGTAGAGGACACCCTCATTCACATGATACCAGCCCCACTTTAGCGGCTGCCGTGTGTAGAGGACACCCTCATTCACACGGTACCAGCCCCTCATCAGCGGCTGCCGTGTTTGGAAGACACTGCTCTCTTAGTCACACGATACCAGCCCCCAACAGCGGTCTGCCGTGTGTAGAGGACACCTTCTCATTCACATGATACCAGCCCCACTTTAGCGGCTGCCGTGTGTAGAGGACTCCGCTCTCTCACTCATTCCGCTTCAGTGCGGCGGCCTGCTATGAAGCGCTTCAGTCGCGCACCCACTCAAACTAGCGGCCCCCGCCTCAGAGCGGCAATGAGTCACATTATGCCCTGGCGCACGAAGGCGAGGAGTCACCTGATGCCTCTGCACAGAAAAGCGCGAAGGTGAGGAGTCACCTGATGCCCTGCGCAGAAAGCGCGCGAAGGCGAGGATTTACCTGATGCTCCTGCACAGAAAAGCGCGCGAAGGCGAGGAGTCACCTGATGCTCCTGCGCAGAAAAGCGCGCGAAGGCGAGGAGTCACCTGATGCTCCTGTGCAGAAAAGCGCGCGAAGGCGAGGAGTCACCTGATGACCCGGCGCGCCTCCTATCAGCCTTCCAGATTTCGCTGGACTATTACGTCAGTTGTTCACGCCCCTACGAAGTGGTGTTCAACTAGGTCGTATAGCATAGTCACAGTCTGTAGTGACAGGTGCAGATGCTGCTGCAGCTCTGCACAAGGATCGGGCACCGTGCCTCAGAGCCGCCGCCCACACCGGTTAAAAAGCAGCAGATCGCGAGATCGAGGTCTTCTTTGGCGCACGGCTCATCGCAGTGCAGGGACGCCAGGCCCGCGAGCGCTGCTGCCCCTCGCCAGGAGCCGGATGTGCGGGGAAAAGTGTAAAGAGACCCGGGTAGAGGCGCCACGACCAGCGGGGGAGCCCGCAAGCTGTCTTAATTGTTCAAATTGGTGTGATGTTCATTAAAATGCATACATTTGCGCAAAAGAGCTCTATCCTCTTTACTCAGTCAATGTAGCAACGCTCGCCCCGCCTCAGAGCGGTACAGAGCCGCTGCCCACACGGGTTATAGCCGCGCAGCACTCGCTGGCGCATCCAATGACCAAGCCGCTGAAGCCGCTATGTCAGTTCCAAAAATGAGTGTGTGGAAACCTATTCCGAGAATCTCACGCTGGTTACTCTACTTGGCGTGATGGAGAGTGGGTACGCCCTTCTATTCAGACGCAGACCACCCTGTTTCAACGGCGTGGCGCAGTCTCTAACATTTCCTCGAAATGCCCTGGTCCTGAGACAAGAGCTGTGCAACCTGTTCGAAAAAGGAGCGATAGAATGAATCCCGGCGAGCGAGCTGGGGAGCGGCTTTTACAGCCGCTATTTTGTGGTGCCCAAGAGAGATGGTGGACTCCACCTGATTCTAAATCTCAGGCCCATCAACAGAGCACTCTGCAAGCAGGGTGATATCGCTGGAACAGATCCTGGCGCAAATTCGCCCCGGGGACTGGTTGCGTCCGTGGAATTAAAGGACGCGTACTTTCACATTCAGATAGCACCGCATCAGATACTTTCTGAGGTTTGCTCTCGAGGGCACAGCGTACCAGTACCCTGTTCTTCTGTTTGGACTGGCTTTGGCCCCGCGCGCTTTCTCAAAGTGCATGGACGCAGCTCTCTGCCCCCTCAGAGCGAGCGGGATACGCGTTCTCTATTATTTGGATGACTGGCTGATCTTAGCTCAGTCACGGAACACGCCAGCCAGCCATATAGACAAACTGCTTCATCACTTGGAGTTCTTGAGGCTATGTGTGGATATGTGTAAGAGCATTCTCGCCCCGAGTCAGTCTATAACGTATCTGGGAGTGTGCTTCGACTTATAAAAGCGGTGGAGATGCGCGCTTGCCTCTTTCGGGAGCGCTCGGCTGCCATTTTGTCTTCCCTGCACCATTCCAGACTGGGCAGTTTACTACACATGCGCCCGCTGCAGTTTTGGCTGAATCTCGAGTCCCTTGGACGGCGTGGACTTCGGTCTGTTTACGCATCGCGGTCTCCCGCGGCTGTATGGAAGCTCTGAGGCCGTGGCGCAAAGATCTCTTCAGCCAAGGGGTTCCCCTGGGCTTGCTGAAGTCACGTGTCGTGGTCACGACGGACGCATCGACTCGAGACCGGGGAGCAGTGTGCGATGGCATGCCAGCTTTGGGGCTGTGGTCAGAACCTCAGAGTCGGTGGCACATAAACCGCTTGGAGAAACTGGAAGCGGTGTTCTTCGCTCTAAAGGATTTTTTGGCCGCAGATGGAAAAGCGGCATGTACTGATTCACACCGACAACATGTCTGTGGTATCGTACATGATCACCAAGGAGGCGTAAGATCCTGTAAGGCCCTGTTCAAGCATGCAGCGAATCTCCTGCTATGGGCGAATCGTCCCTTTCTCCCCATCAGAGCAGCACACGTCTCCCGTCTCCTGAACTTGGGGCGGACATGCTTTTGAGGAAGGGTATTCCTCAAGGAGAGTCGGTACGGATGATTTGGACCCGCTACGGGAGAGCGGAGGTGGATCTGTTCACTACGAGCGAGAATGCGCACTGCCCGCTGTTCTTCTCCCTGTTTCACTTCCCGCTGAAAGGGAATGCGCTGACATCGCACTGGCCAGCAGCCAGGCTGTATGCGTTTCCTCCAATCAATATATTGCCACTGATGCTATGCAAGATCAGCGAGGGGGGTCTTCGGTGATACTCATCGCCCCGAACTGGCCGAACCAGCCTTGGTTCCCGGACCTGACAGAGCTGCCAGTGGCGCCGCCCTGGCCGATCCCCGTTAGGAAGGATCCGCTATCTCAGGTGAGCGGCTCAGTCTGGCACCTGAACCCGGAGTTGTAGAGCCTTCATGCATGGCTGCTTCGGGGATATCAGAGGAGCAGAGCACCCTGCATTATAGTGTGCTCGACACGCTCTCGGAGGCGCGGGCACCCTCTACGAGGCTTTTGTATGCTCTGAAATGGGGGAGTGTTTGTGAAAGGGTGCCGTGATGTTCATATCGACCCGGCTGCTTGCTCTGTGTCAGATGTTCTGCGTTTTCTACAGTACAGACTGGATAGTGGATCTCCACCATCAACACTGAGGGTCTGTGCGGCTGCAATTTGCCTCCTTTCGTTCCCCGCTCGACGGGCAATCGATCGGTAAGCACGCGCTGGTGGTGAGTTTTCTTAAGGGAGCGAGGAGATTGTATCCCCCGCGCTCGCCTTCAGTCCCGCCCTGGGACCTAGAGGTGGTGTTAAGAGCTCTTTCACAGCTACCACACGAGCCTTTAGCGTCCATTGATATGAATGGGCTATCTCTCAAAAGTGCGCTTCTTGCCCTCGCTCGGCTAAGCGCATAGGGGATTTACACACGTTTTCTGTGGAGAGAATTCGCTTCGGACCCGGTGACTGCGGCGTCACTCTCCGGCCGAGACCGGGCTACGTGCCTAATCACTATCTACCCCCTTCAGAGCACAGACTGTTTCGCTGTCTGCTCTGTCTTCTGAGTCATCGACCTCGCGTGATGCGGACACTCAGATGTCAGTGTTCCCCGTCAGGGCTTTGAGGATTTACATCGACCGTTCGGCCAGCTTTCGGCAATCTGACCAGCCTTTCGTGTGCCACGATGGCTGTGCGAAGGGCCGGGCCGTGTCAAAACAGAGGCTTTCCCACTGGATTGTGGACGCTATCACGGCTGCTTATACGAGCCAAGGCTTGAAATGCCCCTTTCACATTAGGGCCCACTCAACAAGCGCTATCGCCGCCTCCTGGACGTGGTCGAGAGGTATGTCTATTCAGAGATATATGCTTTGCAGCCGGCTGGTCTTCTCAGAATACCATCGCCAGGTTTTACAAGCTGGACGTTCAGTCCTCCTAAGAGTTGTCGGTGAGTGACTGATTCACGTTTATGCTACTTCTATTCATGTGTGTTTGCTGCCTCACACAGTATTAGTCTGCACAGCCCCTTATGCTATTGCTATTGTTGTTGTCTGCCCTGTACTCAGTGCGGCTCCAATGATTCAATGTGTAATTCGATTGGTGTACTATCATCATGTTTTGTGTTTCTGCTGCTTAACCGTTATCTCTGTGCAGCCCTTCACAATTCTGTGTTGTGTTGTTATGCTTCTACCCTGTTTCTCAGCGGAGCATATGTTATTACTGACCAGATATGCAAATTTCGTATACCTGGGCTTTAGACGCTCATTGGCTTATCTCCACCTATCAGCTGCGAGCCCGCCTTCAAGGGTCGCTATTGGTGGGAATGGTGTGTGTGTGTGTGTGTTCTATCTTCGCTAGTGTGTTCTTGTACAGGCTGCTCGTAGCCTCTCTCACGGCGGGATTGAATATCGTTCCCATAACGGAGAAATTCTCCGTGATGTCTCGTGAAAGCTCGAGAGGGAACGTCTCCGGTTACTATCGTAACCTCAGTTCCCTGAGAGCGGGAACGAGACATCACGGAGGTCGCCGTGTTCGCTGCTCGACCAGCTAAGCGGCGTTCAGTATCCGATTCTGACGTAATTGTCGCGTACACCGCATTTTATACTGCCTCTCAGCTTGTCAGTATTTGCATGCGATTTACATACTTCACGACAATTGGCCAGTCATTAGACTGGCGTGAGCCAATAGGACTTCAAGAAAGGTTGGAAGGGAAGGAGTTCCCATAACGGAGAAATTCTCCGTGATGTCTCGTTCCCGCTCTCAGGGAACCGAGGTTACGATAGTAACCGGAGACGTTTTGCTACAGGAATATCGCGAAATGAGTGCCAAAAGTCAAAGCGCTAGGATTTGAAGTTGTACTGCCAGATCTGAGAGGTTGTAAGTGCCGACTTGAGGTTGTACAGCGAAACTGAAGTACAGTGCAAAAGTAAATATGTCATACACATTTGTAACTATTAATTTGCAACTTCAAATTTAAAACACGGGTGTTTTGATTATTGTCTGCGTGCAAATCGAAAGATTCAGCTTTTCACATCAGAGCTGTGAGTGTAAATTTCAACTTACAAATACGAATATTAATATGACAAGTTCTCACATTCAAATCAGCAAGCTCTCGAGTTTAGCTACTGATTTACCTTAATATAAAATCCTCATATGAATGTCTGCATGACATGTATAATTCAGTTTAGACATTTGCAAGAATTTTAGCATCCGTGGAATGAAAATGATCGCTGCGAGACGCTGGCGGAGTGAACTTCAGAGCTGCGAGTGAGGACGCGGGCGCAGCCTCCGTGTTGCCAGATCCGGCTATTATAAGCGTTTGTATACTTGCATGTTCCACTTAATTTGACACTTTAGTAAGTTAATAAAGTAGGAAGTTGTAGTTTATCTTATTTGCAAAAGATTTGAAATGGTTTCGGTTTATTTTTATTTAGGCAATTTTCGTTTTTAATAGCAATATCAGGCAACACTGCATCGCCGGCACTCAAACTGACAGTAATCAAAAAAGCCCATGGACAGGTTATTGCTGACAGGATACATTCGGTAAGGAAAACGCAAAATTATCATGATATTATCTGTCAGAAACGTTATCAACGCTGTCAAAAACAGTATTTAACACTAGTACACATATCTAGTTACATAATGAAATGAACGCAAACACTAGCCACGAAGAAGACTATGCTATGTCATTCAGTATAGTAGTTAAATTTTCACAAATCATGTTATAAACATTCATAAGAGCACTAGACAAAGCTATCATCTGTATAGCAATGGTTATTAACTATAACAGTAATATATTGTTGCATGAATAATAAACAACTGATAAAATTATCCACCCCTAACTAGGCTAGTTAGTATTTACAAATTTTGATGCAATAAATAGGGTATGATTTAAAAATGATTATCCCTCCAAAACAGAAAAAACATCTTTCACAAACATCTACATGTACATGTCTGTCTCTTTTAAAGTATTTATAGTGTACATAATGAGTTGTATTTGTTTGTTATTATAGCACAATTCCCCCCCCCCACTCTTTGAAATCATAGCTGCATTACAGTAGGTTGTTTTAACCCCAAATATTTTACTTAGAACTTCATTATAATTCTTCATTAATAATTATTTAGTTATTTGTAATGTTAATTGTAAAAAAAAAAAAAATCAAAATCAATGTTTCAATGTACTTTTTGATAGTAGCTTGTAGTGTAGCTAGCTACTTTTACATTCACTTTTTAGCTTGAATGTAGCTTAACTACCTTAATTTACAAGTAGCTTGTAGCTGGTCAAGCTACAGTTTCAGAGTAGCTTCCCCAACACTGTTTGAGAGTGCAAGCGCAAGTCAGACCCTTCTCCAACAATGGAAGGTTTGAGTTTATGGAAGGTTTGAGCTTAGGATGTTCGGGGTTCATTCTGACTTCGTTGAACCCAAGGTACTACATGTGTTTTGTCACTGCTATGCTGCAATAAACATCTTCATCAAGATCTTCAACGTCCTCATAATTTTTTCTTACAACCCGCTCCAGTCCGGGAGCCATCAGAGTCCACTCAAGAGCCCGCTCCAGTCCAGGAACCCTCAGATTCCACTCCAGACTATGAATTCACTCCAGAGCTCACTCAAGTCTACGAGTTTATTCCAGAGCTCGCTCCAGTTTACAAGTCTGTCTCAGAGACCGCTCAAGTCTGTGAGTTCACTTCCGAGTCTGCTCCAGTCTATGAGTCCGCTCCAGAGCCTACTCAAGTCTATGAGTTCACTCCAGAGCACACGCAAGTCTATGAGTTCACTCCAGAGCCCACTCAAGTCTATGAGTTCACTCCAGAGCCCGCTTAGGTCTACGAGTTCACTCTAGAGCCCACTCAAGTCTACGAGTTCATTCCTGAGCTCGTTCCAGTCCAAGAGTCCACTACTGAGTCTGCTCTAGTTCCTCCCGAGGTGGTGGTTTCTGCTGCAGAACCTCCCGGGGTGGCGGCGTCCGCTTCAGCTCCACTCTGGGCGGTGGTGTCCACTCATGCACTCTCACTCTGCCTGGTCATGGCCAAAGAGACTGTTGTTGAACTGTCTGCCTGCCCTGTTACGGTCAAGGAGACTGTTGCTGAACTTTCTGCCTGTCCTGTTACAGCCATCAAGGCTGTTACTAATCTCTCTGTGGTCTTCTTTGCAGTCCTGCCTGAGCTGCTAGGGTGTTCTTCTGCCTTGTCAGCTCCGCTGAGGTGGTCGTCAGCTTCACCTTCGCTGTCTGTCAAGCGCCTGGCTCTGCCCTGGTCGCCTGCCGGGGTTGTTGTTCAGCCAGAGCCTCGCTGGTCTGTCCCTCCGGCCCCGCCCTGGCCTCCTGCCCTGCCAGCCCCACCCTGGCCCTCTGGCCTACCTCTGTTTCTAGACCTCTTTCAATACATGGACCTGGCCCGCCATTCCTCCCCCTGGTCCGCCTCCATTCTGTATTTTTGACCACGTTTCTGCTCAATAAAGCTTGCAAATGGATCCGCACGTCTCTCGTCTCAGTCGCCCCGTTACACCTGTTTTCTTTGCCTTTGGTTGCTGGAACATTGTTTACTGTTAGGTGTTTCTGTTGCTGTTTTTGCCCTGATGTGGATAATCAAATAAATGCTGCATTTGGATCTTCTTGTTTTGGAGCATTTCATGACAGTGTGTGCGTATGTGTGTGTGTGTATGTATATGTATGTATATAAAATATGTGGCCAGGTTGTAAAACTAGGCACTGTTTCTGTATTACGTTTCGTGGCTCCTTTAAGAGATTCCCTGTCTCTTCTCGCGAGATTGTTTGTGTACTTTGGATGCCTGTGCACGGTTAGAGAAGCCATTTTCATGGTGTAACAGAGCTCCACGCTGTAGTGCTCGCATCGATCTAATTTGCCATGTGGTAAAAATCATCTTTCTTGGTAAATATCATTCTGATGTATTTAATATGCACAAATATGTTACGAAGCTGAGTCTAGACAAACATTTGGTGTATAAATTTCATTAGATGTAAGTGGATCTGACCTGTGTGTGACGAGTGGATCTCATAGTTAAAGGTAACGGATTTGGGTACGTAAGTTCCATGATATATCATATATGATATATCATATACAGGTGCATCTCAATAAATTAGAATGTCGTGGAAAAGTTCATTTATTTCAGTAATTCAACTCAAATTGTGAAACTCGTGTATTAAATAAAGTCAATGCACACAGACTGAAGTAGTTTAAGTCTTTGGTTCTTTTAATTGTGATGATTTTGGCTCACATTTAACAAAAACCCACCAATTCACTATCTCAACAAATTAGAATATGGTGACATGCCAATCAGCTAATCAACTCAAAACACCTGCAAAGGTTTCCTGAGCCTTCAAAATGGTCTCTCAGTTTGGTTCACTAGGCTACACAATCATGGGGAAGACTGCTGATCTGACAGCTGTCCAGAAGACAATCACTGACACCCTTCACAAGGAGGGTAAGCGATGTAACTACAGAAGAGTCAAGCTTTAAATAGGAAAAATATCGAAACTCTTTGGTCATTTTTGAGCGAGATGCTAATGGTCTAATCCGATTCAATGATCTATGCTAAGCTATGCTAAAAGTGCTATCGCCAGACCCGGAGATCGGCTGAATAGATTCCAAAACGGTAAAACTCAACTTATTAACTATGGGGAGTTGGAGAATGAGCCTATTTCCAATAAAAGGGGAGTGTTCCTTTTAACCTCAAAATCAAAAAAAAATTATTTATTTTTTTTTAAAATCTTTTGTTACATTAAACTTTGCTCCCATGGACCGCTGTCATTTAAATCAGCCCAGCAGTCAGAATAAACCCCAAGAAAAATCTGTTTTGTCTTCGGTGTGTTCTTCGTAGTTCACCCGGTTACATTATATATATATATATATATATATATATATATATATATATATATATATATATATATATATATATATATATATGATTTGTACTCCACTAGTTGCTCTGTACTGTATGTTTTTTCACTAAAAAGGACTGACTCATTAGAATCATCCATGCTGTAATCAGACTTCACCAGATGCACTTTATGTTTTGGATTGAGTGAAGAGAATCAACTTGTTAGAGTCTTTTGAACTATAGTTGGAAAGCACAGGATGAGCTTTATTTTTTTTTGATTGACTGGAAAGAACCGACTCATTAGAATCATCGGATACATCATTAAAGAAATACTTTGCAGGAAATCTGAGTATTTTTACACATAATTTGTAATAATTCACAAGCAAGAATTGTTAAAGGAACCGAACGTCATTAGATTTAGTTAGTTTTGCATATATTTATTTTGAATAAAACCGAATCTATATGAGGAACATTCTAGGTTTGCACCACTGGTTTATATAATTTCTACTATTAATACTATTATAGATCAGTGGCTCCAATCCTAGTCACAATGTACTGCCATTGTACTGAATTCACCCTATTAAAAATTTGTGTTCCACAGAAGAAAGTAAGTCATACAGGTCTGGAATGACATGATAGTGAGAGAATGATGAGTTTGTGTGAATTGTTTATCTTCACCAGCACCTACACACATCATACAGACCACCTGATCGGCAGGCTGTTTTCACACCTCTGCCACAACAACCAGACAACTTAAACAGCCTTGTTTGACAAACAACCCACAGACATACACTGATACTACACAAACCCCTCCACACAACTCTTCTTCCTCATTTTTAGTTACTTTAAAGGCTTTAGCCAGTCATCTTTGATAAAATAATATCATGCCTTGTCCACCAGGTCATGAAATGGAGGGCAGGGAGCAGTCATTATTTCCATTGAATTAGTTTATTTATTTATTTATTTATTTATTTATTATCACATTTGGTCTATAATGAGAAGAATTACAATAAATAGCTTCTGCTGACTCATGGTCATAATTTAAAACTGTTGTGTTTAAAAGGATGTAAAGATGCTCTGATGCTATCAGATATCTGAACATATCAGTCACTGTGAGAAATACATGACAAGGGAGGAAATGGCTTGTGTGGTTGTGTTGATCTCAAGACCTCATTTTGTCTTCAGATTGTTAAAAATTATGTGGGAACTGTTGGTCTAAATAGCCACATTCATTTTAGATGGCCTCATTAGATGGTGCCATGCAGGTAATCAGTCATACTTAAGTTTGCTTAGTTTTTCTCCTGAAACTCTGTAGTGGTCGGGTGTGGCAATGTGGTTGCATAGTTTTATCTGGTACTTAGCCTTACCTGGTATCTGGGTAAAAAAGCCTCTCAACATTTAACCTTTTCTAGTTAAGTGCCCGGAGAGCAATTTATAGGGTCAAGTTTCAAGGTTGGGCTGGTTAGAATGATTGTACTGGTAAACTACATGCTTTGACTGGAAAGAGCATCTCCATTAACATCCATTGCAAATTAGACATGTACACACCATTGTTCAAAAGTTTGGGGTGGGTAAGATTTCTGTTTTTGAAAGAAGTCTCTTATGCTCACCAAGGCTGTATTTATTTGATTAATAATACAATATAAACAGTAATATTGTGAAATATTATTACAATGACAACTTTTTTCTATTTATATTTTAAAATGTAATTTATTCTTGTGATCCAAACTGAATTTTCAGCATCATTACTGCAGTGTTCAGTGTCACATGATCCTTCAGAAATCATTCTAATTTGCGGATTTGCTGCTCAAGAAACATTTCTAATTATTATCAATGTTGAAAACAGTTAATATTTTTGTGGAAACCATGATATTTTTTTTTCTTTAATGAATAGACAATTTAAAAACAAGCATTTATTTAAAATAGAAATTATAAATGTCTTTACTGTCACTTTTGATGAATTTAATGCATCCTTGCTGAATAAAAGTATTAATTTCTTTAAAAAAAGTTTGAACAGTAGTAAATAACTAATATATGTGACTCAAAAAGCAACATTTCAATCTTAAACATTGCATTATGTTATACTAGATAGTAGTATAATAGTATAGTTTAACAAGTGCCTGAATTTATAGGGGGACATAAAAGTGTGAAATTATATTTTCCTCTCAGCATAGTCATACAAGTCAAGCTCTGTAAAACATCATTCAGAAATGGCATCATCCAATCAGGCATGGCACTTCAAATGGTGTGACAGTACACAATTGTGATAGGAACTCTGTCCTAGATATGGCAGAAGTCTCGTGGTTAGCCACAAGAACCCTTCATTTAACTGCACCTACGTACAAATCTCATTCACATCTGTCATAATCACAGTGGACTGAACTAATATATATTCTGCAAGCAACATAGTTGACTTATGATGTAAACATATACTTTTCTGTTTAATTTGATTAATTTCATAGCAGTCCTCTTATCTAAAACATCTGTAGTCATTGGTGGAAACATGAGCTTGTTAGAAAGAAAATGAGGTGAAATGGATCTGGCAAAATGATGATTATTGTCTCTGAATATTTGAGTACCGTTTTATTTTAATTATTTTATATTTTAAACACTTTTGATTTAGCTTAATAATTATTAAACAATAAAAATAAAAGAAAACAGATAATTGATTGTTTTATTCATATGTTTTATTTTGTTTTCACTGTAACGCATATACTGTAATGCTTTCAAAGCAATCATTTATTCTCATTTAGAAATTGTCATGAGCTTGATCATGTACAAAAATGAACTCCTTTATGGGTGGTTTTGGCCTGGAACAAAACAAAAAAGTTATTTAAAATCTCTTCATTTAATCATATTATCACCATATTACTGTGAGAAAAAAGACGCGATTGTAAACTTTTGGCATGGGTATTTCTGTGTACCTACTTGCAGGCATGAATTTTAGTACAGATGGTGTTTGGCCCGTCATCCGTCATCAGCTCATCAATTATATTGTGCAGATACTTCTGAACAAATTTCTTGCACAGACCTTTCAGCGGCTTAAATTTATCACAGGTGTTGTTCAGCTTGGTTTTGATTTCATCCTGAGGGAAATGATGGATTTAGTCAAAGTTGTTGTGAGATGCATGGTCAGTTCAATACTTAAACATTAATCATGACACCAACCGGAGTTGCATTAGAGGAGATTTTCTTTTTCACCGCCTTCATGATGGTTTTGCATATATAGCACTTACTAAATATCTGCTGTTTCGGCATGCTGTCAGCCTGAAAAACATTACAATATGAAACAAACATGAATCATATAACAATAAAGCAGATAGGAATACAGCAGAAGTCAATATCCAAATCTCTCTGCACTCAAAGAGACAATGCAATAAACTGTGCTGCTTAATTAGTCATCTATCACCTGTTAATCACATGCAAATGAGTGAAAAGTTTTCCCCCAGTCTTGTTAAACAGATATGTGCATTGGTCATTATTTTTAAGTATACACTTGTTTAAAAAACTGTTGTCATCAGGAGATGCCTACAGAGAACTCTTCATCTTGGTCCTCAGCAGAGTCTACTTCACGAATCTCCCAATGAGCTGCACAGACTACAAATAAATGGACAATAATTAATTAAAACAAATGATTCAAGCTTAAGACAACTATATTAGAATCACGAGACAAATAATTATCCCTAACACAAAATAGAAGTAATTTTAGAATTGAATTGGTGATTATTTTACCTGCACATACGAGCAAGCTGACAAGAAAGATGTTGCGGAGCATCTTAGCAGATGAGCTCTAACCAGCGTGAAGATGAAGCTTTCAGAATCGAGGTTCAAATGTGCTCCTCAGAAGGATGTGGAGCTCCTTTTATAGAGGTCTGCATCAACCAGAAGTGAGCGTTTCTTTCCAACCACAAACCACAGTCGTCTTGATCATGTTTAACAAAATTATCCTGGGGAATTCTGATTAAAAACGCTCACTTGTGGTTGACGCTTGTGAAGACTAAATGTTGTAGTGTTACCAATTAGAGTTTGTCTGCTCAGGTCATAAATAAAATGTACATGTAAAATATAACTATAAACAATGCATTATTATTTTCATACATACAACTCTTTCTTATGGAAATATCTGTACTGAAAAAGTGCAAATACACAGCTGTTTAAAAGTTTGGGTCGGTAAGATTTTTTTTGAGTACTTTTATTCAGCAATTTTTATTCAGCTTTTGAACTTTATATTCATCAGAATCCTAAATAATCGAAAATATGAAGCAGCACAACTGTTTTCAACATTGATAATAAGAAATGATTCTTGAGCAGCAAATTAGTATATTAGAATGATTTCTGAAGGATCATGTGACACTGAAGACCGGAGCAATGATGCTGAAAATTCAGCTTTTTATCACAGGAATAAATTACATTTTATAATATATTCAGATAGAAAATAGCTTTTTTTTATCAATCAACTGCAGACTTGGTGAGCATGAGAGAATTCTTTCAAAAAATAAAAAAATATCTTAACAACCCCAAACATTTGAACTCCACTGTACAATAGAGAAAATCTTCACATTAGTGATTATTTTCAACTGAAGAAGTACCTGCAAACAAGAACAAAAACTATGATAAAATTCCCAAGATCACTTGTGTCAAATTGCTCTTTTAATAACCAGCAAACTACTTTTAGGAAGGAAAGCAAAGGAAAATAACCCCACTCGGCCTGAGGGTTTATTAGGCTACATCAACCATGCTATTTCTGAAGAACAGGAGAAATGACAACTCAAAATACCACACGTACTACAATATTACACAAAATTAAAGCATTTTAATGACAAAAATGTTTACAACCACAAATCATGATTAAGAGAAGTGACACCTTAAAAATGTAGTTCAAAAGTCACTTGTAGGGGTTGCCCTCATCAACTATTCCAGATACGGAGCATTCTTTGGGGACTGGAAGTATTTCTGGGTGTCTGGCGGACGCTGAACACATTTTCTTGGATGGTGGTGCATAGGAAAGGTCAAGGATGTCATCATGGGGAGCGTGTTGCCTTATATCTTCTAACAGATTCGAAAGGCGATTGGTTACTGAATCTAGAAACGTCCCATCCTGTATGTGACATGTCAGTTCTGGTATCTCCTTTAACAAGGTACCACACTTCTCTCTTTTTTTTGCTTTAGGAGTGGTTAGGATGGTCTCTGAGGGAGCAGCAGGAGACAGACATCTTTCTGGACTGGAGGTGCAGCTCTCTCTCTCTGGACTAGTATTGTTCTCCTGATTCTTCTTCAAAACCTCTTTGGCTTGAAGATCAGCAGGAAGTATACCAGTTTGTCCCAGGCAAACCTCATCAAACGTGAAGAGAGGATTGTTCCTGTATGCAGCGCTCAGATTCTCCCAACTCCAGCCAGGAACTATGGTAAAAACAGCACAGAAATGCTGGCATGGGAGAAGATGTCTCTGCCAGTCCATGCATGTACATGAAGGCATCTCATCGTCTTTCCCAAAGTTCACCTGATGTTTTTCCTGGGAAGTTTGACTCTGGACACTGAAGACGTTCTCTCTGAAGCCATAATTCTTGGTCTGTCTCTTACATATCAAGGCACATTTGTGCTATATTTACGTGAGCCATTTCAGAATTTCACATTTAATTCAACATATCTGTATATGGAAAGAATTTTTTTGTTTGCTGGTTCAGTTCATGTTCAGTTTTCTAACCATCAAATGAATCTCACAAAAACATATCTAGGTCACATTATTGCTAATATTGCTTTATACCCAATATAGTATCTATACATTATACTAATTTTATACTATGTATAATAATGTGCACTATATTAAACATTATGCTAATATATTATTACATATACTAATCTATTCAGTTACCTCTCTCTCTCTCTCTCTCTCTCTCTCTCTCTCTCTTTCTCTATATGTATAGTGCCTTGCGAAAGTATTCATGCCCCTTCATTTATTTCACGTTTTATGTTGCAGCCTTATGTTAAACTGCTTTAAATTACTTTTTTCCCCCACATCAATCTATACTCCATACACCATAATGACAAAGCAAAAACAGAACTGTCACAACTTTGTAAATTTATTAAAAATAAAAAAAACTGAAATAAGTACATTGCATAAGTATTCATACCCTTAACTCAATACTTAGCTGAAGCACCTTAACAGCCTCAAGTCTTTTTGTGTATGATGCAACAAGCTTTGCTCATCATCATTTGGCAATTATCTCATATTCTTCTCCTCACCTCTTCACCTCTCAAGCTTTGTCAGGTTGGATGGGGCAGACACACATTTTGAGGTTTCTCCAGAAATATTTGATTGGGTTCAAGCTCAGGCTGTGGCTGGGCCACTCAAGGAGATTCACAGAGTTGTCTATAAACCACTCTTGCTGTGTGCTTAGGGTCATTGTCCTGTTGGAAGGTGAACCTTCTGCCCAGTCTGAGGTTCTGAATGCTCTGAACTAATTTTTCATTAAGGCTATCTCAATGTTTTGCTGCACTGAGCTTTTCTTCTACTCTGACGAGTCCCTCAGTCCCTGTCGCTGAAAAACAGCCCCACAGCATGAGGCTGCTACCAGCACACTTTACTTTTGTGATGGTACTTTGCAGGTGATGAGCAGAGCTGGTTTCCTTCAAACATGATGCTTAGAATTGAGGTTCATCAGAGCAGAGAATCTTGTTTCTCACAGTCTGAGGGTCCTTTAGGTGCTTTTTTGTAAATTCCAAGTGTTTTCATGTGTCTTCACTGAGGAGAGGATTGAGTCTTGCCACACCGCCATAAAGCCCAAATTGGTGGAGTGTTGCAGTGATTTCAGATTTGCAGTCTTCAGAGGTTTGTCCTTCTGTAGGTTTCTCCTGTCTCCACATATGATCATGGAGCTCAACTAGAGTGACCGTCAGGTTCTTGGTCACCACTCTAACCAAAGCCCTTCTCCATCAGTTGCTCAGTTTGGCCAGGAGGCCAGCTCTAGGAAGAGTCCTGGTGGTTCCAAACTTCTTCCATTAAGGGTAACAGAGACTAAATTCTTCTGTGACCCTTCAATGCAGATTTTTTTCTGAACTCTTTCACGGATTTGTGGCTTGGCGCAAACTTGTTTCTGAGCTCTACAGGCAGTTCTTTTGACCTCAGTGCTTGGTGTTTGCTCTGAAATGCATTATCAGCTGTTAGACGTGTGTGCCTTTCCAAATCATACCCATTCAATTTAATTTGCCACAGATAAACTTCACTTGTGTAGTGTAGTGACATCTACAAGCAATATGAATTCTCCTGAGCTAAATTTCAACTGTCCCAGATAAGGGTATGAATACTTATGCAATGGAATCATTTTAGTTTTTTATTTTTAATAAATTTGCAAAGATGTTAACCTGTTTTTTGCTTTACAATTATAATGTATAGAGTGTAGACTGATGTAGAAAAAAAGTAATTTAAAGCAGTTTAACAAGGCAGCAACATAACAAAACGTGAAAAAAATTATGGGGTATGAATACTTTATAGCTGGTGTGTGTATATATATATATATATATATATATATATATATATATATATATACATATATACATACAGTGGGTACGGAAAGTATTCAGACCCCCTTCACTTTTTTCAATTTTGTTATGTTGCAACCTGATACTACAATTGTTTAAATTAATTTTTTTTTCTCATTAATCTACACTCTGTACCTCATAATGATGAAGTGAAAACAGAATTTTAGAAATGTCTGTAAATTTATTAAAAAGAAAAAACTGAAATATCACATTTACATAAGTATTCAGACCCTTTACAACAACACCTTAAATTTTGCTCAGGTGCCTCCCATGTCTCTTGATCATTGCAGAGATGTTTCTACACCTTGATTGGAGTCTGCCTATGGTAAATTAAATTGATTGGACATGATTTGGAAAGGCACACACCTCTCTGTAAAAGGCCTCACAGCTGATAATGCATATCAGAGCGAAAACCAAGCCACGAGGTCAAAGGAACTGCCTGCAGAGATCAGACGCAAGATTGTATTGAGGCACAGATCTGAGGAAGGCTACAAAAAAAATTCTGCTGTACTGAAGGTTCCCAAAGAGCACAGTGGCTTCCATAATTCTCAAATGGAAGAAGTTTGGCACAACCAGGACTCTTCCAAGAGCTGGTCCCCAGCCAAACTGAGCAATTGATGGAGAAGGGGCTTGTCTAGACTGGTGACCATGAACCTGGTGGTCACTCTAGTTGAGCTCCATGATCATATATGCAGATGGGAGAAACCTACAGAAGGACAAACATCACTGCAACACTCCACCGATCTGGGCTTTATGGCAGTGTGGCCAAACTCAATCCTCTCCTCAGTGAAGACGCATGAAAACACACTTGGAATTTGCAATAAAGCACCTAAAGGACCCTCAGACTGTGAGAAACAAGATTACCTGGTCTGATGAACCTCAATTCTAAGCATCATGTTTGAAGGAAACCGGCTCTTCTCATCACCTGCAGAGTACCATCCTAAAAGTAAAGTGTGGTGGTAGCAGCCTCATGCTGTTGGGCTGTTTTTCAGCGGCAGGGACTGAGGAACTCATCAGAGTAGAAGAAAAGCTCAATGCACCAAAATATTGAGATAGCCTTAATGAAAACCCAGTCCAGGGCTTTCAAAACCTCAGACTGGGCCGAAGGTTCACCTTCTAACATGACAATGACCCTAAGCACACAGCCAAGGCAACACAGGAGTGGCTTAGGGACAACTCTGTGAATGTCCTAGAGTGACCCAGCCAGAGCCCTGACTTGAACCCTATCGAACATCTCTGGAGAGACCTGAAAAAGGCTGTCAACAGACGGTCCCCATCCAACCTGACCGAGCTTGAGAGGATTTGCAAAGAAGAATGGCAGAAATTCCCCCAATCCAGTTGTGCAAAGCTTGTTGCGTCATACCCAAAAAGACTCGAGGCTGTAATTGCTGCCAAAGGTGCTTCAACTAAGTACTGAGTAAAGGGTCTGAATACTTATGTAAATGTGATATTTCAGTTTTTTTCTTTTTAATAAATTTACAAACATTTCTAAAATTCTGTTTTCACTTTGTCATTATAAAGGACAGAGTGTAGAGTAATGAGAAAAAAAAAGAATTTAAACAATTGTAGTATCAGACTGCAACATAACAAAATTGAAAAAAGTGAAGGGGGTCTGAATACTTTCCATACCCACTGTATATAATTTTTTTTTTTTTTTCACAAAACATACATATGTGTGTATATATATGTGTGTGTGTGTATGTACAAAACTGTCACTATCCCAAAAAACTTAAAAGGCTTCACTTTCATTCAGCAAAATATATTATTTTATTTCTTTATTTAGGCTAGGGGTGAAATATGACTGATGCCAAATGACTTTCTACAGCAGTCCAGTTCTTACTTTTGATATGATCTCGCAGGAAGTCTCTCATAATAGCAACTAGTGTTTTGCTGAAACTGCAGTTTCGATGTCCCTTGAGGTATGAATGCTTCAGAACATCCTTTTGTCTTCCAACACCTCTATTTTTGAAAGCGGCCACATTCAGGTTCTCATTTCCGAACATATTCACCCACTTCTAGTTCAGGAAATAATAGAGCATAACTTGCGTCATTCTAGTTTGTACACTCTCATCATTACTGATTAATAACAGAACCAACAACAGGATAACATGCTCACCTCTGCATGAACAAGCCGTGCTGATGAACCTTCTCAGCTTCTCATTTGGCTGCCAGTCTGCATGTTGTTGAAAGATAACAGTGTTGTTCTCAAACTCCTCATTCGTCTGAGAATCGACAATGGCCTGTAGAAGTTTAAGAACCACTTCCTGAGATGCCACACCTTTTGTCCTTTTTTCTTGTCCACTCCATCCATGCCTTCTCATGGTGAACATCACAGAGGAGCACTTTAGAACCTATAAAGACAAAAATGATGCTTACTTGTCAGTTCTGACATTTTAGAACATTTTGGAGAAACTATCTGTTCATTCAGCTCATGACTCAATACAACAGGGTGAAAGACTACAAGAAGGGGTTAACATAAATCAGTAATTTAGCATACAGATGTGATGGCCTTCAACATGTCTAAAATCAACAACTGAAATAGTATTTAAAATATTATGAAATTAATATAATATGAAATAATATTAATCCTTGCTCATTTCACTTTGAGGAAGTCAAATATTTTACTTACGTCACTTAAAAGTGATAATGTATGGCAAAGACAAGTTTTTATTTTATATTTTAGTGAATCCGAGATTTATTATTGCACATGAAATGACATTAACTGCACCACTAACACACCTGCCAGCTCGATAAGTTTCTTCCAGTAAGCACATGTGCTGTCCATATAGTAACATAAACCTCCTCTGCCACGGCGTCTGCAAGCACAGCAGCATCTTCACCACACTACCATCCTCTTCCTCCTGAGAGGGTCTGAAATCAACAGCACAGCCCTCTTCTTTCCATGTGTTTACCAAGGCCTACAATGTATAACCTGTCAATTAATCATTTTAAAGAGTTTTGAATGTAATAAAAACATTTCTGCAACATAAAAATTCAATCAATGTTCAAAGAAAGCCAACATGAAATCCAAAATGACTTTAGTTCTGGTCTTATTGTGAATGAGTCAGTACACATTATTCCAAAGAAAAAAAAATGCATTAACCTCCACTTCTGATACAACGTCCCTTTTTAGGCTGATGTCACTAATCCAGTTTTTTTTTTTTGTTTTTTTTTTGTGCACCCTTTTTAAAATACATCATATTACAGAAGCAAATCTGGTTTTGAATGTCATTTTATGTTGACTTTTGTTAACAGCATCTCAATCAGGTGACAGTCTTTACTTGTAGATTATGATGGTCTGCATTGGACTTCCTGTTTCCTGCCTTGAATTTTTTTATGACGTTCCAAATGTCTCTTGATTCCTGCAGGTTCAAGCAGAAAAAATGGTTACAGTTCAAAAGGTTGGGGTTGGTAAGATTTTGAAATGGTTTGAAAAAGTCTGTTCTGCTCACTAAGGCTGCATTAGTTTGATTAAAAATACAATAAAAAGCAGTAATATTATGAAATAATTTTGAAATCATTATTATGAAATAATTTAAAAGAACTGTTTTCTACTTGAATATATTTTAAAATGTAATTTATTTCTGTGATCAAAGCTGAATTTTCAGCATCATTACTCCAGTCTTCAGTGTCACGAGATCCTTCAGAAATCATTCTAATATGCTGATTTGCTACTCAAGAAATATTTCTGATTATTATCAATTTTAAAAACAGTTGTGCTGCTTAATATACTTGTGGAAACTATCATTTTTAGGATTCTTTGACGAATAGGAAGTTCAAAAGAGCAACGTTTATTTGAAATAGGAATCTTTTGTAACATTAAAATGTCTTTCCTGTCACTTTTGATCAATTTAATACATCCTTGCTGAATAAAAGTATTAATTTCATGTCTGTCATAACTTGTGAGATCAATCCTAAGCCACAAACCTTTCCAAAAATGGGGTGGTTTTGATGCTCTTTAATATCTGGGAAGCTGGCCGCAAACATTTTTTGTGTGCACACGTGCTTTGGATCTAGTCTTAGTGCTTCTCTAACAGCTGATGACTTCTCTCGTTTCTGATATGGGTTATCTTCAGTTATCTGGCCACCAAAAACACAAAAATACTGTTACAGTTTACAAATGGGTCTGACACTTGCAAAAATGCTGTATGACAAGATGGTCGAATGAGACTTGTTAGGAAAAAATCTGATTTACAAGAAAGAAATAAATTGTATAATTTAAAGCTTCATGATGTTAATATATTAGACAATCACACAACATTAATTTCAGATTATTTCATATCCAAGTGCAGACAAAAAAAGTGTTGTTATCACAAATATTACTGATCTGACAGAATGTATAAGTGTCTTACTTTATACTCAGGAAACTTCACAATATGAACCACATTTATGGTCGCAGGACAAACCATTTTTTTGGTTGGCTGCATCAAGCGTCTTGTTTTAAGGCATGAATATTCATGACCTTGTGCCTGAAACAGAAGACACACAGAATTAAAGTCATTTTAACTATACACGTTATGTCCAGATATGACAGGACATTTGTGTGAACCTCTTACTTTACTCTCCTGACGTCTCTGTCTGGCTTTGGCATGCTTGTCTCTTCCTTGGTGACATATATATGTCTTTTTCCCAATTATCTTGAAAGGCACGCCATTGAAAGGCACAATCTTCACTTCCCACTGTAGCTGTTTTTCCACTGTCAGATCTAAAATTAAAAATCAGAATACAGAAGAATAAGAACTTTGAGTGTTGTATAGTGGATAGTTGCCAAGGCATGCTACCTGGTTGCTAAAATATTCAAAAGATTAATCAGTTATCAAGATATACAGTCCTAGTTATTAGTACGTTGTTACATGCATAAGTCATAAGTTTTGCGCCAGAAAATATCCAGGGTTAGGTTAGTTCAGATTGTCCTGACATTTTTTCCTACCCGTCAGATTTTTCCACATCAATATTGCATCCTTTTTCTCACGCTGAACATCAATATTTAATGTATCTGCATTACTGTAAGGGTAGGTTTAGGGTTGTGGTAGTTGTAGACATTAATAAAACAATTTGACAGGTAGTATTTTTCGTTGTCGAATTTTACTATCTACTGTTTTAATGGGAGATAGCGAAATCTGACAGGGTGGCACAAATCGACAGAACACAGATCACTAACTTTGAGTATGAGCAGTATTAATAACTGCATAAGTTAGGTAATTAAAATCTATTAAAACATCTAGAACCATGACATCGTTTTGAAACGTACCATTTTTGCCAAATGCACGATCGCTTTTCAAAACAGTAAACTTTGTGTTCGTGTCTTCCTCGTACTGTTGAAGACATGCATTGAAATCTTCCAGAGACTCAAAGGTTTCAGCGCTCCCCATTATTTATTTTATTCGGGTTCACGTTAGTGAGCGGGGTAACCAAGCATGGTAACCTTCATTCTGTGAAAGTCTCGCGAGACTGTAACCACAGCCCTTCGTTGCAAACAGTGTACTCTCGCGATATTTTATTCGCGTAAGCCACTCTTGTGGGGTCAAATCGTTAAAAACAAAAAACAGCTAATTAATAACCAACTTGCTCAATAATTACAAACATTATTAACCAGTTTGCGCGGGCAAGGGTATTATGAAGAAGTACTGAGGACTTCGGCCAATGTGCCCTCCTCTCCAGAAGGAGGCGGAGGCGACACACTTGGCTTGATCTGTTAGTGCAGAAGAAGAAACAGACATCAAACAACAATGGTGAGCCAGCATATTTCACTTCTTTTCTTTTTTAAATAGTTTCTTTTATATCATTAATATATACATATGTATTTGTGGTTTAGAAGTGAATTATGCATATTTAGAACTGTTAGACATTTGTCTCCATTGGAGTGTTTGTTAGACAGTAAAGCAGGGAAGTTAGCTTGTTGTGTAAGGTGTAAGGTATAATCAAGGTATTATATAAAAAGAGAATAAATCTATGATTAATAATGTCAACACGTTATTCTTATTATATTCACCTATTATTAAACATTGGTACTGGTGTTAAAGAAAATTTAGATAAGTGGAGTTGTCAGATTGTTAAATGCATGCATTATCATGCTCGTGTGTTTATATATATGTAAACAAATAAGATATGAATTATTCTAAAACACAATTTACGAATGTTATTACCTTATTGAATGTAAATGAACCCTTTTGTACTATATATATATATGTGTCTCTCTCTCTCTCTCTCTCTCTCTCTCTCTATATATAGATAGATAGATATATTGAATTAATGTGTCATAAATTCATGAAACATGAAGCAAAATACTAAATATTATCAGTTCAAAAGTCAGTGTAGGCGATAGACATCATCAAAACATCAGGTTAAATAATTGTGTGATTTTTACAGGGTCAAAGTCAGAGTGGAGGACAAGGACCTGGTGGAGGGAAGAAAGATGACAAGGTGTGTATTTATTACACACACACACACACACACACACACACAACGTACTACTAAGTAATATTAAAAAAAACGTATGAATCTCTGAAGTGATTGATCTTAGAGAAATTTAGCAGTTAAAATGGACAAATTTCTGGCTGATTATTAATTTCTGTGCATTGAATTTCAGGATAAGAAAAAGAAGTATGAGCCTCCCATTCCCACAAGAGTTGGGAAAAAGAAGAAGAGAGTGAAGGGACCAGATGCTGCTAGCAAACTCCCTCTGGGTAAAATAAACATCATTATACCTTAACCAAACCTGTCGAGAGGCTGATACATAGATAGTAGTGATCCATAAAATCATGAGCTGTCATTGTCACTTTCTTCCTCAGTCACTCCACACACACAGTGCAGACTGAAACTCCTCAAACAAGAGAGAATTAAAGACTATCTGCTGATGGAGGAGGAGTTCATCAGGAACCAGGAGCAGATGAAACCCCTGGAGGAGAAACAAGAGGTGAGCACATTTATTATTGTGTCTGTTTTATATTATATGAAATTAATTTTTTCGATTTGTATAATTATCATTGTTTTTGTTTTGAATCAGAAGAACCATAATTTGGCCTGAAGAGGCATTACAGAATAAAAATATTTAATGAAAGATAGTAAATCTAGAAACTCAAATCTAGATCAAATCAAGCCCAGCCCTTATCATCATGTTTTGTTTACAGGAGGAGAGATCTAAAGTGGATGATCTCAGAGGGACGCCCATGTCTGTGGGAACTCTGGAGGAGATCATTGACGATAATCACGCCATTGTGTCGACATCAGTGGGCTCTGAACATTACGTCAGTATTCTGTCATTCGTAGATAAAGACCTTCTAGAGCCCGGCTGCTCGGTGTTACTGAACCACAAGGTTAGTAAGCCTTGAAAATAACGTAACAGGCCTTATAAAACTGGAAGATATATAAACATGAATACTGATTCACTTACTTGACTTTATTTGAACACAGAAGTCAATTTTATTCCTGAATTTTGAATGTTTTCGTTATAGTTGTCAATAATAACATGTTATTAAATTATTATTTTATGTTTTATATTATGTATTAAATATGTATTATAGAAATAATTTTTTGTTAGTAATTTATGTAAATGTTTGCAGGTTCATGCAGTAATTGGGGTGCTGATGGATGACACAGACCCTCTGGTGACTGTAATGAAAGTAGAGAAAGCCCCGCAAGAGACGTATGCAGACATCGGAGGTCTGGACAGCCAGATTCAAGAGATCAAGGTAATAGATTAGTCACCATAAAATTCATTTCATTCATTTCAAAATGGCTAAAAACTGTAAAAAAAGTATATATTTTTTTTTTTTTTGTTGTAAAAATACATTGTATTCATTAAAATAAATATATTAATTTATATTTATTTAAATATAATTTTAATTTCTTACTGGCAGTTTTTCTCTGTCTACTTGTCCTTGATTATGTCAGCTAATTAATTAAATTTAAATCAGAAGCAGATACAGTTTACACATTTTGATAAAGTGTTTTTCATAACATTTTCTTCTCTAGAATAACATACACTGATGAATCCTGCAGAAGAACATCAATCAGGACATTGCATGAAATCAAAATGAATTCTAAGGCATGTTTGACCTTGTGCATTTCTTCTTTTAGGAGTCTGTGGAGCTTCCCCTCACACATCCAGAGTATTATGAAGAGATGGGAATAAAGCCGCCTAAAGGGGTCATTCTGTACGGTGCACCGGGAACAGGTCAGCCTGAGGAGTCTTAAAAACCAATGTGCATCTGTATGTTGTCATTTTCTTAGCATATTTTGTGTTGATATTCTGTATTGTTGATGTGCAGGCAAGACTCTTCTGGCAAAGGCGGTGGCGAACCAGACGTCTGCCACCTTCCTGAGGGTGGTGGGCTCAGAGCTTATTCAGAAATACCTGGGTGATGGTCCCAAACTGGTGCGAGAGCTCTTCAGAGTGGCTGAGGAACACGCTCCGTCCATTGTCTTCATAGACGAGATTGACGCTATCGGCACAAAGAGGTGAGCATGAAGGGTTTTGCATGCATTTGGATGCATTTGTTTGATAAAAAATACAGTAAAGACAGAAATATTATGCAATATTATTATAGTGTTTAGTCACTGTTTTCTATTTCTGTGATCAAAGCTGAATTTTAAGCATCAGTACTCCAGTCTTCAGGGTGACATGATCCTTCAGAAATCATTCTAATATGCTGATTTGCTGCTCAAGAAACTTTTCCTATACAGTAATTATCAATGTTGAAATCTTTTATAAAATATCTATACTGAATACATTTACATTTTATATATAAATGTCTTCACTGTCACTTTTGATCAATTTAATACATCCTTGCTGAATAAAAGTACTATATATATATATATGAATAAAAGTATACCAGTCGGGCATAACATTTGACCACTGACAGGTGAAGTGAATAATACTGATTATCTCTTCATCACGGCACCTGTTAGTGGGTGGGATATATAAGGCAGCAAGTGAACATTTTGTTCTCAAAGTTGATGTGTTAGAAGCAGGAAAAATGGGCAAGCGTAAGGATTTGAGCGAGTTTGACAAGGGCCAAATTGTGATGGCTAGACGACTTGGTCAGAGCATCTCTAAAACTGCAGCTCGTGTGGGGTGTTCCCAGTCTGCAGTGGTCAGTATCTATCAAAAAATTGGTCCAAGAAAGGAACAGATGTGAACCGGCGACATGGTCATGGCTCACTGATGCACGTGGGGAGCGAAGGCTGGCCCGTGTGGTCCGATACCACAGCACACCTTCAGGGGTCTAGTGGAGTCCATGCCTCGACAGGTCAGGGCTGTTTTGGCAGCAAAAGAGGGACCAACACAATATTAGGAAGGTGGTCATAATGTTATGCCTGATCGGTGTATATGTATATAGTTATAGAACAAACTAAATAAAATTCTCAGTTTAAATTTGTGCGTTTTTTACATTTTAAATGTATTATTTACACAATACTTGTAACTTTTTTTATTTATTTTTTTAATTCACACTATACATACACTTATTTACCCAATATTCACTCATTATTCACAAAACAAAACAAAAAAGAAAAACAAAGCTGTTGGTAGATTTTTAGACTAACACTGACAAAATGTATGCTATGCTGTATAAATTATACTAGTTATTGGATATATAATTCCACTATAAAAAAATAATATTTACCTGTGGCCCCAGGTGTGTGTATATCGAGTACAGACTGGATTGTTTTTATTATAAACAGTGGTAAACACTGACATTTGGATGTTGTTTCTCTGCAGGTATGACTCTAATTCAGGAGGAGAACGTGAGATCCAGAGGACAATGCTGGAGCTGTTAAACCAGTTGGATGGATTTGACTCCCGTGGAGATGTTAAAGTCATCATGGCTACTAATAGGATAGAGACACTTGACCCAGCTCTCATTAGACCAGGTGAATTAGTCAGCTTACCATGTTTATTTCTGGTGTGGGTTTCACCTGCTAATTGAATCAAAGTGGACTCACTGGCCAGACACAAACGTGTGATGTCTCAAACATTAGTGTGAGAGTTTCTTTTGTTTTAAAGTGCACAAAATTACATTTAAAAAAGGATGAAGCGCATTACTTTGTAGACTAAAATTAAGTGTTCCCTTTGTGTGAGTTCACAGGTAGAATCGATCGTAAGATTGAGTTCCCACTGCCGGATGAGAAGACCAAGCGCAGAATCTTTCAGATCCACACCAGCAGGATGACGGTAGCAGATGACGTGACTTTGGACGACCTCATCCTGGCTAAAGACGACCTCTCCGGTGCTGACATCAAGGTAGCATCAAAGGGCCATTTAATTAAACAGATGCATAATAATTGTAATTTGATTACACAAGAAAACTGTGTCTTGCAGAACAAGATGATGTGGTTCATTTGGCCTTGTCCGACTAATTTAAAATTTTAATTTAGGTTTAAATGGTTAGTCCACCCAAAAATGAACATTCTGCCATCATTTACTCATCCTAAATTTGTTCAAACCTGTATGACGAAGGTTGTTGGTAAACAAATAGTTTTGATTCCCATTGACTTCCATGTATTTTTTGTCCATACAATAGAAGTCAATGGGAACCAAAGCTGTTTGGTTATCAACATTCTTCAAAATATCTTCTTTTATGTTGCACCAAAGAAAGTCATACAGGTTTAGAGCAACATTAGGGTGAGTAAACGATGGAAGAATTTTCATTTTTGGTTGGACTATCCCTTCAGTGCCTCATATATTAATTACCACATGAACAAAGGTCACCAATGATTGTGAACAAATTTATATATGCACTTCTTTGTACTTAATAGTGATTTTATGTGTTTTTCTTCCAGGCCATTTGCACAGAGGCAGGGCTGATGGCTCTGAGGGAACGGAGGATGAAAGTTACTAATGAAGATTTCAAGAAGTCCAAAGAGAACGTCCTATACAAGAAGCAGGAGGGGACACCAGAGGGGCTTTACCTTTAACGTCATTATACAGTCTTAGACCTTTATTTTTGTTACATTTACCTCCGGTTTCATAGACAGGGCTTAAGCCTAGTCCCAGACTAAAATGCATGTCTGGGCTATTTCAGCTGAAAGAAACTTGCACTTGAGTGATCTTAAAATATGTCAGATTCATTGTTTTGCCTCAAAATGCACACCAGTAATGTTTTTATCTAAGGCATATTTATAAAAGCTACTTAAATGTCCTAATTGAACTATGGCCTAATCCTGGTTTAAGCTAAGCCCTGTCTGTGAAACCGGGCCATTAACTCTGATTCCTGACTTAACCCTCTGCTGTTCATTTGTGCTCAATGCCAGTTAAATATTTCAGTTCACTGAGTTTCTCTCAGCCTTTCCTGAATTCTCTGACGATTAAAGCCTGAGATCTACCTGTCATTGGTTTGGGTTTGGATTGCTATTTTGTGGAATCTTTCAGACCTATTTTCTACTGATGAACTTAAATTACGGAGGCCGAAAATAATTTTCAGTTTGGGCCAAAATAATTTTGGAGGATCGAAATCGGCCGTAACCTTGATGGTTTAATTAGTGCTTTTCCGATGGCGCATTTTCGTGCACACATTTAGGGTGCTTCTCAAACGGAAGGCTGCATCCTACCGAGGCTGCGTCCTTCCTAGTTCAGTTCTTCAGAGTCTTGTAGGCTAGAGTCCTCCTCGGCATATAAACGCTAGAATGAGATGGTCTAATAAGTGCACGTGGCTACGTCACATATGTTCCCGGACTCACCGTCACGGCACGAAAATACTAATAAAACTTAGTTTTGGAAAAATAATTGTATTACAAATATTTATATTATTTGGCTTTCTATTAATGCAATACAATGAATCACAGCTGATTCTCCCCATGGCTTAAGTTATTGGCAGTTTAGCATTTATTGAGTAATTTACACCAAAACAAAAAATAACATATATCCTTTCATGTACAAAAACATTGTTTTTGTCTTACATTTCATCATAAATTCAGACAAACTCATTAATGATTCATTTTCGTCAGTTTATTTTCATGAAATAGAATGTGTACAAAGGATTGTGGGTGATTGAAGGTCGCAAAGGATGCATCCCATGCATCCTTCAAATTCAGCTGAATGAAGGACGCGAAATGAAGGCTGCCTTACAAGGATCCTTCCTATTGAGATGGCCTTCAGCAGTAGGATGCAGCCTTCCGTTTGAGAAGCACCCTTAGTCATTTACATTTACATTTAGTCATTTAGCAGACACTTTTAACCAAAGCGACTTACAAAGTAGAAGCAGAAGCAATCAGACCAATGAGAGAGCAACAATATACAACTGCTGTGACAAGGTTTTTATTTATTTATTTTTTTTAATAAATTAGAATAGAATAGGTAAGTGCTAGTATTAATTGGTCAGGTGATGGCGAAAAAGATGTATCTTTAGATGTTTTTTGAAAATGGCTAAAGACTCAGCTGCTCGGATTGAGATAGGCAGGTCCTTCCACCAGCTGGGAACAGTCCAGGAAAAGGGCCGTGAGAGTGATTTTGTGCCTCTTTGTAATGGCACCACGAGGCATCGTTCACTTGCAGAACGCAAGCTTCTGGAGGGTGTAGGTCTGAACTAGCGAGTTAGGTATATTGGTGCAGTGCCAGTGGTTGTCTTGTAGGCAAGCATCAGTACCTTGAATTTGATGTGAGCGGCTATGGCAGCTAGTGCAAGCTGATGAAGAGAGGTGTGATGTGAGCTTTGGGTCTTTGGGTCGTTGAAGACCACTCTCGCTGCTGCATTCTGGGTCAGTTGCAGAGGCTTGATAGTACATGCAGGAAGGCCCACCAAAAGAGCATTACAATAGTCCAGTCTGGAGAGAACAAGAGCTTGGACAAGAAGTTGTGCGGTGAGCTCTGATAGGAAGGGTCTAATCTTCCTAATGTTGTATAAGGCAAATCTGCAGGACCGGGCCGTAGTAGCAATATGGTGTGTGAAGCTTAACTGATCATCAATCACAACTCCAAGGTTCCTGGCTGTCCTGGAAGGAGTTATGGTTGATGAACCTAGCTGTATATAGAGATTGTGATGAAGAGCTGGGTTGGCTGAGACCATGAGCAGTTCTGTCTGAAGATGATGATCCTTCATCCAGCCAGAAATGTCTGTCAGACAGGCTGCAATGCGAACAGCTACTGTCAGATCATCTGGTTGGAATGAGAAGTAGAGTTGAGTGTCATCAGCATAGCCATGCTTCTGAATGACAGAACCTAAAGATGACCGGTAGATGGAGAAGAGAAGTGGTCCAAGCACTGAGCCTTGAGGAACCCCAGTAGCAAGAAGTTGTGACTTAGAAACTTCACCCCTCCAAGACACGCTGAAGGACCTACCTGAGAGGTAAGACTTGAACTACTGGAGTGCAGTTCCTGAGATGCCCATCTTCATGAGGGTGGACAGGAGGATTTGGTGATTAACTGTGTCAAAAGTAGCAGACAGATCCAGCAAGATGAGTACTGAGGATTTGGAAGCTGCTCAGTAACCGAGAGCAGTGCGGTCTCAGTTGAGTGGCCGCTTTTGAAGCCAGATTGGTTGTTTACACAACACAACACAGCTTACAACTGGTAAGCATTTCAGCTGTGAGACGCAGGGCTGATATTATAGATTTTTCAATTTTAATATACCTTTATTTTGATGATATATGTTATTTTATAAGTCTGTGCCTTTTTTCAGTTTATGCGTAAACAAAATTTTACCAAACATGATTTCACACCTGACATCCAATAAATGCAATAAGCTTGTTTCTTTGTTACTTTTTATAAGAAACAAAATCTAAGCTTTCAAATTTTGTCAGTTTTATAATGAAATTTAAACAACAAATATAGTTTTGATGCTATTAAATGTGGCGTGAGATTCAAACAGTAGTAAACTGATCATCTCTTCCTCTTTAATACTAGTTATACTGCAAAATAAACATGTCTGAACAGAAGTATGTTGAAAGAAACAGTACAACTTTATGAAATGTATAATCACTAAAAAGAGTAAAAAGAATGAAAAGAAAGACGCCAATAAAACAGCTTCTAATCAATTGTCAAGCAACTTTACATTTACCTCAGGAAAGCAATTTAATGTCTATAGCTCGTTAGTTAGAAAAAAAAAATAACAGGAGCATTTTACTAAATATATACAATATATTACATATTCATATTTTTTACTTAACCTGATGATTTAATTATGTCTGAAAAAAATCTGTCACAAAACTGTTCAAATGCTTACAGAGTTATCTTGTTTTACCCTGTTTATAATTTCCCCTATGTTAGTAATTAAAAATAATTGTCAGGTTTTGAGATTTCACACTGTAAATCATTTAAACCTGGATTAATGTTAGCATTTGTATATTTAGGGGCTAATATTTGATAAGTTGGATGCTGTTTAACATAATTATTTCTCTTAAAGGGATAGTTCACACAAAAATTAAAATTGAGAAGAATTTGAAAACCTGAAAATTGTGTGTAACACAAAAGAAAATACTTTGAAGAATGTTTATACTTGCTGGTTCCCATTGACTTACATATTTATTATTTTTTCCATACTAAGGAAGTCAATGGGGACCAGCAACTGTTTGGTGAATAAATGATGACAATTGGAATTTTTGAGTTAACTATCCACAGATTTTCAGTCAAAATCGATTAATTTCAATACGTGTGATTGCTTGAGGGAGAAAGATTTCCTTATGCAGATTTCACAGCTTCTGTGACTTTACAAATGATCCCCAGTTTTGAAAAAATATCAAATAACTTTAAAATTGTGATGTTCAGACCTAGGGGAATTCCTGAAAAATCCCTGGACATATTATTAAATATACATTTTTCTAGTCAAGCTTATGCTCCGCTATGAAATACAGTAGTCAACATTTGAAGTGGATCAAAAAAGTTCATCAAAGTTGTCGTACGACAAGAATGCATTTTGGTTTTAGGTTTTTGGACAACTTTGATGAAAGGTTTTGATCCACTTCAAATGTTGACTATAGTGTATTTCACTGCCTAGATATTGCTCCTTAAACAATTTACAATTGTGTCCCATTTAAATCGTTTTTGGTCATAGACGACATGTGTGTACATTTTGAATGTACAACAATTTACATCTATCATTTTCATCTATCAATCCACATTGACTAGAAAAGTAATAGAAATTCACTGGTAAAAAGTGGCAGAAACCCTATACAAAGTGTACACTAGTTAATGAAGCATGCATGCATTGTTTTAGAAGGTTCTGTGCTGCTAAACAACTCACCGTGACATTCTAGCAGCACATTGTTTGACTTGTAATGCTTTGGCATGCCTGTTTTGGTTTTTCAAAATAAACTTTCAGGGTTAATGTGATCTAAAATGTTATAATATAAATAGCAAATACACAAGGTAAAGCAATGAATTTGCTATTGCATCATCCTTACATGAAACAAACAGCTGCAATCAGCATTTCTCATATGAGCATGTGTAGTTTGTATGTAGGAAATCACACGTTTTGTTTTGTTTCAAAGTTTTATAATAGTTTCATAGTTGGACATTCAAAACACTTAGGTCTTCAATATCACCAAGTTTGGTCTCCACCTTATATTTCAAATATACCATAGTGTAGCAGAACTATCACATAATTTAAAAAAGAAAATAAAACATGAGGATGTGAGAAGGACCGGACACAAATACAGGAGGTGATGAGATGAAAACGGGGAAAAACAAAGCCAGTTAACCGATTATATTAGCACTGCAAAAACACTCCACAGATCTCTCGTAATGTTCACTTTGGTCTACATCAAATCTTTGAAAGTGATGACAGAGGTTTGGAAACCGAGTGGAAAAAAACGTGCACTGAAAAATCTGTGGCAAGACATTTTACAAAAGACAAACGACACACACAAATACAACTGAAAGAGTGAACGGACCACATTGAAAAAAGAGCTGAAATAATGTTTCCTTTCAAAAAGGGCATGAAATCTCATCCAACGGACACAGTAAACTGACACATGCCTCTTTTTCTTTGCAGCGTTCATGTTTGCAGTGCAGTTCAAAGATGGGACCACAAGAGACGACAATGTGAGTGGGAAAGCATTCATTTCTATGGCTCACAAACTATTATTCAGATAAATACAGAAAATCTGTTAGAAATCGAGTTAAAATGTCCACTTGCGTTCTCCTCGTAACGACCAGGTGAGGAACGACGGCTTTATTTAGAAAAGCAATCGTCACAGTCATACGTGTGATTCGTAGATAACGCTCGTTTTCAAACGTGTGTAGTGAATTATGTTTTAGTAATCTCTGTCTAGTCAAGCTACACAAATAGAAATAGACATCTGCGTTGGTTCTGTTACAAACTGAACCAGACGTTTTAAAAAGGGTGCTTAAATTGCTGCAATTTACCTATTTAAATATCTTTTTCTCTCCTACTCCTTCCTCCTCCTTTTCTTAAATCACTACAAGCATTGCAACAGCTAATTAAAAACAACACAAACGAAAGCAAAGAACATACTCTGTAAAGACAAATAAAATCATGATTGCATTCCTTTATTTTGCAACAAACCCAAATTAATTGTCGTATTAGGGACAAAAACCAAAAAGGAAAGCTCGGGTTTGTCGTTCGGTCGGGTGGGGGCTAGAGGTGTGTGTTTGTGTGTTTCTGTGTGTCGGGGAACGCAAGAGGGCCGTGTTGTAGTGTCAAGTAACGCCGACTGTTCTTCACTCGTCTTCGTCCTCCTCTTCCTCCTCTCCGTCAGAGAGAGTTGGACAAGCGGCGAGCTGCCGGTAACCGTCCAGCCACTTCTCCACCATCTGAGTGACAAGTGGGTGGTTCCGTCTCCTGGAGCTCTTCTGCATGGCCACCAGAACCCCGCCCTCCGTAACACAGCAGTCCATCCACTGCCGCAGCATCCGCTCCTGCTGCTCCTCCGTCCCCATCTGACAGACACGCACAGTAACCAATCAGAGAACACGTCAAGTTACATCAACAACAGCTTACAAAAACATGCCTTTTCCATTCAATACTGAAAGGTTGCGATAAAAAGAGTTATGCTTTTTTTCTAAGTAGCAAAAACTGTATGGTGTTGAACTTTCAGGATTTTCTAAAAAAAAAAAAAAAAAAAAAAGATATTATAGATTAAATTGTTTGACATCAAAAAGTAGATGCACTTATTATTTAATGATTAAGGCAAGACACTACAGGCAACACCATTGTTTTTTCATATACTGGTCAATTTCGAGATTTTGGGTTATTTTGCTTCCATAATTTTCCCCTTTCAGACTAGTGGAAAAAACATCCAAAATACACATTTAAGTGTTTATTTTATTACACTTTTGCCTCTGTAGATTTAAATCTACAATCAGTGCTATTTTAGTATCACTTAAGTACTACTATAGTTTTTATTAATATTTTGAATTTAATTGAATTATTTACATTTTACATTTTCATTTTTAGTTTTAGTATTTTTGTTGTGCATTTTTGACATTTTTTTGTAGTTTTTTTGGCAACACTTTACAATAAGGCTCCATTTGTTAACTACATTAGTTAACATTAACTAACAATGAAAAACATTTAAATCAAAAGTATTTATTAATGTTATTTAACGGACCTGAACTAACATGGACTAACAATGAACAGTTGTATTTTTAATAACTAACGTTAACTTAGTTTAATTACTACTGTAACAAATGTTTTGCTTAATAGTTGGTTAATACATTAAATAACCATTTTTTAATGTGTCTGTAATGTGTTTTATTCAAGTAAACGTTTATTTAAAGTAACACAAAATTTTTGTATGGTTGTAGTTTTAGTTAACTATAATAACTTTTTTTTTCTCCATTTTTTTAAAACGTAAAACACAATTTCCACTTCAGTAGTACTTACACACCAAACTTTACAGTTTATTTCTATCTATATTCTGAAGATTTTTACAGAAGGGTTTGTTTAAACCCTTATCTAACATTTTATTCCTAAAAACACGATGGAAATGTTTTGGGGTTTTTTTGTCAGTTGACAGTATTTTCTGATTTATGAAATAATGAAAAGAGATATCCAAAATATACTCTCCCTAAAAAAACTTTAATATGTCAACAAAATGAAACAAGAATTTTGGCTTTATCAAAAATTCAGATTTCTGTTCTGGACATGTATGCAAATTAGCACATAATTAGTTAATGCATCATTTGCATATTTAAACAACATTTTAGAAAACTTGTAATGCAAAACAATTGTCTTAATGTATTATGATTAATCAACTAGGGAAAAATATCTGTTAGTTAAATCTTATTCATCTGTGATGTCTTAAAAAATGGCTACAAAACAACCCAGCCTCCACACAAAATAAAAAAGACAATCCATTTGTATAGTTTTTTTTTCACACTGCGAATTCAGTCGTGGTGTAAACAGGCCTTAAACCCTCATAAATATTCATGGCATGCTCTAGAGTGTTTTGGTGTCAGCAGAGTTGTTCTCACCTCTTGTGCTGACAGAAAGTGAATGTGCAACAGCTTTCGTTCGCTGTCAACCAGCGGCAGGAAAGTGACCGTGACATCATCGTCTGTGTTCAAGTTGGCGCCTGCGCCTCGATTATCGTAGCCATCGTTCTCCATGGCAACCAAGGCAGAAAAGTGTCCGCGCGTATAACCCAGGGCGATAGGGCTCTTCCAGCAGAAACTCTGCTCCCATAACAGAGGCAGGTACACACCTACAAGATAAAAGCCAAAGCAAACAGTAACTACAGAAACTCTGTGTGACTGACCCTAAAAACCAACACCGTGTTTGAAGTCAGCAGAGTGTTGACAGAGATATATGGATTGTTTCTGCTGGCTGTTTCATCATTATAGTAGCAATAACAGCCTGTCAGCGGCAGATATAATAGATCATACATTTCTTGGCTGACGTGGCCAAACAGCCCAGAGAATAATGCTAATGTGCTTACACTAATCATCCCTGTAAGTACTGATAAAATGAATATAATCGTCAGATATATGCAGTGACAAGCTCTTTATAATTAAATCAACACTTCGGCCAAGTCAATTATTTGGAGGAGATTTGACCATTTGTTGACTTTTTAGATTTAGATTTTTTTGTAGCAGACAGCTGCACCTATTTTTGCGATTTATGGAAGTCTAAAGGCTAGAATACACTACACGACTTTTAAAATCTGAATAGATTTTTAAAACACTAGGCATCATACACTTACTGACTTTGTAAATAGTGACAAAGGAAACTGGGCATCATACACTACGCGACTGAAGATCATACACTATCAGACTTTAAAGTTGTTCCGATCACAACAAACTCACGCAGAAACTTGCGCCTTGTTGCTCGGAGACGCATGACAAATGAAAACATATGTGTTCTAAAATCGGCTGAAAATATCAAACATGTTTGACATCCTCTGACTGGATGGAATCAAAGTCTGAAGCTAAAAAAATCGGAGCCTGTGACCATAATACACTACACGATTTTCTGTGGAATCTGTCAGCTGTAATCTGCAGACTGGCTTTGACTTTCTTCAACTAGCGTCAACTTGTTCAGACTGTAAAATCAGGTATTCCAGGTAAGTTAGTGTATTCCAGGCTTTAAACAGAAGGATAATACATATATTCTGTATTATGTGTGTTAATTTCTAACCTTGCTTGCATAAAAACCTTTTGTATAAATTTATGAAATATGAATATTATATATCAAATTTTAATTTATATATACACACTACCACTCAAAAGTTTGGGATTGGTATGGTTTTTTTAAGAAGTCTCTTTTGCTCGCCAGCAGAAGAACAGCATTAATTTGATTAAAAATACAGTAAAAACCGTGTATTATTATAATTAAAAAAAAAAGATTTCTATTTGAATATATTTTCAAATAGAATTTATTCTTGTGATGTCAAAGCTGAATTTTCAGCAGCCATTACTCCAGTCTTCAGCGTCACATGATCCTTCAGAAATCATTCTAATAAGAGCTCAAGAAACTTTTTATCATGTTGAAAACACTTATGCCACTAATTATTTTTGTGGAAACAGTGATGCACATTTTTCAGGATGACTAAAAAGTTCAAAAAAGCATCATTTAAAAAAAAAAATTGGATATATATTATTATAATGACTTTTGAACAGTAGTGTATATATATCTATGTCTATATCTATTTGTCTATATAGACAGTGATCATAAACCAATCTGTCCTTCTAGATAAGAGAAACAGCCATTCCAAAACGAGCAAACCAAATAAAATGGAAATATCTACACACTAGTGTAGCGCACTTAAACACAGCTCACCCTGAAAGCGCGTGTATCCCAGCGTCTCTCCTCTGAAGCTCTTGTAATATTTCACACCGTACACTATGATAGGCCTCCGAAGGATGTGTGCCAAGACAAACACATGCGTCTGCTCTAAACTTGCACCCGGCTGCAGGAAGATGATACAAGAACATAGAGACAGAGAGAGAGAGAGCAAGAGAACCACAATCAAATGTTAAAACAGCTTGTTTGTTTTACTAGGGAAACCTCAATGCTATGTTTCCCAAACTCATCTGAATATTTCATTATAAAAAAAATTATTCAACATGAAACAGCATATGCAACTCATTTTACTGTCATAATTTGACATACTTATATTCAATGATCCATTCAAAGCAGCCAAAAAGAAAAACTGTTTAGAGTTGGAGTAAATGGTTACATCTTGATGAAAGTATATGAAGAAAAACATTTTGTTTCTTAGGAATAACACACACTGATGAATCATTCACAACACAATAAGAAAAATGTGTATTCTGAAAGTAAATATAGTCAGTTTTGATGCCATGTTGACTTTATGCACAATGAAACGGTCAAAATCTTCCATAGATCTGTATGGAAACAACCAACTAATGGAAACAGCGCTATAAAAAGTGCTCACTGCTCACAATGCTCAGACATCTGTTCAGCCCTCATCCTCTCGGGTGGCATGTGTGTCTGCATGTGTGTTTCTGTATGAGTCAACAGCAGCTATCTCAGTAGGTGGTGAAATACGAATGTTTTCTCATCTGGTGACTTACCTGACTGGCTAATGACAGTATAAAGGCCCAGTCCTCCTGCCACTGCTCCTCCCGCAGAGAAAAATGCAAACCAAAGCTCTGGGAATACCAGGACTCCCACTCTTTCCAGCGCGTGTAGAACCTGGAAAACACACGCATTATATCTGTGATAAAATCCACAAATGCAATGACACTGATGTCAATAAACCCAGATGCAATTAAGCAAAGATAACAACGACTAGATTTGCCGAAGAAACTGGTGAAAGGTGCGATGCCACCCTTGCAAATCAATACTAGGGTGTCCTGGGTTGTTAACATGACTCAGGGTCATTACAGTTAACTAAAACAGAGTTTCTGCAGGTTTTATGAAGGTAAATTTAAGAATTTGTATGACTTTTTTAAGACCAAGTAAGGAAAATTTAAAGGATAAATTGCATGGAAGTCAATACACCAATAAAGTCTCTAAATGTAAATGTCTTGAGTTAGCATCACTTCAAAGTTTGAAAATACAACTTCCAACAGATCTCATTACTTTTTAATGTATTTTACCACAAAGAAAAAAAGAAGAAGCTTATGCCTTGAATACCTCTGCTCTCCCAAACAGTAAATTATAATAACTTTTACTGTAACTTCACACTGCAAAAAAGTGTTGTTCTTCCTCAGTATTTTTGTCTTGTTTTACAGTTCAAATGTCTAAAGATTCTTCAGTCAAGATACATTTACCTGAGAAGCAAAAGAACTTGTCTAGTTTTATGAGAAATTGATCAAAATGAAGTGAGTTTATGATTAAAACAAAAACAAATATCTGCCAACGGCCTTAGACAAATGGAAAAAACAGGTTTTCACACCCCATTGATTTGTTCTTCTTTCAAGCATAAACTCATTTAATTTTGTTCAATTTATCAGAAAACAAGACTTCATATATTCAGTTTGCATCTCAAGTAAATGTATCTCAATTTAAGAATGTTTAGATATTTGTATCGTAAAACAAAGTAAAAATACTGGGGAAGATTAATTTTTTTGCAGTGCATGCAACATTTAATGCCATGTCTTTATGGATTTAGGGCTTTCGGCTCCAATTTAAGCCCTTTAAGGCCTTAATTTGTGAAAACATTAAGAATTAAAAATTAAGACTAATTAACTTTTTTAAGACCTGTAGAACCCTTTCATAAAATATACTTTGACTTAAATAAAATATTTTTAAAACTTATCTTATTTCAGCTAGTTGCCAATGTAACATTTTCATTTATTTTAACTTGATGTACTAAAATGACAAACTAAAACTGAAATTAAAATGATTCAAAACTATACAAATATACTTAGAAATTAATAGAAATGGCAAAACACAACAAAATTACTAAAAGTTTAACCTAAATTAAAATATATTATATATATTAAAATAAAAATGAATTCAAAGTATTAATAAAAACTCTAATAATATCTAAATACTATTATATATATCTCAAAATTCATGTGTTATTCTATTAATGTCCAGTCTTACCAGTGAGAGCAGTCATGTAAGCTATCATTGAGGCTTTTTCTCAGGACAGAGTCTTTGTCATAAATCCCCCACGTGGCCTGTAACACTGAATCCAGAAGGCAATCTCCAGCGGTTCGGTTCCACAGAGCATACAGCCGGCTGTCCAGACGCGTGCCCAGCTCCAGAGACCAGTTAATGATGGGAGACTCCTCTTCCAGCTCTGAACACCAGAATAAATCAGTTTCTCAATGCGTTTCTTTGCACATCCAATGATAAATTTTGTTACTGCTAGCTGCACGCTGCTCTTCAGGGATGCAACAGAAATAGACCAGCTAAGGCATTTTCTAGATCAGATTCTTCTCAACTGGTGGGTCACGACCCAAAAACAGGCCACTGGCTTGTTCTGATACTAAATGCAAATAACAAAATTCAACTAACTGTATAATTGGGACAGCAAAATCAAATAGGCTGATTAATTTTTTAAAAGGTGGGACAAAATGCCTCCCATATCTTTTGATGTAGATTTCAAAGGCTGTGCCCCTAAACTTGGCACAATTTTACTGTTAGCTTGGTAGAAGCTAGTTATATTAGATGTCAACATGGACAGGTTGAGTGACATTTTCCAAAACTATGAACACAATTATGCAAGGTAAAAGAAAATACAACCCCTATGCATTAAATACAGGTTTACTTGTGGTGACCACAGTTTACCATCAAAACATCCATTGTCCTGAAGAAAAACTAGCTGAGGAACTCAATCTTTTAATGTGTTGCCAATTATTTTCTGGTTTGAAGTATAAAATAAATGCTAAAAAAAAAAAAAGTCACGTCACCTTTTTGTACATCTCGATCCAGGACCTCATCGAACAGTTTTTCTTGAACATTTGGGGGAAGGTCTTCAATATCTACAAAAGAAAAAAGAAAAAGGAAACATTATGGATTTTTCTTCCACTTTTACACAATGTTCATTACAAGGTATATATCACGTCATATTTCAGGTCACTTTTTGCATAAATACATTTCACACCCTATTTATGTATACTCACTTTCATGAGGGTTATTATAGTTAACTAAAACCATAAAAATTGTTCATTATTTGAAATAAAAAAAAACTTCAACTGAAATAAAATGAAATATAAAAAAAATCAGCTATTTGGCAAGGGACATTTTTAAATTAGTTTAACATGATGTACTAAAATGACTAAAACTGAAATAAAATTTAAATAAATTATACAGACATATTTAAAAAATAAAAATAAAAGTAACAGCTTTAACCTAAATTAAAATGAAAACAGAAAATATAATTATAAACCAATTCAAAATAACAATAAAAAATATTATATAAAAACAACATTGCTTTTCATTATGCTTATATTTATTGGTTGCAACATTTCATGATGTATTCAATTATTTCCTGATATTTTATGTTGTCTGTTACATTTTATGTCAAGGCATATTTCAGTTCATATTTCATGATGTTTTACATAAGACTTATTTGATGTGAAAATCACATTTCATTCATACATGAAAAAAAGAATGGATTTCATGCCTTTTATGTGTTTATGCTTATATTTCATTATACTTTTATTTACAGCAAGATTCTGTGGTTTATTTAATAATTTCATTATATATTTATTTATTTAATTTAGTATGACATGTCCCTTCATAATAAAGAACTAAATTGCAATGTTTTTGGTAGCAAGAAACCTTGATTAACATCTTAAGTAGATTTTAAAGAAAAAGTTTAAATCAGAGTTATTTTAGTATCATCTGTATTTTTTTCTTTTTTATTCTATAACTTAAAGATTATTTTATTTTTATTATTTATTTTATTTCAAGAAACAGAAATTGTTTCATGGTTTCAGTTTGAGTTAACTTTAATAACCCTGGTTGAAATATCACAGACAATCGGGCCACTTGGAATAGGTTTTTTTTGAGACTCATGTGGTCTGAATGCGTGAGATCCTGTGGCAAAAGGGAAATGTTTGTCTTTAGAAAATGTGAGTGATCACCTGCTGGTAACGTGAAGGTGACGAGGTCAGTGAAGAAGTAACAGGGAAACTCTCCTTTACGCCTGTGAAGTGCTGCTGCCACCTCTCTGCGGATCTGTTCTGTTAACTCAGGACATACCAGAGCCGGTATACACTTCGCCGTCTGCTGAGACACCTGAAATACATTCACAAATATAGAATCATTTTACAATATCACATTGTGAGACGACTTCTCTCCGTTTACGCACGTAAAAACTCTGACCTCTGTGAGCAGCACCGCGAGCATGTCTTGTCTTTGGAAGCGGATGGCCAGATGCACCAGAGTAAAACCAGCATCGAACGCAGAGGGACGGTTGAGAATCCGCACCTCGTCTGCGGTCAGCTGACGTGCGATATCTCCGCCGGATGACTTGTACGCCTCCACAGCAGCCAGATCCCCCTCCACTACACCTGATGAAAGTGTGCGTTACATATGAGTGGGCTGACTTCCTCTTTCACAACTCTTTGAAGTTGCAGTATAAATTTCAAATTCAATTCCCATCAGACCTATAGGAGCTATAGGTATTTCCCAGAAGACAGTGACGCTGCTTTAGAGATCAATGATTTCATACTCTGATGCAGGAAAGAAGATTGCTAGCAGAAGTGTTCCCTTGTAGCAGAGCCCACGAGACAACATCTGTCAGTTTGCATCAAACCATGCGCATGCAAACTGTCTCCCACAGGCTTAGTGATGAAAATAAAGGTTTGATACCAGCTGATATCAAAAGATTCAGTTTTGAATTTCAGCTTCACATCGCAGTAAAACATGCCAATCAAATAGTGAGCCAAAGGGACAAGATATTGTATAAAGTCCCAAAAATGATGTGTACACAAAGTCACAGCTGATAACTTACGTAACACTTTAAAACAAGGTCACCACTAGTAAACTACATTAGTTATCATTAACTACCTTTAACAATGAAAAATACTTATAAAGAATTAATTGATCATAGTTATTGCTCATTTAACTACTTTTTAAAATCAAGTTGAATGTTAACATTAGTTAATGCAGTAACATGCACAACTGTATTTTTATTATTTAACATTTTCAAAAGACTATTAAATGCTGTAATAATATATTACTCATTGTTAGAAATTCGATCTTGTAAAGTGTTACTATAATGTCAATGCATTTAAGAAATGTGATTTATTTTTATAACAAATTAGGTGTATGTGCACTTCTGTTCAAAAGTTTGGGGGTTTGACTTCTTTTTGAAATAAATTAATACTTTTATTTAGCAAGGACACATTAAATTGACCAAAAGTAACGGTAAACATTTATAATGTTACAAAAGATTTCAAATAAATGCTGTTTTTTTTTAAACTTTCTATTTAAAATTCCTGAAAAAAAGTGTCACACAAAAATATAAAGCAGCACAACTGTTTTCAACATCTAAAATAATAAGAAATGCTTCTTGAGTAGCAAATCAGCATATTAGAATGATTTCTGAAGGATCATGAGACACTGAAGACTCAAATAATAATGCTGAAATTTCAGCTTTGTATCAAATGAATAATTTAACTTTAAAATTACAATAGAAAAGAGTTATATTAAATTGTAATAATATTTCACAAAATTACTCTTTTTTTGCTATATTTCTGATCAAACAAATGCAGCCTTGGTGAGCATAAGAGATTTCTTTAAAAAAAACAAAACAATAAAAACATCTTACCAACCCCAACCGTTTGAACGGTAGTGTATGTTCTTAGTTAATGTGATGAACTTCACTCTGCTTCTAACTTCATACATCCACAAAAAACCCCACCAAAACACCAGCTGACTAAAAGTCATTAAGAAAAACTGATGTGAAGTTAGTGAGGAGAAAAGCTCCTGCAGCATCTGAGTGCAGATATTACAGACACTCAATCTAATGCAATGACATTTTCAAAATGCATTTTAAGTGTCCAAATACATTTCGGAGAAACTGTATCTGGCACTAATGGGGTTCATTTCTCACCAGCGCAGGCGTTCAGGAAGAGCCAGTCGCTTCTCCGCATCCTGTTCCGGATCTGTTTGAGTTTTTTAAAGTCCGCCTCCTGCTCGTTATCGCTGCCCACCGCTCCCGACGCCAGCTCGATCTTCACCTCCGCCTGCCCTTTACACATAGGTGGAGAGAGTTTCCTCTGCCTGCCCCTGCTCATCCCCCCTCCCCCCGCTGTCCTCAGGTTATCCCGCTCCTGCTCGTTCACTATCGATGGGGACGTGGCGCTCTCCACCTCCGAATCCTGCTGAGGCGCCTCGGACGAACTGGTGGGTTTAGGGTGGTCACAAACCACACACCTCAGACTCTTTGGCCAGTTCTCATAGGTGCAAGCCGAACATGGCCAACGCTGCGCGTGCATGTTGAGCCGATTCCGGTCGTTATACTCCTCGCACGGATCCGAGGTGACCGGAGTAGGTCTGGACCCTGAGTCCGAGGTCTGTGGGGCTTCAGACAGACCGAGTGGGCCGTGTTGGGAGCCCTGATGCCTCTGACTGAGGCACTGCGTGCAGCGGATTGCGCGGGGCCAGTTCAGATAGGTGCACATGTGGCAGGACCATTTGCTGCTGGTCTCGGGCAGCTCGTCGGCGATCCGCACCCGAGGGCGAGCGCTGGAGTCGGGGCAGATAAGCTGGGTGGTGCAGAGCTGCGGGTCCAGGCTGGAGCTGCTCTTGAAGGGTTCCTCGGTGATGATGGGCGCGTTGTGCCTTTGGGCCCGACACATGGTGCATTTGATGGCGGACGGCCAGTTCTCGTAGGTGCAGTACTCGCAGCTCCACTTCAAGCCAAAATCTGTCATCCTCGCTCGCACCGGTCACTGCAGCTGATCGCCCCCCCTCCCTCCCGCCAGTCCTCCGTTCTTCACCTGCTTTCACTCGCTCACAGTCACAGCGCCTCCAGCTTCTCCTGCAGTAGTCACAGACAGGCAAAGTTTAGTTCTTGCTGGGGAAAGAGCTATGCGGATCGATAATAGAAATGATGTTGATATACAATGGGATCCAAAAGTCTCAGAGTAAAATTGCTCTAAACTATTACCATTTTTCATTACAAATATATAAAAATAAATATAATATGTTTTAAAAAATAAAACTTTGAAGTCAATGTTTTTTTTAAAGAAATACATTTTTTTATCCAGCAAGGATGCGTTAAATTGATCAAAAGTTACAGTGAATACTTTTACATCGCTACAAATTCTATTTTTCACAAAAATAGATTAGCATATGATCAATATAATGCCATTTTAAAAAAAGTGTATTTTTTAAAAAGAAATTAATACTTTTATTCAGCAAGAACGTATTAAATTAATCAAAAGTGACAGTCAAGACATTTGTCATGTTCCAAAAATATATATATATATATATATATATTTTTTTTTTTTTTTAAATAACTGGTGTTTTTCTTTCTAGTCATCAGTCCTGAAAAAACTGTATCGCATTTTCAACAAAAATATTAAGCAGCACAACTGTTTTCAACAATGATAACAATAAATATTTCTTGAGCAGCAAATCAGCATATTGGAATGATTTCTGAAGGATCATAAAATATACATTTTAAATTGTAATAATATTTCACAATACTACTCTTTTTACTTTAATCATACCGACCCCAAACTTTAACTTAATTTAAAACTTTGATTGAACTTTAGAACACTATTTGGCTTGTCCCCTTTCGCTATAATTTGATTTAATCCACAAGTTGAGGACAAACCTGATGATTCATGTAATGCAGCAAGGTTTGAGAACGTTCCAAGAGCATCTTGTGCTTCAATGGACTTTTTGTACAAAGGACTTACATGGTCGATGTCACAAATTTGCTTACATTTGATTAGTGACCTAGAAATAGTGCAGACTATTTTTACATTTACCATTTTCTTTAATTGTCAAAATCCTAAATTTTCAGTGTGGCCTTAAAATTTCTGAACGCCACTGTAATACAGTCACTTACAATTTAATACAATAGTTTTTCTAAAAAAAACAGCTAAATATCATAGTATAAGAATATGTTGATCACTTAAGTACCATGGTAAATACAGAAATACCATGTATTACCATCTAATACCAATCAATGCACTACAGTTTACTTTTTAACTGACTTTGACTATTTATAAATTTGTATGTACTTGATTAAAATAATAATGGGAAAAAGCTTAAAGTTTAAAAATGATGCAGAGGGTTCACAAAATAAACATAGCATTGAAATCAACATAAATCACAATAATGGGTCCTGATAGCATAAGTGACAGCGCATGTATATTCTGTGCTTTTCTCCATGTCTCTTTATACAGTAGCAGAAACAAATCTCTTTATTATATCTTTTCATTCACACGTTTCTCCCTCTTTGTGAACAATCTTAATCTTTCCATTTGCTACTGTAATAAAAAAGCACAATACATTTATTCTGAAAGGCTTTTTAAGCCAGAAGTTGTTCAGGACTCTGGGTTATTCCTGACAGTCCAAACAGGTGGGCAACGACAGAGATGAATCCAGCTCACTGGGCCAAACGGTCACATCCTTTGACCTACATTCCTACACTCTCATTTGGTTATTGGACTAGATTTTGGTTATTAACATTTGTTTAAAAAAAGAGACGATTTTTTCACGATGGCCTAGATTCCCTGACTATGGTGGTAACATGGTACAGTGATGTTATAAAGACGGTAATAGCGTGGTACTGAATGAATCACATACACATACCACAGAATTTACATGACATGTCATAGTATGTCAAAGAGTACCATGGTATATATGGCGTATGTCTGAGTGTATATGTATATGGAATAAAACAAACAAGCAAGCAAATTAATATTCAAAAACAAACCATTATATGCACTGTAGTTTGAAGTATCATATATTTTGGTATATATATATATATATATCGATAATCACTCAGTATCATGGTATTACCATCTGATTCTATACTTTCATACCTCACATTTTATATATAAAAAAAACATTAAACATTTATGCCAATATAGGTTTTGCCTTATGAAAGTAGGTTCAGTGTTTTCAAAGGTCATAATCTGTCAGTTTGGATAATGAGCTGTCAAACTGCTGGACGCGTCTTTAACACCGCAAAAATGCCGTTTAACGTTAGTTATCTCAGTAGGTTTTGACACATACCTCTTCTGACACGACTGGAAACCGGGCAATAACGGTGAGAGGAGTTTTTTCTATAACGGGCGCTGAAAATGGAATGCGAGAAGCATTTTCGCCGCTACAATGTATAAAGTTCAAATGTATCCAGTTCAAATGTATCCAGCACGAACTCTGCGCTGATACACTGTAAACACTCTCGGCTCGCTTCGGAATTCCACAGCAAGGTGTCGATTTTACCCGAACTACAACAACACCGTAAAAGAGCTCCGGTGTTTGTATCTACACTGTAAATAAATACATACAGCTACTTCAGCTCAGACTGTACACTGTCCATTGACATTTTCACTTCCTTAAATTACAAATAAATATAAAATAAATACATAAATAAATATTTCTAAAATATATATATATATATATATATATATACGCGAGCATTTTAGGAAACTAAAAAATAAGGTTCATTAATTTGCCCTGTTGCATTTACTGTTACAGTGATTTTTTTTTCCCCCACAGAAATATCAAGGCCCTTACCTGTCTTTGCCCTCCACACTTCAGTTTGCAAACACTACCGTTCCCGAGTTCGGCCTTCTGCAAACCGAACGTCTGTCCTACCGAAACCCAATCCGATCGGGTCCAAATCCAGCTCAGCACCGACAATCTACCGCGACAGCAGAGCGATCCTGCGGCCGAACACCCATGTTATTTCTCCCCCTTCCTCTCAAACCCCGAGCACCACCGCGATCTTCGGATCAAAGCGGGTTTTAGTGGGTTTTAAACACCGGAATTCCCATTTCTGTTGCCGATGTGACTGGCTCTAATGGCGGCGGCACAGGAGCGGGGGGTAAACCAAAATAAACCTACTCCGGAGATACTGGTAGGAGGGATATCACCTGGATCAGCGGGCACATATGATTGGCTCTCGCTCCGTAAACACCGTGGAAACCAATGAGGGCGCATTTCTTTCGTTAAAGGGCTTCACGGCATACTTCCTTCATAAGCAATAACAATCAGGAAACCGTAGCTTTCGGTCCGCCATGTTGGCTCTAAGAATATCAGGGGTGGAATATTAGGTTTCACTCTGGAGTGGAGCCAAAATGGAGTGTGTTTCGTGTGTTCGGCTCCACTTCCAAGGCCAGGGGGATGATGTCATCGTTTCAGAAAGCTCTACCGCAGCATCATCTGCAGTGACATAAGGGCAGTTTTTCAATGAAAACAAAAATAAAAGAGTTGACGTTGTGGCTTCAGGGCCGTTAGATTGTTCTGCGTGTAGCTCTTTTATGTCAAAACAATAAATGAAAGGCCCAGTGGGTGGTTTTAGCTGAACAGTTAGTTCCATGTACTAATTTATTTAGTAGACTCTTTTATTATTATTTTTTAATCAATGTATTCGTTTTATGAAGCGAAGACTGTTTGCATTAGAATATTAAAAAAAATTAAAAAGTATAATTTCTTCCTACATTTTTGATATCTTCTGATTATTTTTTGTTATTTATTTATTTATTTATTTTTTCATAACATTTTTTTGTGAACATTCAATCTGTTATAATTTAGGTCATGATCAGTGAAACTACACCCTTTTATCAGCTGATTTTCTTGTTTCGATCGATTAAGCAGAAGAGACGAATAAATAACCTGTTTAGATGCATCAGAAGTAAAGTGCAACTTTGTCGCCATCCAGTGGTTTCATAAACTAATGCAAATGTTTAATGAGCCACTATTTTGCTTTTTATATATCTAAAATTAAAATCGCATCCAAGAATCAAAAGTAAAGCAAAATATTATATTTATATTCTTATTAAATGTTATTATATATTATGTATAAATGTTTATTTACACATGAATGTATAGTATATTAATATATATTATATTTGCATTGTAACATTATTTTTATGACTAGTAAATGTTAAACATACTCTTCAAATTTTGCTCCAAATAATATTTTACTTAAACATATGTCGTTATTTACTGATAATAATCTTCCTCTCTCAAGTAGCGTCGGTCACATCATAGACGTCGAGTTTAGGTAGCGCCTCCAAGTCGCTCTGATTGGCTGATTACACTATAAAGCCCGCCTATCAGTTTGTACTTCAGCAGGTGCGTATCTCGCAATGGGCGAGAAGGCGTCTCACCTGGTTAAAATGGTTGGATTATTTACGAAGTTAACAAAGTTAACTCTGTTGGTCATGTCCGAATCGAAATGAAATTTAAGTGAGTTGTAACTCGAAATGACCTGTGAATGAGCCAGTTGTAACCGAATAAATCAAGGCTGCACCTGCCATCATTAAAACACACCTGTGGTGCTGTGTTTACCGAGGATTTGGAGTCTAATGATGTGAAAACAAGGTGACTAATAATAATAATAAAAATAATAATCCAACGGTTAATGGCAGTAAATAATAAAAATACAAAATAGGCTATTCTTGTTACTGTATTATTTGATTAGGCCTAATTATTTGATTTGATTGAAATGTTACCCATAAACTTGATATTTTGATATAAAACAATAATATATAACAACAAATTATATAAACAGGAATATTAAATATTATTTTAATATTTATTGTGTAAAGTGCTGTTCCATAGGGTTTTAACTGTTCAAATATTGAAAATTATCATTTGATGCCATCACTCTACCATGCTTTTACACAGTAGTTTTAGTAGGGAGAGAAAAAAAAAATCTATTTTGAGAGGAACAAGAGGAAATAAGTGAGGAACTTTTAAGGAACTAATTGTATGTATTAAATAACATTTAGGCCCGGTTTCACAGACAGAGCTTAGACTAAGCCAGGATTAGGCCATAGTTCAATTAGGACATTTAAGTAATGTTTATAAACATGCTTACTGGTGTGCATCTTGAGACAAAACAAAGGCACTGATATATTTTAAGATCAGTCAGTGCAAGTTTATTTCATTTGAAACAGCTAAGATTTACATTTTAGTCTAGGACTAGGCTTAAGCCTTGTCTGTGAAACCGGGGGTTAAAGTTACAGTATACAAAATCTGTGTATGTTCCTGTAAAACGACACCCCTCCCTCTGATGTAGTGCATCTGCTTTCACAGTTTTGCTTCCTCTCTCATCTGTAGCCACACCCACCCGGGAGCACCACCCCTCTCCAGCCAATGGCAGCGCAGCACGGCCACTCCATCACTCCTCAGTTTCCAAGGTAACTGGGCTGCTCTCCTGAAAGGCGCTACATCATCAGCATCCGTCCAGCTAGGGCTGCTCGAGGCAGGCAGCCCTGCAGTGGATCGTATAGCAGGCACCTCCCTCACACACCACCGCACTGGATGGAAAAATGGAGTAGATAGTGTTATGGTGAGTACCCGGCTTCTGCTGCTATGGGCGGCTGCATTTCTTATTTATTTTAATAAAAGCAGGGGATATTTGAACATGGATGAGATATGATACTAGCAAGAGGGTTTACTCCATCTGAAGGCAAATTGTGGAGAGAGACAGCATTGTTGAAGTGGGTTGCATAGGAAGGACCTGACGCATGCACAAATGCTATCCACAAGGGGGGCCAACATACATCGGAGCCTTTTAAAGCCTGGAGGGGGATTGTTTCTTTTTTGAAGGATTGCTGTTTCTGTCTGTAAGGTTGGGATTGTGAGCGTGTCAGTGTTTATTCTCCACCCTCCTTACACTGAAGCGTGGCCTGGTGTTTTCAGCTCAATAGCAGCTCAATAGCAACTGCATGTTTGTTTGTGTTAAGCACATTTCTAGGTGAATAGGTCCTCTCATGTATGTCTGTCTTTATGATGCTGCAGGGTATAACGGTGCATGTGGTCCGGTGGGCACGCCTGTGTCATTGCTTGGTCATGGTTCTCTCTCCTTTAGACGGTGCCTCGTCACCTTGGGCCCAAACACACCCTGGAAAGGTGGCATTGCATGACAGATGCTCTGAGATATTAGAATGGTTTTGCTTTCTTCTTGATAAGGCCGCATGTGTGCGTCCTAAGGTGTGGTGTTGCACCACAGGCTTAGAATTAGCATTCATGTTTAACGTGGCCAAGTTAACTTGGTGGAAAGGGGAATCTGACTTTAAATGGAACTGTAAACATGCTATAGTATGTAAAGTTCTCATTATATGACAATATACATAACAATATATACATACAATTCGCTATCTGGGACACCACTGTATATAGTAAAATTAAATGTTTTTAAGGTAATACCATATTATCAGCATATTGTTTAAAAACTGATTTTTTTTTTATATTAAAAAACTTAAAAATAAGAAAACACAGCAACATGCACTAAAATTTGAACAAAAATTTAAACTAAAGCCGAAAACATTATCTATCTATCTATCTATCTATCTATCTATCTATCTATCTATCTATCTATCTATCTAGCTTTTGTTTATTATCAAAATGTGTTTTATGTATATATTTATATATAGAGAGAGAGATAAATATATTTATTTCAATAATTATTTGCAAAAATATGTATTTATAAATTCTTTTACCCCAGGGAAACAATCACTAAATAGACTAAAATGGTAAACATATGCATTGTGAATATTGTAATAAGAATAATTTAGCTTATTGCTTGCTTATTTAAGCACTTCTGTTACATGTGACCTAGATATTATTGAAATGTAAAAAAAAAAAAAAAAAAATTTGAATAATTATTCCAAACAAAAGTGTATGTTGGTCAAATATTCACCTGTCGGTCAATTATTTACCTGTCTTGATATAATAAATAATGCAATGTACTATATTCCCAGTTTATGTAATCGTGTAGGTGTATCGGTAGGTAGTAATAAATTACATTTTAGGTGGGTAAACAACTGAAAGGGAAGAATTAATGTAATAAATGCAGTAGATATAATGGATTTAAGTCTGTTGAAGTACTGAGTTTTGATTATTTTATTTTTCGTCCTTATGGTATGCTTGTTTGTGTCTAGAAGTTTCTTAAATCTCCTAGGATAACTGTGTATTTCAGTTGTGTAGCTTTAGGCACTGTTGCAGTTGGGTTTTGGGAAGCGATTCCTCTGTGATCCACCCCTCCCTCTCCCTCGAGATCCCTGTTTTATTATGGTGATGAGGGTTTGTGCTTAAGCAGGGTTAGACGCTTGTCTGTGTCTGTGTTTGAGTGTGGAAGGCAGGGGTTGGGTGGCAAACAGAGCCCTCTTTTCCACAGCATTGACCACTGTTATAGACCAAGAATATTCTGTATAGCTGTCTGCTTTTGTTGCACTGCAAGCCCTGAACACAGAATGCTCTCTAAGCTTGTTATGACGGAGACCAGATGACCCAGAATACTAGTGTTGGGTGAGATCTGTGATCTTGAGAGCTGAGGGCACAGCTAAGGCCTTTAGCAGCATGTGAAATTAGCACAAGCATGCTGAAAATGTTGTATAGTTGAGCAAACCTCTGCAGGGTAGCATGCTTTCACAATGTGCAGTAAGTCTGTCTGTGTATCATGTCCGCACACTTCTGTCATCATTCAAACATAATGAGAGCAGCTGCCATCTAACATCACCACCCAGGGTGTGGCAGCAGCCGCTCGTGTAATTATTCTCTGTGAGTTTTTAAATATATTAAATAATGCTTTTAAAAAATACTTACGTTGAATTTATCACCCTCAGTGCTGTTAAATGTTTCAATAATAACGAACAGTAGTGGAAAACTGTATTGAATCCAAATCGGTAATATTTCCAATATAAATCGCTTTTCAACAATGCTATGATATTAGCAAGGTTGTATTTTATTTTAATGTGTGTTTGATGAAAAATGAAAATGTGCTGAAAATGTACTGTGGCCATCCAAGATTTGGAGAAATTGCTCACCAATGGATTCTCTGCAATGAATGGGCGCCGTCAGAATGAGAGTCCAAACAGCTGATAAAAACATCACTATAAGTAATCCACTTAAATTCTGTCCATCAATTAGTGTCTTGTGCAGTAATAAGCTGTGTATTTGTAATAAACAAATCCATCACAATGTTTTTTTTTTTTTTTTTTTTTTACTTCAAACCATTGCTTTTGGCTTTAGCTATAATATTGCTTTAAAAATAACTGCTTTGCTATTTCTTCAGGGTTATGGATTTGTAAATTACAGCCCCCAATCTGTTTGAGCTATGGGCAGTCAAAGAATGCCCCAGAATTAGCTACAGTGCTAAATTTCATCTGCTGTCCCTGGGCAGGACCAAAACATCAATGGAATCATTTGTAAGTCGCTTTGGATAAAAGCATCTGCCAAATGACTAAATGTAAGCAGAAGGAAGCATGAAGTGCTCCAAAATTTCTTGGTAAACAGGTGCAGTGACTTTGGTTTTCAAAAAAAAAAAACAATGGACCAACACCAGTAGATGACATTGCACCCCAAATCATCACAGACTGTGGAAACTTAACACTGGACTTCAAGCAACTTGGGCTATGAGCTTCTCCACCCTTCCTCCAGACTCTAGGACCTCTAGGATCTTTTTCTTCCACACCTTTTCCTTCCACTCAACTTTCTGTTAACATGCTTGGATACAGCACTCTGTGAACAGCCAGCTTCTTTGGCAATGAATGTTTGTGGCTTACCCTCCTTGTGAAGGGTGTCAATGATTGTCTTCTGGACAACTGTCAGATCAGCAGTCTTCCCCATGATTGTGTAGCCTAGTGAACCAAACTGAGAGACCATTTTGAAGGCTCAGGAAACCTTTGCAGGTGTTTTGAGTTGATTAGCTGATTGGCATGTCACCATATTCTAATTTGTTGAGATAGTGAATTGGTGGGTTTTTGTTAAATGTGAGTCAAAATCATCACAATTAGAAGAACCAAAGACTTAAAACTACTTCAGTCTGTGTGCATTGAATTTATTTAATACACGAGTTTCACAATTTGAGTTGAATTACTGAAATAAATGAACTTTTCCACGACATTCTAATTTATTGAGATGCACCTGTATGTATATATATATATATATATATATATATATATATATATATATATATATATGAGGTGCCAAACAGGAAATAATTATATAAAAATCTGAATATATAAATGTAAATCTGAATATATAGTTATAAATATGAATATATAAATGTAAATCTGAATATATAGTTATAAGTCTGAATATATAAATGTAAATCTGAATATATAGTTATAAGTCTGAATATGTAGAAGTAAATCTGAATATATAGTTATAAATCTGAATATACAGAAGTAAATCTGAATATATAGAAGTAAATCTGAATATATAGTTATAAGTCTGAATATATAAATGTAAATATGAATATATAGTTATAAGTCTGAATATATAAATGTAAATCTGAATATATAGTTATAAATCTGAATATATAGAAGTAAATCTGAATATATAGTTATGTCTGAATATATAGAAGTAAATCTGAATATATAGTTATAAATCTGAATATATAGAAGTAAATCTGAATATATAGTTATAAGTCTGAATATATAGAAGTAATTCTGAATATATAGAAGTAAATCTGAATATATAGTTATAAGTCTGAATATATAGAAGTAATTCTGAATATATAGAAGTAAATCTGAATATATAGTTATAAATCTGAATATATAGAAGTAAATCTGAATATATAGTTATAAGTCTGAATATATAAATGTAAATCTGAATATATAGTTATAAGTCTGAATATATAGAAGTAATTCTGAATATATAGAAGTAAATCTGAATATATAGTTATAAATCTGAATATAGAGAAGTAAATCTGAATATATAGTTATAAGTCTGAATATATAAATGTAAATCTGAATATATAGTTATAAGTCTGAATATATAAATGTAAATCTGAATATATAGTTATAAGTCTGAATATATAAATGTAAATCTGAATATATAGTTATAAGTCTGAATATATAAATGTAAATCTGAATATATAGTTATAAATCTGAATATATAGAAGTAAATCTGAATATATAGTTATGTCTGAATATATAGAAGTAAATCTGAATATATAGTTATAAATCTGAATATATAGAAGTAAATCTGAATATATAGTTATAAGTCTGAATATATTGAAGTAATTCTGAAAATATAAATGTAAATCTGAATATATAGTTATAAGTCTGAATATATAGAAGTAATTCTGAATATATAGAAGTAAATCTGAATATATAGTTATAAATCTGAATATATAGAAGTAAATCTGAATATATAGTTATAAGTCTGAATATATAAATGTAAATCTGAATATATAGTTATAAGTCTGAATATATAAATGTAAATCTGAATATATAGTTATAAGTCTGAATATATAGAAATGAATGTGAATATATAGAAGTAAATCTGAATATATAGTTATAAATCTGAATATATAGAAGTAAATCTGAATATATAGTTATAAGTCTGAAAATATAAATGTAAATCTGAATATATAGTTATAAGTCTGAATATATAGAAGTAATTCTGAATATATAGAAGTAAATCTGAATATATAGTTATAAATCTGAATATAGAGAAGTAAATCTGAATATATAGTTAGAAATCTGAATATATAGAAGTAAATCTGAATATATAGAAGTAAATCAGAATATATAGTTATAAATCTGAATGTATAAATGTAAATCTGAATATGTGATGCGATATAGGAAAACCCAACACATGGTGAAATTTGACCTTTTTAGGTTTTGATACCATGGAAGCTGGGTTCAAGCCCTTTCCAAAACTGTTTTTATTTTGTCCATAGCTTGAAAGTAACAAAAGTTATGGCTATCTGAAGTTGGCTGATAGCTATTATTTTCAGGAATGGAATTTTGAGAAAAACTGGTTTAAAGGGAGACGGGTTTCACTTTCACTTCATGGGTTTAATGAGAGCTGTCTGTCAGGAGCGCTATTCTGCATCATTACACAAACAGACTAACGTTACCCTGAAGAGGACAGTTTTCCGTTGTTTATCATGATGGGCATAGACTCTGAACTTTTGATCACCCCTTGTATGTTTAGATAGCACCAATAGTGTAGCTACATTGTAGTTTACATTTAGAACTGTTCGCGCACCTGTGCATATAGGCTAACAGACTGTCATCGGACTCTTCCTCTTTAGTAACTTCATCTTCCAATTATTCATCTCTGGATGCGAAATAGTCCATTATAACATCATGTAGGGCACTACCATCACCAAGATTGAGCAGACTGAGATGTGCAAGATCGTTTAAGTGAGCAGCTAATGTTACTTCAGACTGTTCTCCCGTGTTCCGCCATATCATAATATACTTAATACTTAATAAATTATTATTTACTTAATAAATAAATAAATAAATAAACAAACAAACAAACTTTGCATGCCATAGTTTACACAGGACTGGCGGGAAATGTGCATTGATCCAACTTTATTATATATGTTACGTGGTTTATTTTGATAGGTTAACAGTTTTTGTGGTGTTAAGAGAAAGCACCTCCTTAGCGCGTCCTTAACATAAGAGAAAGACACAGTCTTTTCTGCTTGCTGCAATATATCGCTATTTTTCTGTACTAAACAAGTGAATTTTGCCAAGATATTTTCAGAGACGATAGACAAGATGTTATAGAATAATATTTTAATAAAAACCTAATTTTGACAAAAAAATGACATTCGACCTATTTTTCGAATTTCCTGAAAATGTCCCAGCGCGACATCCGACGGGTTTTCCCAGATCGCGTCACATATATTTATATTATATTAACATTTAGTCATTTAGCAGACGCTTTTATCCAAAGCGACTTACAAATGAGGACAACAGAAGCAATCAAAACCAACAAAACAGCAACAACATGCAAGCACTATGACAAGTCTCGGTTAGCCTAACGCAGTACACGTAGCAAGCAGATAAAATATAGAATAAAGAAACCTAGTGTTTTTTTTTTTTAAAGAAACAAGTAGATAGAATAGAAAATAGAAAACTAGTGTTAGTGTTAGATTTGTAACTATACATTCAGATTTACCTCCATATATTCACAATTTACGTTTATATATTCAGACTTATAACTATATATTCAGATGTACTTCTATATATTCAGACTTATAACTATATATTCAAATTTACTTCTATATATTCAGATTTATAACTATATATTCAGATTTACTTCTATATATTCAGACTTATAACTATATATTCAGATTTACATTTATATATTCAGACTTATAACTATATATTCAGATTTACATTTATATATTCAGACTTATAACTATATATTCAGTTTTACTTCTATATATTCAGATTTATAACTATATATTCAGATTTACTTCTATATATTCAGATTCACTTCTATATATTCAGACTTATAACTATATATTCAGATTTACATTTATATATTCAGACTTATAACTATATATTCAGATTTACATTTATATATTCAGACTTATAACTATATATTCAGATTTACTTCTATATATTCAGATTTACTTCTGTATATTCAGATTTATAACTATATATTCAGATTTACATTTATATATTCAGACTTATAACTATATATTCAGATTTACATTTATATATTCAGACTTATAACTATATATTCAGATTTACTTCTATATATTCAGATTTATAACTATATATTCAGATTTACTTCTATATATTCAGATTCACTTCTATATATTCAGACTTATAACTATATATTCAGATTTACATTTATATATTCAGACTTATAACTATATATTCAGATTTACATTTATATATTCATACTTATAACTATATATTCAGATTTACATTTATATATTCAGATTTTTATATAATTATTTCCTGTTTGGCACCTCATATATATATATATATATATATATATATAAACTTTTTAATTATAAAACAATGATTATATCTGTTAGGTTTCTTATCCAATACTTTTGAAGCACATTTATATAAAGTATATAAAAGGTAGATTTTCCTGCTTGTGACCATGAAGTAATACAATAGGAAAAATGAGAAAAGATCAAAGAATGCAAAAAGATTATTTGTACTTGGTGGATGATAAAACAGTCCAGACTTGCACTGAAGGAGGGTCCCAAACACCCAAACCTAGAGAGCAGAATATGGGCGGGCCTTTTTGCCAGTGAGCAACCACCTAACAACTATCCAAAACACCTTAGCGACTGCATAGCTGCATGTTGGCAACCAGCCACAACACCCTAGAACTGTGGCTCTCAACCAGCGACCAAGGTCATGAAAATTAAAAATATCCTAAATACACATATACACGACCGTTCAAAAGTTTGGGATCAGTACGATTTTTAAAGAAGTGTCTTATGCTCATCAAGACTGCATTTATTTGATCAAAAATACAGTAAAAACAGAAATATTGTGAAAAATTATTATGATTTAAAATAGCGGTTTTCTAGTTTAATATACTTTAAATGTAATTTATTCCTGTGATGGCAAAGCTGAAATTTCAGCATCATTACTCCAGTCTTCAGTGTCACATGATCCATCAGAAATCATGTAATATGCTGATTTATTATCATGTTGGAAACAGTTATGCTGCTTAATATATATATATTTTTTGGAACCTGTGATTGTCACACTTCACGGGGAGCAAGGAGTCACGAAAGCCAGGAGACGAGGAATTTCACAAAACAAGAGTTTTTAATCCAAAGGGGTAACACAGATCACAGGCAGGGTAGACATTCGAGGACCGACCAACACTAACTGAAAGGACTGGGGCTATTAAACTCAGGATAACGAGGGAACTAAGGAGACACACCTGGAAACCAATTAACAATCAACATGAGGAAAAACACACACAGACAGGTCCATAGTCCTGACAGTGATATTTTTTTTCAGAATTCTTTGATGAATAAAAAGTTTAAAAAACAGCATAATTCAAAATAGAAATCTACATAGAAATCAAAATAGAAATGCACTCAACTGTTGCAGCTTTACTTATTTACCGGAGAGGAAGGTTTTTCAGACTCTGAGACTACACTACACTGTACCATAAATAAGTACATAGTGTATAGTGTATAGGACCATTGTTCTAGAATCATGGTGGTATAAGCAAGCACCACTCTTTTTATATATATATATATATATATATATATATAGTGTAGTCTACACATTTTATATACACTGAAAAAATGTTGTGTGGTATTTACTTTGAAAATATTTGCACTCATAAATTGTAGTAAATCAAAAATAATTACGTTAAGCAACACATTGAATTAAACATTTTGATGTTAAGTGTTTTTAATAGGTTAAATATTTGTTGAAGCAGGTCGACTGTGATGGTAGAGTGACTTTTAAATATCGTTTTTCCTTTGTGGGGTTCAGGAGGGTCAGGTTGCCATGGCAGCAGTAGTAATGAACTTGCTGAATAAATGACCTCAACCTTTAACTGCATTGATGATTGAGGTTAAGGGTTAACAATGTATTGATCAGAAACAGGTCAAAACTGTCCTATAGAAATGATGGACATTAAACAGAGCTTCCAAAAACATTCAGTAGTAATAGATCCACGGCAGGGCTCATTGTGCTTTGACATCATGTCACATGTCATACAAAACATTGCGGTCAATAGGTACATTACCATGGTAAAGAATGGTCTGGCTTTGACCCTTTGAATAATACGTTTGGCTTTCTGGTTTTCTGTAGAAATTATGCACTTTAACTTTAGCCTTAAGTTACTCCATTAGCCTGACCCTGTAGTACTTTTGTCATTTTGTCTACACAGAATAGCTTGATAAACAAGGACACATTTATATTCTAGAGTGAAAATAAAACTGCTTTATGGAAATGTTAGCCTCACAGGCTCTCTGTGACCCTCATATGTATAAATAAAAGCATGTTTCTGCTGACTCATACAGGATATTGCTCTCGGCTCCTTTCAGAAAGTGGATCTGATTCAGTGTAACCCAGAACACATGTAGATGTGTCTTGACTGTGATTTTTTCCCTTATCTTAAGATGCTGGAGGCTTGTTGTCCCAGCCACACTCTTTACAGAATTAAATATCAGGGCATGTCAAGGCTTTTTAATATATACTACTAAACTTTTATTAAATTTACTTGATATTCAATCTTTCAACTCACCATTGTAGTCTTATGCATTATAGCTGTGTTTGCCAGAATTCATTAAATAAAATTCAGAACAAATATATTTAATAGTTTGGTTTTATGTATTATTCTATTTTATATTTTATACAATGAAGAATATGATTATTTGTGAAACAATATGGACAGAAGGAATTGAACAAAAAATGACTTAATTTGTTAAAATATATACTTTTAGTTATATTTTATAGTTTAGTGTCATATATTAGTTAATAGAATAATAGAAGAAAAGTCCTTTTTCTCCAAAATGGTGGATGTCGCAATTTGTGAGGTCATTGCCTCAGTTTCATGAATTATTAAAGTCCATTGGATACTTCATAGACACAGTCGTCTCTTATTTGACCTGCTGTCATTCAGCTCATTGTTCCATTGGATGTGTAAAGCTGTGATTATTTTTGTATCTGTGTAGATATTGGACCATTGTAACATGCTTCTGGCTGTGGGTTTAGGAATTAGGATTTTTGGAAATATATATATATATATATATATATATAAATAATTTTAGGTACATTTTTCGAATGTTATTTAAATGCCAAAATATTGAATATTAGTTAGTTAACATCTGATGCATGAGCACGAGTACAGATGCCTTTTGTCTCTGAGCAGGCAGAGGAAGTAGCATAGGCCAAATTAAAGAGAAGTCCCATTTTAAATTCAATGATTTTTTTAGTTTAATGGTGTCTGAGGGCAAGACTTCTTTAGCTGATAATTGTTTGTACTAAAGCTGTTGCTAAAAGCATAACATCTGAGCATGGACTGTCTCGTCTGGCCTCAGCATCTGGTGTAGGTCAAGGTCAGAGGAAACAGAAGCAGAAGGGAGTGAGTGGATGTGATAGATACAGAGATGTTCTGCCAGGAACGCTGCTGCAGGTGTGTGACTCTGAAGGGCAATGAACCGTGAGCTGGCAGCATTTATTTTTCTCTATCATTCCTCCTACAGTCTCATTCATTACTGTATAGGCTCTTTGTTGTTTGGCTAGTATGCGACAACCAGAAGACTCTAGCATAATGATGGTTAACTTGCCAGAACATTCACACTTGAGTGTAAAATGTAGTTCACTGCTCAGTTTCTTTAAAGGAATAGTTCACTCAAAAATGTTGAATTTTCAGATTTTCAATCTGCTGAAAATATGCTCACCCTCAATCCATCCAAGATGTTGATGAGTTTGTTTTTTCATCAGAACATTTGGAGAAATTTAGTGTTACATTACTTCCTTACCAATGGATCCTGTGCAGTGTATGGGTGCCGTCAGAATGAGAGTCCAAACAGATGATAAAACATCACAATAATCCACAAGTAATCCACACCTCTCCAGTCCATCAATTAATGTCTTGTGAAGTGAAAAGCTGTGTGTCTGTAAGACACAAATCCATCATTAAAGTGCCCCTATTATGCCATTTTTAAGGCTCCTAATATTGTTTTGGGAGTCTTCTACAATAGGTTTACATGCATGCAAGGTGAAAAAACGCTTTTGTTTTCTCAAAATATGCGTTTAATATCACCTCATTTTCCAGTGATTCTCAAACAATTCGTTCAAAGCAGTTCTTATAATCAGTCTCTCTAAACCCAATGTAGAATATAGGCGGGAATTATGAAAATGTGTTACCCCAAAAGTGTATTATGCAAAAGTGGGATTCAAATTACTAACGACTTGTTTAGGCTGAATAGAGTCAATTCTTTATTTTGGGAGACAATAACTTTATTTATCGTGCACTTTCGGATTTACAACTTTGCAGATCGTTTACATTCACATACAGCTACATTACACACTGCATGAAAGGCAATATTGGAAATGGCATAATAGGGGCACTTTAAGATGTTTTACTTTTACTTTACTTACTTTTAGTCATTTAGCAGACGCTTTTATCCAAAGCGACTTACAAATGAGGACAACAGAAACAATCAATTGTAGTATTAAAACAACTAAAACTGATCCAAAACTAAAAGCTAAAACTTTATAAATAGTATTACACACACATGTTTGTATATTATAGTATACACACATATTAAAAAAAAATTAAATAAAAATGAGAAATGCATGACAAAATTTCTAAACTTAATATTCAAATAAAAACAAAATAAAGCTACAAACAATTCAAAATATTAAGAGAACAAAAGGTATAAGAGTGTAATAATGATTCTAACATAAAACTAAGCCAAACACCAAAAACAACTACGTGTGTACAGGTGCATCTCAATAAATTAGAATGTCGTGGAAAAGTTCATTTATTTCAGTAATTCAACTCAAATTGTGAAACTCGTGTATTAAATAAAGTCAATGCACACAGACTGAAGTAGTTTAAGTCTTTGGTTCTTTTAATTGTGATGATTTTGGCTCACATTTAACAAAAACCCACCAATTCACTATCTCAACAAATTAGAATATGGTGACATGACAATCAGCTAATCAACTCAAAACACCTGCAAAGGTTTCCTGAACCTTCAAAATGGTCTCTCAGTTTGGTTCACTAGGCTACACAATCATGGGGAAGACTGCTGATCTGACAGTTGTCCAGAAGACAATCATTGACACCCTTCACAAGGAGGGTAAGCCACAAACATTCATTGCCAAAGAAGCTGGCTGTTCACAGAGTGCTGTATCCAAGCATGTTAACAGAAAGTTGAGTGGAAGGAAAAAGTGTGGAAGAAAAAGATGCACAACCAACAGAGAGAACCGCAGCCTTATGAGGATTGTCAAGCAAAATCGATTCAAGAATTTGGGTGAACTTCACAAGGAATGGACTGAGGCTGGGGTCAAGGCATCAAGAGCCACCACACACAGACGTGTCAAGGAATTTGGCTACAGTTGTTGTATTCCTCTTGTTAAGCCACTCCTGAACCACAGACAACGTCAGAGGCGTCTTACCTGGGCTAAGGAGAAGAAGAACTGGACTGTTGCCCAGTGGTCCAAAGTCCTCTTTTGAGATGAGAGCAAGTTTTGTATTTCATTTGGAAACCAAGGTCCTAGAGTCTGGAGGAAGGGTGGAGAAGCTCATAGCCCAAGTTGCTTAAAGTCCAGTGTTAAGTTTCCACAGTCTGTGATGATTTGGGGTGCAATGTCATCTGCTGGTGTTGGTCCATTGTGTTTTTTGAAAACCAAAGTCACTGCACCTGTTTACAAAGAAATTTTGGAGCACTTCATGGTTCCTTCTGCTGACCAGCTTTTTAAAGATGCTGATTTCATTTTCCAGCAGGATTTGGCACCTGCCCACACTGCCAAAAGCACCAAAAGTTGGTTAAATGACCATGGTGTTGGTGTGCTTGACTGGCCAGCAAACTCACCAGACCTGAACCCCATAGAGAATCTATGGGGTATTGTCAAGAGGAAAATAAGAAACAAGAGACCAAAACATGCAGATGAGCTGAAGGCCACTGTCAAAGAAACCTGGGCTTCCATACCACCTCAGCAGTGCCACAGACTGATCACCTCCATGCCACGCCGAATTGAGGCAGTAATTAAAGCAAAAGGAGCCCCTACCAAGTATTGAGTACATATACAGTAAATGAACATACTTTCCAGAAGGCCAACAATTCACTAAAAATGTTTTTTTTTTATTGGTCTTATGAAGTATTCTAATTTGTTGAGATAGTGAATTGGTGGGTTTTTGTTAAATGTGAGCCAAAATCATCACAATTAAAAGAACCAAAGACTTAAACTACTTCAATCTGTGTGCACTGAATTTATTTAATACACGAGTTTCACAATTTGAGTTGAATTACTGAAATAAATGAACTTTTCCACAACATTCTAATTTATTGAGATGCACCTGTATGTACACACACACACACACACACACACACACACACACACACACAGACATATATGCACACACACACACACACACACACACACACACACATCCATAAATTCAATATTATTTCATTTCCATGTAGTTTGTTGAAGTACTGAAATAACTCAAATTAAATAAAACTAAAACTTAATAAATAACTTATACAGACATAATAGAAAAAACTAATAAAATGACAAACATAACTACAACTGTAACTAAAATTAAAATAGATAACATATACAAATCAAACTACATTAGTTTAACAGTAATCCTAAAAAAATAACTGTGCCAAACATACAAGTAAGAAATGGTTATAAAAACTGAAAGAGAAGTGAAACAAGTAATAGTAAAGAGAATAAATGAAAAGCGATACTTATACCTTGCTGGTGTCCCTGTCCGGTGGAGTCGCACGGTAGAGTCGATGGTCTTTACACACTTCGGTCTTCACATGACGAGGGCTGCGCGGTATAATAACCTTTTTTATACCCGTCTAACAAAACACTAATTGAATTCAGCTGGACGCACTTTCCTGTTAATCACAATAAATGGCCACGCATGCGCAGACACTATCAAGGTACGACATACAGTACGAGACCAAAACGCGATTTCAGCACGTCTCCACTCAGTAAACAAAACAAGCGTTTCCTAGCAACGGCAACTGCGCTAAACACTAATGAGACAAGTAAATACACTTACGAGCTACTTTTAACTTCCGCTGATAGACTGCTTCTCTCAAAGAGTAATTCTTACACCATCTTCTGCTGGCGCTTGAACACACTTTCCTGTTAATCACAATAAAATGTTTTAACTTTAAACTGTCACTTCTGGCCAAAATACCAGTCATAATTCATAACAATGCTTCCTCTAGTGAAAAAGTCCGTCACCTCTTTCTCTCTCACACCAAATCCACCAACATGTTTGTTTAGAACTGCTTTGATATGTTTAGATTGTTTTTGCTTGTAAATGGTGCTTGTTCCAGAGGACTCATATTTTAGTGGAAGCAATGGGTTTCAAGTTAAAATTTTTTAATGCTATATTTTTTATTTTTTAACAAATATGCAGCTTTTCATTTCACGTTAATTGATGGACTGGAGTCAAATGGATTACTGGTGAATTATTGTTATGTTTTTATCAGCTGTTTGGACTCTCATTTTGAACGGCACCCATTCACTGCAGAGCAAGTAATGTAAAGTAATTTAACCAAATCTGTTTCGATGAAGAAACAAACTCATCTACAATCTTGGATGGGCTGTGGGTAAGTACATTTTCAGCAAATGTTCTTTTTTATGTGAACTATTCCTTTAATTATGCTAATATATTACAGCTCTGATTTACATAAAAACGCTTTGGAGCAGGAGAACTACTCCTATGGTTCTTTGGAAGCCAGTTTAGAACTTAATCATGGATTTGCAAAGGGATAATAAAGGTTCTTCATAATCGATTTTTATGCAAATGTAAGACAGCCACTTAAGATTTAAGATTTAAGATTTAAAATGATGTATGAATGTCTTGACAGAGTGTTACTTAGAGTTCTTTTTTGCATGTAAGAAGTCATGTAATTCTATCAGAATTTAATGCTCCAGTATAAACCGTTTTATCTTGATGTCTTTCATTCTACTTTAGTTTTGTTCTATTTCTTGAAGGTGTGAGGAACATTTGAGAAGGGGGGCAAATGTCTGAAACATATCTGCTTGTGGATACAATTAATAATTCAGTGGATTTGGGACAGAGCCCCAGAGAGAAGAATGCTACCTGCTGAGAGTTTCAGGCTTTACACTGTATTTATAAGCAGATGTTTAACTATAGACAGTTTCTGTAGACTCTCTTTCTCCTGTTTGACATTGCAAAGTGACACAGCAGAACTAGATTGCTCACATTATAATCATCAAGCTGTCTCCTCTGCAGGCACACAATATAGATGGCTTCGCTGATTCTTAATGGGATATCTACCCAGAGGAAATGGTATTGATCGGAGGTTGCTCTTACAAAGCTCACGAGACTTAATTGAGTTACCAGTTATGTTTTAAGTATCTGCTTTGTCTCAGATGTTTCTCTCAAAATTCCTTGAGAGAAATAAACACATCACTGAAAAAAAATTGGTGTAAGATTTACATAGAAAATTTTCATTCAGAAATTACTAGTAAATTTCACAAGTATTTAACATTTGATTACATTTCTATTTCAACATTTAATGGTTAATTTAATGTGTTACTTGTCATTTCTTTGTATTTTTTATGTGAAATTTACTAGCAATTTTTGAGTGAAAGGTTCTACACCACAATGTTTTTTTTTTTTTTTTTTATTTTCACTCACAAATAATTACAAATAATCCGTAAGTAACACATTGAATAAACATGAAATTTTTAAATAGTAATTTCTTGTAAAATGTACTCCAATAATCTGTTTTATTTACAACTTCAAAAAATATTTTTACGGTGCACTTCAATAATCTTTATTTACAACTCGAAAAAGTATTTTTTACAGTGTAATAGACACAATAAGACATTTGCTGACATACAGTAAGAGTTTAGTGCTATAAAATGAACATTATAGCTCAGGTCATTTGAACTTGAAGAATTTCATGAGAAATGTGTGAATTCACATTTAGATCTATACTTCAGCATCTTGGCAATTCATAACAGTTTGAGACATTGTTAAGATGTCTTTTGATCTTATTTTCTGATGCAAGCAGGAGACTTGAAGGAATAGTTCATCCAAAATGAACTGTCATCGTTTACTCGCCCTCATGCTGATCTAAAGCTGTATAACTTTAAGTGAACACACTGGGGATTTTTTTTCCGTACAACAAAGTGATAAAGCCCCAGGTCACTATATGCTTTTGGTGTATGAAAAAATAGATAGTAATTTGGGTTTGGAACAACATTTTCATTTTTTGGGCAAATTATCGTTTAAGCAAGTCTCTTTGCTCTCCATTTAATCTCATGGCTAGTTCCGTTGCATTGCTCGGCTCGCTTTCATTACAGATGGGGTGTCATGTGGAAACGGCCCCTCTATAACTCAAATGATGCCAGTCATAGTGAATCACAGCCTGACTGGAAATAGGTTTTAAATGCAGTTAGAAGGTTTAATGTGGGTGTTATGGGATTACTAGAGCCGCACTCTGTAGAGACTCAACTCACCCAAACTGCCATCATTCACTCCAGCGCTGCTCTACACGTCTCTATTGATTCTGGTTCACTCGTTTATCTAAACCAGCATGAAATATACAGAGAGATGCCATCTCAGCTATTCACTGAGACTTCTGACCCTCAACCTCATTCTGATGCTAATGAAGAACTTAGAACTCACTCTCTGCATAAAGACTGCTGAGAATATGCACAGTCACCTTCTGATGTTTGATGACATTGGTTATTGCTGGAACATTCGTAATATCATAATATTATAACAATTATATTTCCTTTTAGTCAATAACTTCTCTGTGTTAAATATGCACTAGGACAAATGGTAAACAAGATATTTAATGTTTACCAGAGGGCTTACTGCTATTAATACAAGGACAAAGCCTATTTAGGCCTGTAAATTTTAAATTTTTTAATTTTTAATGCACTCTCAGAAAAAAAGTACAAAAGCTCTCACTGGGGTGGTCTTTTTCGAAAGGTACACCATTGTACCTTAATTACCCCTAAAAGGTCCATATTGGTACCTTAAAGGTACGTATTAGTGCTTAAATGGTACATATTTGGACATTTGAAAAGTACTTCCCAGTGACAACTTTTGTATCTTTTTTTCTGAGTTTGTGGTAATTTTTATGGAGGTCTAAACTTACGTAAAAAAAAAAAAAAAATAAAAAAAATTAAGGAATCAGTTATGAATTTAATAATTTAGACTTAAAACGGAAAGAAATAAAGCATTTCTAACCCTTAAATGCATACCTCGGGTCTTTAGCGACCCGCAGACATCATTCTCTACCCTTCCCTTCTCAATTTTTTAAAGTTAGACATCTGCTTTCTTAGTATTCCTCAATCTATTCATTATAAACAATATAACAAGAAAAAAATAGTAAATATAAAAGAATGCCTGTTTTTTGATTAAATTTTTGTAAAAGTGTATAATTTTTGTAATAAGTGTATATTTTTTCCAGTGCGACTATATTTACATATCTGATGACTCAATATGTGCAGTGCATCTTTTTTCCTCAAGTGGCACTGTTCGATACACAATGATGATATGATGTTTCACTCACAATTACCGCAGGTATAAAACAACGAATATATCAGCAAAAATTGAACTGGTTTGAATGGCTTTACTGCAGAGCAATTACTATATGTAATGATACATAAATGTCACTGCCATTCGATACTGGATGTGGTGAATAAGCTGCAGTGATCAAATATTGAATATGAAGTCATTGAAAACGATTGTTTTGAGAATATGGTTGAGATCGTGAATGTGAGGCAGATACTGAATGTACTGTGGGAAGTGTGCTCTGACGATGACAGTGATGGTAAAATCATCTGCTCGACTTGAACCCTTTTAAGTTTCAAAAGTTTTTTTATTTTATTCTTCTGTAATTTTTCTTAGAATATCAAGAAAGTTTTATTGCTATTGCAGAATGTTAGAGATCCATCTGGGCTGGATATATAGGTCCGGGTCGCTAAAGACCCGAATATGTAATAATGATTGGCGAAACATTCATGCATTTAAGGGTTAAACTGGCAATTAGTATACAAATTTAACTTATATTTATTTAACATTTAATTTAATTCAAATTTAAATAAGCAGTCTCTACTTAAGTGGCACTTGTGAGAGGGAGGAACTCTTAAATTGAGTTGACAGCTGATGGTTGCCCCTCAGGTGAACTGTCAAATTTTTTAAATTAATTGACAATGGATAAAGAAAAGCATCTGATTTAAAAAAAATAAAAATAAATAAAAAATAAGAAAAACAACTGGGAAATTATTATTTTTTTAAAATACCATTTAAAATAAGCATTTAGTCCAAACTTGAATTAAATGAAAGGTCAATTAAAAGTGATTAATTTCCATTTTTATGTTTGAATTATTAAATTGTTAACTGACTCCGTCATTTTATAAAACTGTCAGTCGTAGTCCTCCATTAATATTTCATTAAATTGCAAAAATAATGTCTGTTTCCAAACAGGTTTCCCAAACATTTAGTACATTTTCAAAGTGCTGTCACAGAAACATGCATATGATTTGTCAGGGCATCTATTTCATTAATATCCATCAGGAACTTGTGACAGTTTTATTTGTGAAATTGTAGTAACAATGAACATAATGTAAAAATAGATAGGCCTAGTTCATAGTGCTATTCAGCACTTAAATGTTCACTGTAATGTGAAGTGCGAACCTTTTCTGGTCACACTTTTGAGATGCAGCTGCATTTGTGTCCTTCATTGTGATTTCTGTGGGTGTTCAAGATTGTGGTGTGAGACTGTGTGTGAGACTGTATTCACTAAGAAGCAGGAGTTTGACCCATTTTGAGTTCTAACGGAGGCTGCAGCTCATTTCAGAGGATTTTGTGAAGTCAGCAGAACTGACGGCTGGTTTATTGAGTGCCTGGTATAATTAAGTAACGCTTTTGGCTCTTGGACAGCAGCACATAAAAGGTCATTCTGCCTTGTATTATTCATCTGCTGTTTATTGTTTATTGCAATGACACTTTAGTAGCGTGAAAATAAAGCAGACAGAGTGACAGATGTGGATAAAGATGATTTTGCATCAGCACATCATATGGCATCAGTTCATGGTTTGAAAGCACATTATGGAGAGAGGACTCGTATTTTATTCTGAAGCATTGGTTGAAGATGAAATCGTCTTGATGGATTTATTATTTTCAAACTCGCAGCTTTTTACTTTACAAGATGGACCGGAGTCATGTGGATTACTTGTTGACCAGTAAACATTAGATGTTCTCGAGGGTGGACTGGGACCATTTGGTAAAGAGATTAACATAGAGCATGCAAAAGCATCAATGTGTGTGTATGTCATGTTTTGAATAAGTTATGGATGCATGTGATATGTTAATCACCTGTAAGGCCCTGTATAATCCTGCGTGAGCACTTGTTTGCATGTTCCCCTGGTGCAGATGTGTGCCATCGTATGTCGTTCTGTCACTGATGCGTTTGCAAACACATCTGAAATGATTCTCTCTGCCCTTTCATGTTGAATGTCAACTAATGAATCGTTTTGGACGGCTTTAACAAATACATGCAGATGAGCTGTAAATGCCAGGAAGCCATATTAGTTGAATAATTCATGGGATTGCTGCGATGCTGTTGGTGGGATGGCATCACTCGGTGCTGAAGCAGCATATTAACTAGACGCTCAAACCGGATCGTTCAAGATATTGATTTCCAATCGTTGACTTCCCTGTTGCAGTGGCCTAGATATTCAATGCTGGATAATGGCGGTGAGACAGCATCATGATGAGCGTCAGTTGTTCCTGTTCAGAATCATCTTCCTTACCGTCAGATTTCTTTCTTTGTGCAGGGTGGAAATGACCTCAGCTGCTGATGTAATGACGCTGTGTATGACTTTAGAAATGACCTCACTGTGCATTATTCATAGGCATTTAGCGTCTGTTCAGTAGCTAATGCAATAATTACATTAGTAGTGAGTTTGCATTGTGCATTGACTTTTGCACAAGCAGACGCCACTGGCTTTTTCTTCAGCAATCCGAACAAATGTTTTTGTAATGATTATGTATTATGTATAACATAGACACTGTAATGTAGAGTGTTACCAAAATATTCTTTATCTTATGGCATAAACTGCAGAAATAGAATTCTGTTTGTTATATTTTGTTGAGTCATGGTGAATTCAGTTATTTAAAAAGGGAATGAATAACATTTTATTGGTTTATGAATTCTCAGCAAGTCGAACGCCTTTGAGCTACAGGAACATGTTTAGTTTTCTGGATATTTTAAAATGGCTTAATATTGTAATATTATGACATACAGCTGATTACAGCACAGAGATAATCAGTCTTAAGAAGATCTGCTGAATTTTAAGTCCTGCTTTTAATATCAGTTGGCAGATGTTTTAAAGTTCATTATGTTTTTAAAAGGTTTATGGTTTGTGTTATTTAAATACTATTATAGGATTTATTAATATTTTGAATTAGTTTTCATGAAATTTTAGTTTGTCATGTGCTTTTGTAAATGTTTATATATATACAGTGGGTACGGAAAGTATTCAGACCCCCTTTAAATTTTTTCACTCTTTGTTATATTGCAGCCATTTGCTAAAATAATTTGTTCATTTTTTTTCCTCATTAATGTACACACAGCACCCCATATTGACAGAAAAACACAGAATTGTTGACATTTTTGCAGATTTATTAAAAAAGAAAAACTGAAATATCACATGGTCCTAAGTATTCAGACCCTTTGCTGTGACACTCATATATTTAACTTAGGTGCTGTCCATTTCTTCTGATCATCCTTGAGATGGTTCTACACCTTCATTTGAGTCCAGCTGTGTTCGATTATACTGATTGGACTTGATTAGGAAAGCCACACACCTGTCTATATAAGACCTTACAGCTCACAGTGCATGTCAGAGCAAATGAGAATCATGAGGTCAAAGGAACTGCCTGAAGAGCTCAGAGACAGAATTGTGGCAAGGCACAGATCTGGCCAAGGTTACAAAAACATTTCTGCTGTGCTTAAGGTTCCTAAGAGCACAGTGGCCTCCATAATCCTTAAATGGAAGACGTTTGGGACGACCAGAACCCTTCCTAGAGCTGGCCGTCCGGCCAAACTGAGCTATCGGGGAGAAGAGCCTTGGTGAGAGAGGTAAAGAAGAACCCAAAGATCACTGTGGCTGAGCTCCAGAGATGCAGTCGGGAGATGGGAGAAAGTTGTAGAAAGTAAACCATCACTGCAGCCCTCCACCAGTCGGGGCTTTATGGCAGAGTGGCCCGACGGAAGCCTCTCCTCAGTGCAAGACACATGAAAGCCCGCATGAAGGACTCCAAGATGGTGAGAAATAAGATTCTCTGGTCTGATGAGACCAAGATAGAACTTTTTGGCCTTAATTCTAAGCGGTATGTGTGGAGAAAACCAGGCACTGCTCATCACCTGTCCAATACAGTCCTAACAGTGAAGCATGGTGGTGGCAGCATCATGCTGTGGGGGTGTTTTTCAGCTGCAGGGACAGGACGACTGGTTGCAATCGAGGGAAAGATGAATGCGGCCAAGTACAGGGATATCCTGGACGAAAACCTTCTCCAGAGTGCTCAGGACCTCAGACTGGGCCGAAGGTTTACCTTCCAACAAGACAATGACCCTAAGCACACCGCTAAAATAACGAAGGAGTGGCTTCACAACAACTCCGTGACTGTTCTTGAATGGCCCAGCCAGAGCCCTGACTTAAACCCAATTGAGCATCTCTGAGAGACCTAAAAATGGCTGTCCACCAACGTTTACCATCCAACCTGACAGAACTGGAGAGGATCTGCAAGGAGGAATGGCAGAGGATCCCCAAATCCAGGTTTGAAAAACTTGTTGCATCTTTCCCAAAAAGACTCATGGCTGTATTAGATCAGGGTGCTTCTACTAAATCCTGAGCAAAGGGTCTGAATACTTAGGACCATGTGATATTTCAGTTTTTCTTTTTTAATAAATCTGCAAAAATGTCAACAATTCTGTGTTTTCTGTCAATATGTGGTGCTGTGTGTACATTAATGAGGAAAAAAAAATGAACTTAAATGATTTTAGCAAATGGCTGCAATATAACAAAGAGTGAAAAATGTATGGGGGTCTGAATACTTTCCCGTACCCACTGTATATATATATATATATATATATATACATACATACACACACACACACCACACACACCCCCTTTGTTTAGCTTTATTTTTATTTCAGTTTTAGTATAAAATTTAGAAATGTTGCTTTGGCAACTAGCTGAAAGTTTTTCATCTATTATTTATATTGTATTTAATTCATCTTTATTTTCATTAATGCAAACAATTTCAAAGTTTGTTTTAGTTAACAATAACAACACTGAAAAAAAGTGTCATTTACTATTGTCAAGTATAAAATTTAAATATGTAGTTTTTTAAAATACTGTTTAAGTAGTTTGACTATTATTTGTCATTGTATTTCATCATGTTGCCATGTAAAATAGCATTGTTGCTGAGATGGCAATATGCGTAATCCTCACTGTAAGTGATGTGAATCAGTTGATCCGGGATTAAACAGAGTATGAAGGAGTTTAAAAGCATCTTAAAGGACTTTTGGTGACATGAATTTATAGGTTTCTATTCCCAATGGAATCAATATTTTAGAGTTTTGTGGATTAGTTTAGTTTAGCTTTGAGGTCATCTGTATGCTCTATATGTGCTCTAAATAACACACATAACTTCTAAATGTGTGTATCTGGGAAAATGCATGAAGTTATTGACGATTCATTTTTGTTTAATAAAATGCTCTCTGCAATGAGAATAAACTCTGGAGGATTTCAGAATTGTTAGCCCAGCAGCTCAAATATGCATTCTGGTAGGGTTTAATGTTTCCTGAAACAGCTGTGCAGTGTGTTTTGTCTGTGATTTGGCATTTTTATCCATGTTGGTAATATTTTTTTTTTTTCTTCAAAATACAAAATATTTCCGTAAGATGAGAAATCCCTTTCTTTAAATGCTTTTCTAATGCTTCACCATGAGAGCTACTTTACATGCTGTCATCTATGACAGTGACCGCCATTAGATTTGCCATCCCAAATTACCTCTGACCATGGTGCTCCTTATTTGGGAGTCACACTTGTGGTCTTCATGGTCAAAAGTGACCGGACACCTAAAATTTTACTACCCCCCCCCCCCCCTCAAATTTTTTCAAAATTTTTTCTTTTGTATTTTGAGAGAATTTCATAGTACTAATTAATATTTATGCAATAATTATGATACATTTTTCCCATTGAAAATATCAATACCCCCCCCCCCCCCCCCCCCCCCCCAAATGTTTTCTATTTCTTTTCAAATAGAGACAATGCCTTTAAAATCCAATTTTTTAAGCCAGATTAGTGGCATCTGGTGAGAGTAAAATAAGAAAAACATCTGAAATTCCATGGTTTAGCCCACAGATTCCTATATAGCTCTATATAAAGGCCTATAAATTCTCTGATTGTTTTTAGACATAAATGCTTATTTTTATTAAGTTGTGGGTTTAGATATATATTTAGTAGGGATGGGAAGATTCCCCGATTCGCTCGGTGCAATCGGCAAAAAAAGTTAACGATGCGATGCATTGGTTTAAAAAGTGTGCATCGGATACAAGTTGGCATTCGTATCGCGATGCATCGTTTCTAACATATTTGCCATCGGTAAAAACCGATTTATTTATATATAAATACTAGTGGATGCGCTGTACTTTTATTATTTAGAAAGTGACCAATAATCTGTGACCAGTATTTATATGTAGACTGATTCTCCTCTCGAAACTCTTTCTCATCACCGCTGCGCTACGGAGCACTACGGAGACCCGAGGAAAAACAGAGATTAAAGTCCAAAACCTGACCTGAAATAACCTAACAAATCAGTCGGGGCTAAGCAGTTCCATAAACGACAATGTAAGTTCACACAATCCAACTAATTTGTGGATGCTTATTCTTAAGCCGATCATGATCAAATCGATCCACCATGGCAAACAAACAGCGAATATATTTGTGTTGTTTAATGCATTTGAGACGTTGTGTTTTCCTCAGTGCATAACTGACATATCCCGAGTATATTTTCATCTGTAAATGTTAGAAAGTCATGCAGATATATCATTGTGCTGTCAGGAGTGGGCGAGGCTTACGCGAGTGAACGAGCGCTGCTGCGCGCGTGTGCGCTGAACGGACAGAGCGCAGTAATTCTGAGTCAAATATGCATTTTGCTAAAATATTCGTTGTTGGACATTAAATGTGCCTTTTGTAGAATTTCAAACCTACATATAGGTGTATTTTTTGATAGCAGTAACTGTAAAGGGACTATTGTAATGGGTAAATAAAATTTCAAGCTAATACAGTCCTACTAAGCTCAGATGAGTTAATGTGTGTTTCTTATAGCAGTTAAAATGTAGCATTAATTTAATGACTTTAACTTTTAGTTTAGTGATTTTAATGCTTTAAAGAGCAATGTTAGATTGTAATGTTCTAATGCTCTCTGTTCTAACTATAAAAGGTACAGCTGTCATAAAACCAGAGAGAAAGCTGCATGGCTATGATAGTATGTGAGAGAGTCAGTAGTAATATCATTGCGTTTCTGTTGGTTAGTGTTAGAGGAGCTCAGCTTAGCCTGTTAGTTAGCCTGCCCTGGACCAGGTTAGCTTTCCAGCATAAGTTGCCACAGTGACTGAGGTTGATCTTTGTTAAATTTGCTTTATGGAACCAAATCATTTGACAGAGAATCAGACTAACTGAAATAAGCCTGGCCTATTGGTAAACTTGTTTTATGAAACAGGCCTCGAGGCGTTAGGAAGTCAGAAGACACATAAGTTAATTTATGATTTGCTGTCTGTCTGAACAAAGAAATAAAAGCGATCATATTTTTTCCATTTGATTGAATCACATTGTGTTGAATCGAATCGAAATCGGATCGCACTGCATCGTAATAGGGGTGAATCATATCGCATCGCATCGCTAGCTGCTTCATATGAATCTTCAATGTATCGTATCGCTGGCTGTGCATCGAGATGCGTATCGCATCGGCCTCAGTTATGGAGATGCACATCCCTAATATTTAGACACTTTCAAAGACAACTTTTTGTAAAGGTTTAGATTTTTTTTTTTTTGGTTTGAAATGTTGATTTAAAGCGTCAGTTTTTGAATTATTATTACTGCAGTCAAACCTGAACACAGAGAAAGCATTTTGTTACACAAAACATTAAAATTCTATAAAAAATTATCAAAAATAAACAGGAATGTTTTATCAGAGCTTAATCCTTTTGTGTCTGATCTGATTTCAACCTCTTATTTCAGTTTCTGACTCGTTATGGCTATATGGTTATAGCCAACCAGTTCATTTGAATGTGTATAATTGTGTATGTGTCTGTGAGTGTGTGTATGTGTGTGTGAGTGATGTGTTTTTTTTGCACTCTTGATGTTTTAGAGTGTAAACCCTTACTTACTGTCCACTTTTTTACTGCATTGTAGGTTGAATTATTGCTTTGATTTTTCATAATTGCTGTGTTACAGACACACCAGTTCATAGGTGTGTGTGTATAAGTGTGTGTGTGTATAAGTGTGTGTGTGTGTGAATGGATGTGTTGGTTTTGCACTCTTGATGTTTTAGAGTTTCACCCCGTCATTGCTGTGTACTTTTTTTGCATTGTGGCAGATTTGTAGATTTTACACACAAAAATTTGCTAAAGTTTTGTGTTTTTGTCGATTTCCCATTCATTTCCTATGGTCGGTCATTTTTGACCGAAGACCACAAGTGTGACTATTTTTTTTTTTACAATAACTTAGCCTGCTCAAATGAAGCCCTCATTTTTTTTGTGTGTGTTTTCACATTCCAAATGTCATAAAAGTCACAAGTTTCTTATCATTCCGATGAAGCGGTGAGTTTAAAAAATTCAAAGCAGAAATTTTTCGGTCAAAAGTGACCGAAGATCACCAGAGGGTTAATATTAATGGGTGTTGTGCACTCCTACTACTTGTTTTTTTTTTAAATCATCCTTTCATTTTTTTTTGTCTCCTCTCTGAACAGCTAAACCAAAAGGCCCGTCCTCAGGATCAGCTGTGTTTCACCATGAATGTTGCTGTATCACCGATGGCCAGTGAGGCTTCCTCCCCTATGATAACCTCTGTGACTCCCACCCTGGAACCTGGCCCGATAAACACGATGATCCGTGTGGGCCCAGTGTCAGCGGGGACGAGCCAACCCAGAAACAAGATCCCTACCGCAGTACCAAAAACCCCCCTCCTCTCCACACAGGGGCCGACTGGAAGGTGGTTCTGCACCTGCCGGAGATCGAGACCTGGCTGAGGACCACGACGGAGAGAGTCAGAGACCTCACACACTCTGTGCAGCAAGACAGCATCAATAGACACGTGGATGTGCACCTGGTACAACTCAAGGTAAGAGAACATGAATGCTTGATTCTGATAGGTCAGTTGCAGCATTGAGGAGACTGATATTTTTGTGTAATTATGCTGAATGTATATTTGTCCATGGCAACATAATGATGCTATTTATTTCTGTACAAAAGTTTGTGGTCGGTAAGATTTTATGTTTTAAAAGAAGTCTCTTATATTCTCACCAAGGCCGCATTTATTTTGTCAAAAATACAGTAAAAACATTAATATTTTGAAATGCTATTACAATTTAAAACAACAATATTCTATTTTAATATATATAAAAAATTAATTTATTCTGTCATAAGTACTAGTTACAATAGATAATTGGTGCCATTTTACAACTGAAATCATTATGAACAGTATTGCCTTTGTAGACTTCATATTATTTTTTAAGGATGAGCATAAACCTTTTATAGATGGTTAGATGCTCAGCACGAAAACGAATGCCACTGGAACAAAGAACTAGGAACTGGTAAAAGATGAAGAACTAAAATAGAGAAACATGTTACGTTTAAACAAATATATTAGTGAACTAATCAATAGAAAAATTAACTTGGATCACAGATTAGTAACATGAAAATTAGTATTGTTGCAATGTCTTTTCTAATTTGTAGAGCTTTTTTTGTAACAGAATCTCAAAGCTAATCTACTGGATCATTTCAGCTCGAATCACTATTTCATGTCCATTGCATTTATTTATTAAGTAGCTGTGTAATATACAGTCCTACTCACATTGTCAGGGTGTATTTTGTTTGAGCACATTGATTCATACATGGTTCAAAATTAACATTTACCAAGCATCAAATGAATGTGTTTTAAGAAATCTTTATATTTAAGATTCATTTTCTCAATTTGCCAGCCATTGGCAGGTGTGGTACAAAAATAATTTCTGGACCCTGCATGGACCCTAAATGATGAAATACTATATGCCTAAATTCCAGTCTTTTAGTCGGATCATTGACAGCACCGCAGCAGTCCATCTTAGACGTCTGGTAATGGAGGCATCGGCTATAAACACAGTATTGACTTTAAAAGCCATAATGGATATTTGAGTTGTAGATTAGTTGGATATGATGTGGATCAATCATTGAGCGGACAAGAGCTCTTATCAGATTCCTCTACTCAACTCAGACTCTATTTCTGCTAAGAGCACAGCATAGCTTGCTGGATCTTTTTCAGATTGGCGTTGCATTGATAGACATGTAAATATATAATTTATTTCCACAAATACTTAAGTTTGTCCAGATGAATGTCACACTGCATGGATTAATTTTTCCTAGGTAAACTCTCATCTTATATTTCTCTTTTGAACAGTTTGAGTGGAAACGTTATATGCTGTTGCAAATTTTTTTTCTGAGAAATTTAAACTTTTTAAATTTGGCATTAACTTATTTTCACCTGGCATTAACATGCATTTCTGAAGGGCACATCTTCACATCTAATCCCTATGAGTATCATTTACTGTGGGAAATTTACGAAATAGGGAAACAAAACTGACCAGATACCTGATACTACTATTATTCTTATTATTTATTTATTTATTTTTCGTACTATATATTTAATTTTATTTTTACAATTATTTATTTTACAATTTCCTATAATTTTTTTTCTTTAATTATTTGCTTTCAACCCTTTCGTGAACCCCAGTGTGGGAAACCCCGGTCTATTGCACTAGGAACCATATATTTGATGACTGGATGATATCCCATATCATCAAGTGTTTGATTCAGTGACAATGAGATCATAGTGAGAGTTTCAGTGTTAGTCTCACAGCTGAGCGGATGAATCCCTCTGCTCCACTTTCAGATTGAAAAACTATTACATAACACTCTCGGAAAGAATGAGGTTTCAGTAACATCATTGTTTTCCGGTTGTGTTCTCATTTCATATTTTGCGTTTGTTGAGGTTTAATCAGAACAGTGTGCTCAGCAGTCTTTAATTAGATGTTCACCCTCTCAATGTCTTTATGAGGGAGAATCAGGCAGCCTGTGGATCTGCTTCATCATGTTATGGCTCTGATAAACAGCTGCTTACATCCTTATGAGAGCCATTCAAAGAAACAGAGGATAGTTTTGAAACTGAGACAGAAGGAAGTGTTTTAACCTCAAAAAGCAACACGCTTTAGTTTTAAATAAGTGAAAGTGAAAAGGAATCGGCTGCGTCACAGCTCCTCTTGGCGAAGTCTGTGCATTATTAATGTGTTACAGGAATCTCTTCTTTAACTGAACGTGTGTCACAGCCACTGGAATGTGACTTGCTGGTTTCCTCTCTTCCTCCAACATTTGTTCATTTGTCTGCTGCTCTGTGTTGTTAAATAACACACTGCAGTCTCTGGTGTCACGGCATTTTACAGCCAATCTGAGAAGCTGCCTTTCCTGTTAATAAATCATGTGTGAGGCTTTTAGAAAGAGTGTGTGTATTTGTGTGTGTGTGTGTGTGTGTATGAGAGTTTCTGAAGCAAAGCTTTTCTTCATTGGTCAGATGGCATTGTCATTGCCACCACAGTTACATCTTTTTACTTGCTGTATGAAATTAGATTGTGCCATTTAGGCTATTAACAATCAAATAATTTCAGTCTTTTCTGAACAGTTTGAATGCCACATTCATTAAAATTTTCTTTTAACAGTGTGTCTTAAAGTCGGCATGAAACGGAAGTTGCGACCGTCTTTTTTTTCTCTACTGTGACGTATATCCGAGTGAAATGGCATCTGAAATGAGAGGGCGGGACTTGATTTCGTCCTTCGAGAATTGATTGGATCGTTAGAAGTTGGGGCGTTACTAACAAAATGGAGGCAGATCTGAAATGCCAGTTTGCAGTTAGTGGTGGGGGATTTCTCGCCACTGGATTCACCGCCGACACCCAAACATGAATAAATGAGTTATTTATTAGGGATGACGACCACGATCAACAGCACAAAACATGCCTAAACAGAGAGAGAGAGAGAGAGAGAGAGAGAGAGAGAGACTGCCTGAATGACTGTGCGCGTCCTCCATCAGGTTAAGTCATATTCATGAAACAAATTAGTTTGCGATGTCCTAAGAGTAATGATCTCGTAATATCCTAATATCTTTTCAGTGTTTAAGGGTAACATACTCCCTTATGACTGGTGTCAGTGCTATAAAGTGAAGCATCAGCTTCAGCTCTTCCCCTGTCATTTATCCCAGCGTTTACCCCTTACGTCACTAGCTCCACCCCTGCGCCATCACTCGTGACCTGAGGACTAGAGGAGTCGTTTTGAGGGGGAGGGGAGGTTAACATTTTTGATTAAAGATTACGAGGGAACATGAATTTTAAAAAAATAATGAAGTGCACGGATAAATTATTTATAATAAACACTACAGTATTCCATCAAAAAATAAGAATATTCAATTTTGATTTCATGCCGACTTTAATGTAATGATGCTTTATAAAGAGACTGTTGGTGAAAAATTAGGTGATTCAATTTGCTCAATTATGCAAATGATTAATAAACTGTTCTGATTAAATATATAAATAATTTTAACACACACACACACACACACACAAACATACATACATACATACATACATACATACATACAGATGTAATTCATTTATAATTCCAAATTATGTAAATTATAATTGTAATTTATAATTTACATAGGACAAACAATTTATTTGTAATTATTATGATTTTTTTTTTTTTACTTCTGAGAAGTATTTTGCATAATGTGGCAAATTAAAGTTATAAATGTAAATATTATATATAATTATATAATTATGTATAGTTACAAATATATAATTATAAATTAAATAAATGTATAATATGAACCCAGTAAATCAACAAATTAATCATAATTGACAGCAAAGTTGTTTATCAAAAGTGCAAATCTTTAAGATTATGAACAACCCTTAGTTTTCACCATTATATATGATGTTCTTGAGGTCTGATGAAGGAAAAGAAGCCATGTTTATAATCTAATACAGCTGAAGATGTTTCATTGGTTTAATAGAGAGTGTTGCACCTTCTTTTTTCCAGTATGGCATTCAGATTTTTTCCTCTTTTTTGGTTGGTTGAGCACTGTTTTCTGCTTCTTTTGTGGGCTGTTATAAAACCTCTCTCTCTCTCTCGCTCTCTCTCCCTCTCTCTCTCTCTCTCTCTCTCTCTCTCGCTCTCTCTCTCTCTCTCTCTCTCTCGCTCTCTCTCCCTCTCTCTCTCCCTCTCTCTCTCTCTCTCTCTCTCGCTCTCTCTCTCTCTCTCTCTCTCTCTCGCTCTCTCTCCCTCTCTGTTGATGCTTTGTGTTGTTGTGAAGAATTCTGTGTGTGTTTCTTGCTGAATCCAGTGTTATTTTGAGGGGGTGACTGAAGGCTTTGTGTTCAGTATCAGCAGACAATGAGTCAGTCGGGCAGCACACATCTGCTTCTCCATGAGAGGCCACAGAGCTCAGCACGGACTGATACTCCTACACTAGTGCGCCTCAGTGACTCACATTCAGGCTTCCTGTGAGCTTCCTACTGAAGCTCAACATATAGGACCACTGATTTTTCATCATGTGTGCAGTGATTTTAGAACTGAGCTTTCAGTATGTTTTATGAATGCTGGAATATGTATCATGTCAACAATCATATGCTTTCAGAAGGAATTTTAAGGCAATTACAGATGACGAAAACATCTTTTCAGCCTCTCAGAAAGAGTCACATGTGTCTTCTTCCTCGTAAAATGAATTATTTAGCATCTTTTCAAGTCTAGTGGCAAGGTGTTCATAAACTATATATTGGCTTTGACTTTCAAGCATACAACGCCATCTTGTGGAGAAGATCAACACTACTGTTCAAGAGTCTGGGATCCATTACATTTTTATTTTTTTTAAAGAAATGAATACTTTTATTCAGCAGAGACACATTAAATTGATCAAAAGTGACAGTAAGACTTTTGTAATGTTATAAAAGATTCTGTTTCAAATAAATGCTGTTCTTTTGAACTTTCTATTCATCAAAGAAAAAAAAATCAATGGCATGGTTTCCACACAAATATTAAATAGACAAACTGTTAAATATTTATAACTGTTATAAACACAACATTGATAACAAGAAATGTTTGAGCAGCAGATAAGTGTATTAGAATGATTTCTGAAGGATCATGTGACACTGAAGACTGCAGTAATGATGCTGAAAATTCAGCTTTGCATCACAGGAGTAAATTACATTTTTAAATATTTTCAAATAGAAAACAGATTTTAAATGGTAATAATATTTCACAATTTTTTTTTTCTGTATTTTTGACTAAATAAATATGGTCTTTGCAAGCAAAAGATACTTTTTTCAAAAACAAAAAAAAAACAGTAATGTATAGCTCTAGTTTATAGTAATTAAATTATGAACACCCATTTGCTCATGAATGTCTATTTTTTATATATGATTTTGTTTTGTATAAAGTAGCCTTTATATATATGAGTATGCATGTCCAACTGTTTTTTATATAATTGTGTTTTATATAAAGTAGCCTTTGGTATGTCATATGTAAGTAGTTACATTGCTGTTACTGCTTGACAAATTGTTGACCAAAAGATGGCAACACTAGCAAAGAATCATGAGAGAACGTCAAGATGTCTGTCACTGATGGATGGATAGATAGACAGAACTGGTTCTAAGAGGAGTATTCTGGTTTGCAGTAGCAGCTGTGTGTAGTATAGAGAGTGGATACACTAATGGACATCAGTGCCAGGAGATCAGCACACAGCTGTGATGTCCACATTCCCCAATGAGACCAGCCCACAGAACAATGTCTGCAGACACACCCTTATTCCACAGATCAGATTTACAGTATGAGAAGGATTCACACACACACTTATAAAGCACACTTGCATCGGCACTAATATCATGTAATAGCATTTAAGCAGTTGTCAGGACGCCGGTTGTACACACGCTGATGTGATTTACCCACACACACGCAGACACACCCATAGTTCTCACGTCTGTATTTTTACCCAGTTGAGACCAGATCAGTTCACGTGGACATACATTTAGAGTGATGTAATCTTATTACTGTGGAGAATCCAGAGAATTCAGCTTCATCTACAAAGAGCGAATGGTGTTCACTGGGATGAACGGTCTGTGATTTACAGATGTGCTAAAGACTTCAAACTGTGTGTCATTTGCATGTTGTTGTGGTTTTTAAATAATTTCTATTACAAGGTCATAATAAAAAACTAATTTACAAAGTTCTGCACATTTCCTGTTTTTTTGCATGTTTGTTTATGCAATATTTTGTCCAAAATGATTAATTTTCCACTACCAATTGCAGTACTCCCATTTTTAAATCTATTTGGTAGAATTAAAATTGATAGATTCTGTTTGGGCGTGTTAGTTAAGGCAACTTTTTACTAGCTACTTGACCATTTTATAGACCTGAATAAAGATTCTGTTGTTGTTTTCTTACAAAACATTATTGTAGTGATGGTTTTAAGAGTTTTTAAGAATTTTTTCTTATGCTCACCAAGGATGCATTTATTTGATCAAAAACACAATAAAACAGTAATATTGTGAAATATTCTTAAAATTTGAAATAACTTTTTTCTATGTGAATATATTTTAAAACATTATTCATTTCTGTGATGCAAAGCTGAATTTTCAGCATCATTACTCCAGTCTTCAGTGTCACATGATCCTTCAGAAATCATCAGCAAATTGATGTGATGCTCAAGAAACGTTTTATAGCCCTTGAATAAAGTTTCTGTTGTTATTTTCTTAGGAAACATTACTGTAGCGGTACTATGTAATTATTATCAATGTTGAAAACAGTTGTGCTGCTTCATATATTGATGAATAGACAATAGAGGCAAAGAACACCATTTAAAAAAAAAAAAAAAAAAAAAAAAAAATATATATATATATATATATATATAAATCTTCTGTAACAAATGTATATGGTGTCACTTTTGATCATTTTAATGCATCCTTGCTGAATAAAAGTATTAATTTCTTTCAAAACATCTTCATGAACCCAGACTTTTGAACGGTGTATGATTTACATGGTTTTCCAAAGTATAACTTCATCAAATACCATATGATATTTCCATGATGGCAACTTTTAAAACATTTTAGGTATTTACTATGATAAATTTAATAATTTTGAAAATGAATAGTGTGTCAATGCAGCAAACAGCATGCTTCACAAATTTTACATCAAGAAGCTTTTAGTTGTTCTAAAGAATCTTTTGCATCTTCAGAGAGATTAACATTATTTTAATATTTGTTTTCATTGTTTCAAATTCATAGATAAAAATGCAAATGTCGATGCTTAGGATGCATTTGCTTGAAATCTACTGTGCCAAATAAAACTGATTTGCATTATGAAGCATTTTAGAATTCAAATCCTTAAAGCTGCAGTCCGTAAGTTTTGCCTGTTTGTCGCCATCTCTGTTTGAAAACCTGGAATTGCAGCTGCTTGTGGAATTATCTTCCTTGCCTGGGCTGTGCTCTGGCACGGCTTCAGCGCATATGAATCTGTTTTGAGGTGAATGTGTGGCAGTCAGTCACCGCACCGGTGTGGATGTTTACTGTACTTCGCAATCACAGATTCTAGCCTACGTCTCGGAATATATGACCCAAATAAAAATTTTCAGTGTATATTGCCATTTGAACAAGTAAGTAACAAGTCTGCCACATTTGTTCTGATCAACTGAGGAAAAAAAAAAACATTACAATAAATCGCGCTACCAATGGTGATTTAATATAAAGATCGGTAGCTCATATCAAATCAAAACGTGCAAATTATTATTATTGTTATACTTTATTCTCAAATTATTAATGTTAACAACATCAGAATTGCGTGACTATGAGTGTAGTGTGTATTAGCGTGTAGATTTCAATTTCTGTACAGTCTTATTCATATTAAGAAATTCTTTTAACCCAAGAAGCAAACTATGCTCTCTTCGAACTGGTTTTCTTTAAAATACAAATCTTGTGTAATAAGGCTATCTGTAATCAGAAGCACATTTAAAACTGGAATATAATTTAGTTTCATTCACATGTTTCATAAACACATAATCCTTTCTGGATTACAATCCGCCATCAAAAAGATACATTTATTCTAGCTGCTGTGAGAAAAGGCTAAATGATCTGTCACCTGCAGGATCCTCACGTGCTATAGCCTAGTAGCTGGGACAACTTTATGTTTACAGACGTGACGTAATGACGCAGTGCCATGCTCGAATTTCTTGCGAAAACCTACCTGTACCACTCAAATTAGAAAACATTATTATAAGCTAACCGTTGTGAATCGGGCTAAAGTAAGGTGATAGTTTTGAACACTGGCTGGTTATGTACTTTCTCAAATATTGATTTCGGATAATTTTTAACCAAAAAAAAAAAGTTACTGACTGCAGCTTTAACACAGCAAGTAAATAAACCTGAGTTTTTGCACACATAGGTTGTATTATACTGCACAATGTAGAGTACTAGCCTTGTTGGTGTTAATGCTAATGTGGAAGCCCCAGTATGTGCTGTGACCTTAGCGTCTCCAGTTACGCCTCAAACCCCCGTATAATTCCCCCCACAGCAGCTGCCCGTGCCGGTGGGCCAGACAAAGTGAGAGCAGCACGAGGGCTGCTGGAGGGAGGGAGAGGTCAGGTCCCAAAAATAGCCCCTCGGTGCGGTGAGGCAGCCCCTCCTCCAGAGAGAAAGACAGAATGGAAGAAACAGGCCAGTGAAGTGAGTGAGGAAGAGATACAGAGAGAGAGAACTACAGCATATCAGACAGCACAAGCGCTCAGAGCTGTCACATCTGACATCAGATCTGACACACATCAGCAGCGCAGAGCACACTAAACCAGTCTCTGACTTCATTCTCTTTGATTCATTGTGTTTTACTTCAGCCAGCAAGCAGGTAAGAGGATGGATCAACTGACACGCTCAAGTGTTTTTCTAACAAGAAGTCTCTGATGAGTTGACATTGCTGAGATTGTTTGAAATATTGTTAGGGTGGGAAGTCGAGTGGCTCTGTTTCTTTTATGGATAATTGAGTAGGCTGGCTTTGTGTTTGGTGATTTCTAAATGATAAAGGCTGAGAAATGGCATGTTTTGTAGGAAAAGGTTTACGTATTATTTTGCATTTGGAAAAGGAAGAACTTTTATTGAAAGTTCATTTACGTGGGAGTGTTTGTGTGCGTGCCCATGTGCTTGTATCATCAGAGGTCACATGGTATTGAGAGGGCAGCTGTGGCGTGCTTACACCTTTCCCTGTCACTTTCACTGGCTAGTGAGGAAAAGTACAAAAAAGTACCATAGTACTACCAAGGTTTTTTGTACTACTGTGTAACTATCATTGTACACTGTTCAAAATGTTTGGGTCGGTAGGTTTTTTAAAAGATTTTTGAAAGAAGTCTCTTATGCTCACCAAGGCTGTATTTATTTGATCAAAAATACAATAAAAACAGTACTATAGTAAAATGTTATTAAAATTGAAATAATAATTTTCTATGTGAATATATTTTAAAATGTAATTTATTTTTGTGATGCAAAGCTGAAATTTTAGCATCTTTACTCCAGTCTTCAGTGTCACATGATCCTTCAGAAATCATTCTAATATGCTGATTTGCTGCTCAAGAAACATTTCTTCTTATTATTGCTGCTAAAATTGTTGTGGAATAGTATTAATTTACTTGGGGGAAAAAATCTTTTTTGGTGTACATGAACTAGTGTATATGTACAGTTAGCTGGTCAGTATCACAAAATAAAGACTAGGTGATGAGGGTCTTGTGTGACCCTGAAAGGTTTATTTTGTGACATTTACCTTGGAAAATGGAACATAATATATTGATTTGAGTGGGGGAAAAGACACCACAGAGTCATATGAGACTTGAAACCTGCACAGCTAAGTAAGAAATTGAGACAATGATCAATTAAATATTTTTGTGGTCATTATAATGCTGCAGTTGACCATTGAGAATCAATTAGAGTCATTTGAGTCATTATAGAGAATCAAACATACTAGATTTTGTTTAAAATAAACCCTGAGATGTTTTAAGCTTGGAAATGCTTCGTGTAAAACCATTTGTTTTGTTCATCAGCATTTTAATGCCCAAACTAAAGTAGTTCTCCCACTATATCGTTTAAATATTTCATGAATTAGATATTTGAATCTTTTTGATGCGATACTTATTTGATAAATCTTGACACTCTTCAGGTGACCTTTTGGTTTGATTAAGTCATCATAATCTGTATTACAGTATGTGTGCTGCAGTAGGTGATCCATGAACCCTGTAACATGGTCAGCTTGTACTCTACTGTTTGTTTTTGAGCCAGCGAGGCAGGAGTGTATGGGACCTGCTGCATTTTGGCGGCATGTCTGACCTACATTCAGCGGTGCCGTGTTATTTTAGGGAGTGGACGACACCGTATCAGAGATGCTGCTGGCCGCAGCTCTGGTGTTGCTGTGTTGACAACGAGCTGCAGTTGTTTTGGCATGTCTTCCGTGCCCCATAAATGCTCCTGTGAACTATATCCTCTTTCACCTTTCTCTTAATTGTCTCAGTGCTTTTTAGGTTCTGACATTTTCACGTTTTGGACAAAATACTGAACTAGTTTGTTTTTCAGAAGAAAAAAAATGCATACAAAGTGATGTCAAAGATGCAGTTGCCACTTAAATTGATATTTTGTATTTAAGTACAGAATATAGAGTACTGCAGTTAAATACAAATACTATTTTATTTTATGATGCAATTTCAATGATATGAAAGTGGCAAAATGTTTCAAAAGGAAGTTCCAGTTTATGTCCTTAGAAACATGTCCTATTTTGACTCCTAAATTAAAAGTTTTTTTTTTTTTTTTTTTATAAATGACAGTGTTTTAATTTGGATAAGATGAGGCAACTGTCAGACTTTCCTAGCAGCTGAACCTCCCGACTTACACAGGCTGGGGGAGGGAACATAACATGATCAAACCACAAACAGTAGACCCAAACAGAATTTGGACACTTAAGGTACACTTTGAAAAGTCTCTCATTGCATTACTTTGTAGAAAAAATGCCATTGCTATCGGACTTCACTTGCAATCATTGTCTAATGCAATGAATGACACTGTTAAGTTGAGACTTAAATGTCCAAATACATTTTTGGGGTCTAGTTTAATGTGCAGTTGCTGTGTATTGTTTCTAAACCATCTCATCTTATTCTGTTTTGTGATCTCATTTTCTTAAATTAGTTACAGGTCTGAAATTAGCCTTTTAATATCAGCCTCTGGCTGCTTGATTTATGATTTGAACCACAGTGACAGTAAAAGAAAAGCCCCCTAGACCTAGTGACCCATGGTCGTGAATGTGCTCTTCGCTGCTGTGACTTTCACATCAGATGAACCTGATGCTACAAGCAACTGTTAGCTACTATAATGATATTATATATCCCAATAAGATCCCTGTGAAATCATCTTGAAATTGTAAAAATATCAAGAAGCACAACAGCACTGTACAGTACGTTCATACATTTTGAATGGTAGTGTATATGTTGCGAAAGACATAATTTACTGGGAAAACCACAGTGTGGTGCTCTTTGGTATATTCTGAGATCTCCTCTGTATTATTCACATGTCATGTGAAAATGACTCAAATGTCCCTCCATTTCCTCTTACATGGATACATAGCATGGTGATGTTGTTTCACTTGTGCTTGGTTGAAGGTAGGTTCGAGTAGTCTTCACTTGACTGAAGTTTAGCTCCTTTTAGCAAAACAATATTAAATGCTAAAACTCAAGAAAAGCCTTGAAATCTGAGCTGTTTCTATCAGTGACCATAATAATGGTATTTGGTATGCATGATGCAGATATATCCTGTTGAGTAATTCAATATTTGCATCAGTGAGCCGTGATTCTGGAAAAATTCTTTCTGCTCTTTCTCATGAATTGTAATTCATATAAACAATTTTGACTGAACATTCAACGTCTTCCATCTATGAAGTCTTCAGAGGGATGTGTCTTTAATATCCTGTGGGTTCTGGGTTGCTGATGGAAATAGGAATTTTAGCACAGGAGGAAGTAGTTTAGAAAGCTACATGATCAGAAATTGTGCTTTATGAATCCAGTGCCATCATATGATGTGTAATTCCATGCATAAAATTGCAGATCATAACATCAGTTGACTGACTGTGCATTTGTCTGTCTGATAGGACATCTGTGAAGACATATCGGATCATGTTGAGCAGATTCATGCCCTGTTGGAGACCGAGTTCTCCCTGAAGCTCCTGTCTTATTCGGTGAACATCATAGTGGACATCCGAAGCGTGCAGCTCCTCTGGCACCAGTTGCGAGTGTCCGTGTTGGTTCTGAAAGAGAGGCTTCTCCAGGGCCTCCAGGACTCCAACGGCAACTACACCCGCCAGACTGACATACTGCAAGCCTTCAGCCAGGATCACGATGAGGTCAGATACATCTCCAAAACATCATCCAAATTAAACCACCTAAAGCGGGTACATCCCTTACTCAGGGTACATCCCTTACTAATTCACAAGGACAGAAAGTTAGTTATGCAACATTCTGCTGGGAGTGTGCCATAAACTCATTTGATATACCCTTGACCGAAGACATTCAGAATAGGCAACCCTTGCAAACATGCTTTTCTAGCAAACACTTGCAGTGAAGTGTGTGATTTGATTACATTTTAAATTTGAGTTTGCAAATGAGTCTGTTTGTTTTTGTGGTCTTGATCATCTTTAGGCTCGGCTGGACGCTTTGACAGAAGTGGACGACTCTGGCCAACTGACCATTAAATGCAGTAAGGACTACTTCTCCTTGGACTGCGGCATCACTGCTTACGAACTGAGTGACTACAGCCCCATTGACGATCCAGAAGGTCGAGGGCCACGCTCCCTTTATCCCGAGCTGGAGCAAGACTTTCCAGAACTGCTTCAGAGTGTGGATCTCCTCAACATCGCGGCCTCTAGACAAAACCAGGTATCATCTCCACCTGCAGAAGAGTCCGTTACCTCCACCCAGGAACCTCAAGAGACAATCAGTAACCCCACAGAAGAAGAAAGAGCACCAGATTCAGGAATGCAGGGAGATTGTGGGCTTGGCCTTTCCAAACGCCCTCTTCAAGGTGGCTTTAAGAGGGACATCTCTCCTACACAGCCTTTGCCTAAAAAGCCCATGTACCTGGAGGGTGATGGGGACACAAGGTGCACTAGGTCTTCGCCTCTCCAGTACCAGGCTGATTTAAGCAGAAGCACACCCTCCCTTCTGGATACACCAGATCGCTCGAAGTTCTGGCTGGAGCTGGAATCAGTCTATCCAGGCAATGGGAGTCAGTCCTATGAGAGTCTCCATGCCGTGAACGGGAGGAACTTGCAGATGAGTCTCAAGAGACCATCGGAAGTCCCTCTGGAGAGACGCTCATCAGAGGCTATGCAGGGTTTCCACATGCAGAAGCACTTGACAAACATCAAGACTGTGGACTCCAAAGCCAAGCAGGCTTACAGTGACTCTTCCAGCCCTCCACCATCTTCAGGGGAGGCCGTCTCAGACCCTGACCAGCGGGAAATATCATCCAGCCCAGACGATCAAGCTCCCGCCACAGGTTCTCTCTGGATCGTGAACCAGAATGCTTTGTGCATCTCCAACACATCAGGGAGCTCCAAAGAGCACTGGTATGGCTCGGATGAGTTCCTCGCTCTTCCCGCCCAGCTGAAAAAGACAGAGATGTTGGCAATGAAGCTGGAAAGCCTCGCTCAGGCTTTACCGCAACGAGGCCTGCAAGAGTCCATCCAGGACGTGGATGACTGGGAGCTCACTGAGGTCAACCCTGATTGGGAGAGCAGCAGTGATCTCCTTTTGCTTCACCCCTATAAGAAGCCCTCCCGAGCCGGCCGCTTTTCACCTACCTCCTCGAGTGACGTGGCGCCTTCTCTGGATGACAGCATCGAGTCTGGCCCACTCAGCGACCTGTTATCCGAGGATGAGGGGGCGCGAAGTACACCTGAGTCCAAGGGTAGAAATATATCAGCTGGCCGGCCCAATGCACCGAAGATGATGTTTCAATGCACACCCTTGATACAGCAACTACTAGCAGATATTCAGCACCAAGAGAACTACCATGATGTCTGGGCGAAACTAGAGGTAAGAGATTTCTGCTTTTTGGAACAGTATTCTTGCATAACTTTACAATTACATTTACATTTAGTCATTTAGCAGACACTTTTATCCAAAGCGACTTACAAATGAGGACAATGGAAGCAATCAAAATCAGCAAAAGAGCAATGATATGCAAGTGCTATAACAAGTCTCAGTTAGCTTAATGCAGTATACGTAGCAACTTTTCCAAGGACTGTTTTTGAAAATGAATACTAGCTTACTACTTACTGAGTACTGTGCAGTATTTGCTGTATACTGTGCCGTAGATGCAAAAAACCATGCAGTATATGCTTTATACTGTTCCATACTGTATGTTGTGCCAACTGAAAACTGTTGTATATACAGTATATTAAATACTGTGCAGTATATACTGTATACAGTTCCATACTGAATATACTGTGTACTGTGACTTATAAAATTGAATATTGTTGTATATACAGTATGCTGATTACCGGCCAGTATATACTGTACTATATTGAATGTACTTTATACTGTTCCATGTATTCTGTGCATTATATACTCTATACTAATTCTGTACAGTATTTACTATATACCATGGCGTATGTACTGTATACTGAATACTATGCAGTATATACTTTACGGTTCTTTATATATACTTTATTCTTTATACTGTCGTACATAACCGGATGCTGTGTTATGTTGTACATGCGGTATACTGAATACTGTGCAGTAGATACTGCATACTGTCATAAATACTATATACTAATACTGTGCAGAATATACTTTATACCAGTGGTTTTCAAACTTTTTTAAGAGCGACCCTATTTTTTTCTTTTTAAATTGACGCAACCCTATTTTATATATATATATATATATATATAAAATAGGGTTGCGTCAATTTAAAAAGAAAAAAATAGGGTCGCTTCATGCACATCTATTTTGACATATCATATTTTGTCCAGTCCATAGTTATGATTATCACTATGCCAGTCATTGCGATTTCGAGAGGATATGCGGATGTCATTCCCGAAACAGGAAGTATGGCACATAGCCTAATGGTCCTCTTGAAAAACAGCATGAAAAATGAAACTTTTATTCAAATTCTGAATGGAATAAAGAACGCACGCAAAGAGCACTCCCTTAATCACTGAAAAGCTGTCATTCATTTTTATCACTTGTTTATCGCGATCTCGGAAACTTCCGTTATAATCAATGAATCTCTCAACACGGCATGATTAATCTCTTGTTTACATCACCTCTACACTTTGCACATTATAATGTGAGGATTCGTGAGCTTCCAGAACTCACGACTGAACAAGCGGTGAGTGGATTCTGACTAATGAACTCCTCTGATTGACACTGGTTTACAGAAATCAACAGATATTTCTGTGATTGGCTACAGAGTTCAGCACTGCAAAAACAAATATACATTGGATTCTGCCATAAGGCAGCTGCCGCTTACTTTCGTTTTATTGTTTATGTTTAGTTAGTTATTAAAGATAAGTTTGCCGCTTCCTTCTTCCCTGAATATTGAACTTTGTTACACACACATATATATGTTTTCCTTAAATAATCTTGGCGACCCATTTTTTTTTAAGTCTCGCGACCCCCGGTTTGAAAACCACTGCTTTATACTATGCCATATGTACCGTATACTGAATACTGTGCACTATAGACTTCATATTGTTCCATATATACTGTATATTGTGCCGTATTAACTGAATGCAGTATATACTATTTACTGTCCCTTATTCAGTGTATTGAACACTGTGCAGTTTGTACCGTAAACTGCATACTGTTTTTATAGTAAGTTAAACTGTAGGCATTATTCTATAATAAACATTTAACAAACTGTAGAATGCTACATTTGCTGTCACATGATCTCAACGTTGCATGTGAATGACGTTTAGTTATTAACCTTATTTTTCATTTTGAATTAAATTTTCAGAAAAATTGTCTTGACTTTCGGCAGTCATGTCAAATAATGAGTGGATACATTTCAGCAAAATTTGTGGGTTGCATTGTGAGATACATTCTGTCCTGTGTACTGTCCCTAAATACTGCTAATTTCGGCAAATCAGGTTATCCTAGTATACATATTGCAGAAATATTAAGAGTAGTTAGTACACTATTCCTTACATATCACTCAGCAAAACTAAACAAGCAAGTGTTAATGTTAACCCTCTCACTGGTTAAACTGGTTTTACTTTTATCACAGTTCTGCATTTCCGATTTAATTTGAAAGGGATATAGTTATTAAGGAAGTCATTTGTATGCCTTAATCCTCATTCACATAGAGGCGGCAGTTAATATGTGTCACTACACTAAGCAGATATTAAAAACAGCTGATAACTAAAGGGGTAATGAACTAACAAGCCACCTCAGCCTTTTGCTAATATTCAAAGCTTAATTAACAGGATTACACTCCTCGACAACCTCTCTTCAGTCCCAAGTCTGTAATTAAATGATTAGCTACGTAATTAAGAACATGCAATCGTGTTTATAAAGCACCCAGGTGCTTGAGGAAACCCAAACTTGTCAGACTAGTTCTTCACTTTCTTATGGGCTATGTGCAGAATAGCATACTATCATACTCTTACTATTGCTGAACTATATAGTATGTGCACTATGCACAGTATGCAAATTTAATGGATGCATGTAAAAGCCCAGATGACCTAATACATTTGCTGAATGTTGTATCCCAAAATGCAGTGTGTCCAGGTTTAGGTATTGTGTGACACATGAATTGTAAATTAGATCCATTTTGTTTTTTGACTCATTTGATCAGATTGCCACATCAAATAATTTTTAAAAAAATAATAAAAATAGTTAAATATGCAGTTGTATTTACATTTTATTAATTAGCAGATGCTTTTATTAAGCAAATAAGGAACATGACAAGCAGGTTGTCAAATGAGCCAAATGAATGATGCTTACTGTGCATCATGAGTCAAGTCAAGTCAAGTCAAGTCAGGCTTTATTGTCATTCTGCTACATGTGTGGACATATAGTGGAACGAAATGTCGTGTCTCGCAGGACCACGGTGCTACATACTAGTTAAACATAAGATAAACATACAACAATGCAAGTATAGGAAAAACAATAGAGCTATACAACAGTTAACTATCTGACTATACATATACTAAAAATACTATAACTGCTATACCTAGTTGTCCACACATACACAAACTGAGACTGTACAAAAACTTTACATAAATACTGTACATGAAATTGTGCGAAAGAGATATATGTACATGAAATTGTGCAGAAAAAATATATATTTTGTACATTATTGTGCAGAAGAGAGATTTTGTGGGAGACAGTGCATAGTGCAAAAAGATTTTGTAGTGCAATGCTCAAGTAAACGTATTATTTTGTAGTGCAATGTTCAAGTAGACATATATTTTCTTAAGAGTCTTTGTGGCAGGGAGTGTTTGTAGAAAGTGTCTAGTATGCATATAGTGGGATGAGTGCGTTACTACAGGTGGTTTGTATAGCCCACTCACCTGTGTGTAGCACATTCAGAATTGCACTTAGTAAAATTGTCAACAGTTTTTAATGAGTTGGGGGGTGGGAGGGCTGAGGTGTTCATGGTTTCAGAGGGGGACAGGGGGATTGAAGTTAAGAGCTCTCACAGCCTGGGGAAAAAAGCTGTTGAGCAATCTGACAGAGCGAGCTCTGATGCTCCGGTACCTTCTACCTGATGGCAGGAGCTGGAAGAGGTTGTGAGAGGGGTGGGTGGGGTCCTTCACGATGCTGGTGGCCTTGTTGGAGCATCGTGAAAGGAAAATGTCCAGGATGGAGGGGAGAGGGGCACCGATGATCTTTGCGGCAGTGTTCACTGTCCGTTGTAGGGTCTTGCGGTCAGCAGCACTGCAGTTCCCATACCAGACAGTGATGCAGGTGGTCAGCACACTCTCAATGGTGCCCCTGTAAAAAGTGGTGAGGATGGGTGGAGGGAGACTTGCCCTTTTCAGCCGGCGGAGAAAGTGGAGGCGCTGTTGTCCCTTCTTGTTGAGTGACGTGACGTTGGTGGTCCAGGTGAGATCCTCTGTGATGTGCACTCCCAGGAATTTAGTGCTGCCGACTCTCTCCACGGTTGAGCCGTCGATGGTCAGCGGGGGGTGGTCAACAGAGTTTCTCCTGAAGTCCATCACAACCTCTTTCGTCTTACCCACATTGAGGGACAGGTTGTTAGCACCACACCATTCAGCCAGCTGTGCCACTTCCTCTCTGTAGTGCGTTTCATCGTTGTTGCTGATGAGGCCTACCACAGTTGTGTCATCAGCAAACTTGATGATGTGGTTGGAGCTGGACTTGGCAGTGCAGTCGTGGGTCAGCAGCGTGAAGAGCAGCGGGCTGAGCACACAGCCTTGTGGGGCACCTGTGCTCAGTGTGGTAGTGCTGGAGGTGTTGCGGCCGACACGGACTGACTGAGGTCTTGCAGTTAAAAAGTCCAGGATCCAATTACAGAGGGAGGTGTTAAGGCCCAGCAGGTTTAGTTTGTGGATGAGCTGTTGTGGGATTATTGTGTTGAATGCTGAGCTGAAGTCAATGAACAGCATTCTTACATAAGAGTCTTTCTGTTCCAGATGGGTAAGAGCTAGGTGGAGAGTGGTGGATATTGCATCGTCCGTGGAACGGTTTGCACGGTATGCAAACTGGAGTGGGTCCAGCGTGTTTGGGAGACTGGACTTGATGTGCTGCATGACTAACCTCTCAAAGCACTTCATCATGATTGGGGTCAGTGCTATGGGACGATAGTCATTCAGACAGGACACAGGTGACTTCTTTGGTACTGGAATTATGGAGGTGGATTTGAGACACGTGGGGACGACTGCCTGGCTCAGCGAGATGTTGAAGATGTCTGTTAGGACATCCGTCAGCTGTGCAGCACAGTCTTTCAGTACACGTCCAGGTATGTTGTCAGGGCCCGCAGCCTTTCGTGGGTTAATCCTGGATAGGGTCTTCCTTACATCGACTGGAGAGAGACAGAGTACCTGGTCGTTTGGAGATGTGAGTAGTTTCTGTGCAGGTGTGACAGACTAGTGAGGTCAGCACAATGTGGCAATGTGGCATACTGCTGTATAAAATGTTTATCATGGAATAATGCATATAAACATATAATTTTTATATGTTTATAGGCAATATACTGTTGCAGTAAGCAGTAATTTAATTCTGTGATGTTTTATTATTTAGCCATCTAGATTCGTCAGGTCTCATCAGTAATGCATTACACTTTATGTTTGAAAGAATATAGATAAGAATTACCTCAATATAAGAAATGGCAAAGATTTGTTCTTAAAAGATTATAGCATGATACATTTTTTATTTCCTGACTGTTGACCCTGAGATTAGTTTTACTGTTTAGTTTACTGCCTTAGAGACACAGTAGCGTACTATTGCCATCTGGTGGTCAAATACAAATTCACACCAAGAACACCGTTCTGTAAACCTAAATTAATATAGATTAATAACTGTGTGTTTATGAAAATGAATCAATCATGATTGCATCAGATTAAGTTTATTTAACAAGGTCATTTACATGCATCTTTTGATGTTTTGGTTTTAATAACTTGCATAGTGCCCCAAAATGCAATAGAAATTAAAGTTATGGTTTCTACAGTAAAAACATGATAATTTGATATTAGCCACTATTTTCATACAAAAAAAAAAAAATTCATTAAAAAAAATAAATAAATAAATAATTAAGCCAAATCATTCTTGCACTGTTTGAAGGAGGTGTCATATTAATTTATTAAGAGTCTGCATTAGTTTTGTAACTGGTATTTTGGTGGGAAATATGGTTATACTGTTTGTGTACAATATTTTGTGCATTCATTCTATGGTCATTTGCATAAAATATTTAGACTAGTCTTACAAATAAGTCATCTGTTTTAATTATTTAAGATCAAAGGTCAAGTTACATTAAAACAGATTTAAATATAGAGTGCTATTAAAAAAATAAAACAATAAAAAATAAGACCGTTTACTTCTACTGTTCTTAAAACACAGTCTTAACACAGAGGCTAATTTTATGTAAATGGCCACTGATTTACAATGATCAACAACATTAGACACATTTCATCCAGTGGCATGACTTTATATTGTCCACTGGAATTCTTTCAGTTCACACTAATGCATATTTTATCACCTCCAAGTTCAGTCTTCTGTTTCATCTAAGCAGATCAATCCTTACAGCATAGGAAGCACTTTTGAAAGCTACTTCATAACACTCCTCATGTCTTAGGAACAGTATCCATGGCAATCATGTCAATCTGATCGCAGTGAATGACCAGTGAAGGGAAGGATGCCCTCAAAAGTTTTCAGCTGTAATCCTTCCTTTGATTCCAGTGCAGGCATGTGTGTGTGTGTGTGTGTGTGTGTGTGTGTGTGTGTGTGTGTGCAGTAAGCTCACTGGAGCGGGTGGAGGTAGGCAGCCACATCCACCTGAGATGATGCGTGTCACAGGAGGAGGTGATTGATTACATTAGTATTCAGCTGCTGGAGATGACTTCATTCTCATGGCAACAGACAGCTGGCAGCTGAAGCCCCTTCTTGGGGACGTCTCAGGGGCCTAGTCATGTGTGACGCCACCAACCCCTCTTCCCCTTCTCCTTCTCCTTGTCTTTTTCTGTCTCTGTCTCTCTCTGTCTCCTCTGCCTCCCCCCACTTTGACATTCTTTGCATATCTTTGTCTTTGCGTCTTTATTTTTGGTGCCAGTTATGGTATTGAAAATAAAAATAAGAATGTTCAAATAAAAATACAAAAAAAAAAGATGAGGGATTTTAATAAGATAAAGAGATTTTAAATAAGAGAAAATTATAGATAGATAGATAGATAGATAGATAGACAGATAGATAGAAAATAAGAGATAGATATTACAAATGTGAAATAAAAAATATCTCTCTCTCTCTCTCTATATATATATATTATTGTATCATAATATATTTACATTATTACATTATTTATATATGTAAAGTATTATATTAGTTATAAACAATGATGCTTATCTTTAAGACCATATACATTTATTTATTTAAATATTCATTGCATATAGAAAATGAAGCCTATTTTTCATTGTGACATTTTCATAACTGGCAATGTAACTTTATTTATTTTTTATTTTATTTTATTTTATTAATTTTTGAGCGAACAATTCCTATTTAATGCAAATAAACAGACAACATGAATATGCTGATAAAAGCAGTCATACAACATCAAGATGATTAAATCAACAAATTTTCATTTTGGGGTGAACAATTCTTGTTGTACGCATTGAATACGCAGATAAAAGCAGTGATTGGTTTCTGAGGTTGTCCACTTCAAATATGAATTTGGCAGCAACCGACTGCCCTCGCCCATTAGTGCTCTCTCACTCTCTCTGTCTGTCTGTCTCTTTCTTTTTCTTTCTCTGGGGCATGGAATCGTGTCTCATTTTCTCTTCCTCCCTCTGTAATACACTCACAAACAGGTCTGGTGACAAGCTCAGTTAATGCCGTGACCAGCGGCTACATATTCATCTGCTCTGAGAGCTTTATCAGTGCACAAGATGAGAGCGAATCGTGCAGCGTCCCTGCCAGGGGAATAATTTAGTGGCAGTATCTATTGATCTCCATCGACTGCCACAATCTCACAGAATTCCTTTGGTCTATATGATGATGTACCATATTGCAGCAGAGCTGGAGAGATGTGCGATAGTTTCAGGGCTTGCTTTCAACATAAAAGTGGTCTACCAGCTCTGGCCAGCTTGACCAAGACAGTCCGCCAGACCAAAACCAGGTCCAGTTGATCTGCTCAACGCATAGAAACCAGTAGGAGATGCATTCAGGCCTTATTCTGACATCTGAAATGGCAGATCTGATTCCTCTCCAGCATTTAGCTTTGAAAGCACAACCAGTCTCACCTACTTCAAAGCTTGTCTGCCAGTGAAGGCCAAACAGTCGATAAATTATGGGATTTTTAGCCGGCGTCTGCGGAGAGGTCATTTGTATCAATATCTTTGATTTTCGCCAATGTTAGATAATGAGCAGGAGGAGCTGCCTTGGAGAAAGGGTGAGATGTTCTCATATTACATTCAGATGGTTCATTAGAGACTTTATGAAATGGTATTTGATCCGTTTGGGCGTATGACATCAGAACATCAGGAGACCGGCATATTTGTCACTCTAATTAGAGCTCAGATCCTCGACGTTCACCCTCTGGTTAACCTCAGACTGATGAAAATGTCATCATTTACTCACCTTCATTTCATACTTTATCTTCCATGTGCAGAAGGATGTTCAAACTGCTCTAATGAGTGCTGCTGAGCACCAAAAATAACACAATAGTACCATAAAAGTATAATAAAAACAGGCTGTATGACTTCTAAAGTCTTATGAAACACATTTGAGAGCTGCGGCAGAATTGGGAGATTTTCACTGAATTACAACTTAAATTTTGGCCAGTTCCTCACACAAAGCTTTCACGTGTCTTCAGAAGACTTGATAGGTAGCTATAGATACTAATATAGACTCCTTTATGGGTTGTTTTGTCCTTTTTGAGGTGTAAAACACTCTATCTGCATTTGTTGTTTGGAACAGAGCAGTTTGGACATTCTGTGAAACGTCTCCTTTTTGGTGTATGGATGAAAGACAGCTTTATAATGACACAGTTTTAATTTTTGAGCGAGCTGTTCCTCCAGTGTTTGTTTTAGCTAGAAGCAGCTGGTGGAATCTAGTGTTTCTTTGGTCCAGCAGATGGCAGCATGTACACACCGAGCACACTGAATCTCCTCTCACTGAAAAAGCCACTGAGGCACATCAAGGGCAGCTTCTGTGTGACATTCCCTTAAGCATTGTGTGCTTTTGACAAATGCAAACCCTTGCTTCGAAACTTTTATCAGTTTATCAAACCTTATCAAAACACTTGATTATTTTTCTGAGGTCCTGTTTGTTGTGTTGTGGTGTAACACATGGTGGTTTTGTTCAGATTTTTATGTTTTGAGACTTTTGATGTCAAAGCAATCACATTTGCTGTGTTTGACCGTGTTGATGTGTCTGTGTGTTGCGTGTTTGTTCTTGCAGGGTTTTGTCAGCAAACTGGATGAGTTCATCTGCTGGCTGAGAGACGCTTTAGAAACCACAGACAACTGGACGCCACCCAGAGCTGATATCAACAGCCTCAAACTCTACCTGGAAACTCACCTTGTGAGTAAACGTCTATCCGTCGATATCCTTCAGTGTGTAGAAACTCACATAAGTTAACAAATGAGCACATGGTCAGAAGTGTTTCCCCTAGTGTTCATACTGCTTTGTTTTTATTTCATTTTAAATCTTAAAGGATTTTTGCTCAGATGTTGCTCTTTCATAGTTTCATCATGTCTCTCAGTCATGTTTAATTTAAGTATTACCTTTGTCTCCAACGTTTCTTATAAATTGCTCAGGAGGAATCAAAATGGGCATGATTGATTTGTGAATTGAATGTTTATTTACAAAAAGATTTAGATCTATAAAATTACAGCAGATAGCAGCTCAGATGATTTGGTCTTGAAATGTATTAATTATACATTTATGTGCATTTGCTTTTGAAAAGAGTTTTACGGTAGAATTTTATATTTTACAGTAATAAATAGGTCATTTATAATTTACTGTAAATTTTTGATAAATTACTGTGTGTGTGTATAAAATATAAATATTTTATAATGATTTTCATATTATCAAAAGTAAATTATAAATATACACGTATAATTTAACGTTTTCATATATTGTAATATATAATATTATATAATATTTAAATATAATTTATAATTTACTCTAAATATGGACTATATTCCAAAATATATATATATATATTACTATATTACTATATTGTCAAAAGCAAATTATAAATGTACATTCATTTATTTATAAATATGTATAATTTAACATTTTCATATGGTGTTATATCATATTTAAATAAATAATTTACAGTAAATTAGACATTTTCTCTATTACAAAGTTTAAAATATTTCATAATTTTAATGAGTATAAATACATAGGATTATATTTAATATTATCATAAATTGTTTTAAATGAACATGTATTATTTATAAACTAGTGCTGTCAAACGATTAATCGTGATTAATCGCATCCAAAATAAAAGTTTTTATTTACATAATATATCTGTATGCACTGTGTATATTTATTATGCATATATAAATACACACACATACAGTATATATTTTGAAAATGTTTACATGTATTTACATGTATATATTAATATCCTTATAAGTTATATTATATATAAGTATATTTAATATTTAAAAGTAACATATTTTTCTTAAATATATACATGCATGGGCGTGTATTTATATATACATAATAAATATACACAGTACACACACATATACTATGTGAACAAAAACTTTTATTTTGGATGTGATTAATCGTTTGACAGCACTATTATAAACATTTATAATTTTAACATCTTTATATGTTATCAAAAGTAAATGGTGAATGTACATGTTTTTTTTTTATTTTTTATTTATAAATCTGTATAATTTAACATTATATTATATAAATAAATGCTGATATTATATTAACCCTAGACCACTAGTTGACACGTGAGATTGCTAGGTTTGGTTTCAAGAGATCTGAGAAGTAGGAGACATGAGCAAAGTCCTCCATTTGTCCTTCATTAAATCTCATTGCTGTCTAGGAAAACTAACTGAGATATTAAAAAGATCTCATTTATGAGTTGTCCTTCCAATGGGAGTGTGAAACCCTTACTAACCCGTATCAGAAGTGTATCATGTTTACCTCGTGCACCAGCGAGACCTGTTTGTTTATCTGTCTGTCTGTGTGACCGGCCGTCTGTACTGCAGGAGGAAAATCACATTGTGTTTTATAGTGAGGGGCTTCACTCATTTTTATTGATTCAGAGAGCGGGGTCACACACTTGCTGTCTCTCATCCAGCGTTCGGGGCTCTCAGGATGTGCTCACAGGTTTAATGTCTGGGCATTAAGTCCAGCTGGCAGGTGGGGAGCATGTGTGTGTGTGTGTGTGTTTGTGTCCGTGTGCATATATGTGTGTGTCTGTGAGCACGGATCTTTCCGGTACCCATGGGAGAGCCATAAGGAGGAGGTTGGCTGTTGCAGGGTAGGAAGAGAAGGAGAGAGAGAGAAAAGGAGTGGGCTTTCTTTATAAGGCATTGAGAGATTGTGAAATGAAACAGCTATTGATTGCGCTGGATGGCGGATCCAGGTCTCTGAATCACATTAACGACACACACACACACACAAGCCGGCCTCCATTGGCAAATGAGACACAGAAACAAGGGCCCCCAGTCACATAGATAGTGAGTTGTGCTCCTGCTTTCCAACATACACACAAACATTAAAGGCATTCTTTATACGTCAGATAGTACATAAACCACACAGTCTTTTACATTTGAGTGGACAGTGTTTAAAAAGGTTAATTGGAGTTTTGTGGCCATGACTATTAGTTCATGTAATGTACTTGCTGGTGTGCTGCTATAAGTTAACAAAACTTCTGAAACATTTAGTAAATGTATATATTTTTAAATGTAACTTCTTCCACTTCCAGAAAAAATGGACTAAAAATTTAGCACTTACAAAATTGTCTAGTCAAATGGTCTCTTGAAGTTTCTGTTTGCAATGACAAACCCTGTTTATTCTGTTTTGTATTTGCATGTTAGTGTTGTCGTCTAGCTAAATTAATTATTTTAAAATGTAGTACTTCATAACTTGAATTTGCTGCTTAACTATTTTAGAAACTGTAGTTGCAGCTTCAGCAGTCGTTTTTCTCCATCTGAAAAAAATTGAACGTTAAACCCACTGAACCAGCCTAAGGTTGTTTGCTGGTCTTTTATTTACTTGTTTAAGATATTTTAGCTTGTTTTCCAGTCTGAGCCACTGACTCATGTGCTCAAAACCCGTTTAAAACCATCAAACCACCAGCTTGGCAGCCAGCAAACGCACCTTAGGCTTTTTAAAGCTGTTTATTTCACAAGGGAAACGTCATAAACTCTTCTTTCCCAGTGCAAAAGGGTTCCCAGCCAAAAAATAAAAATAAAAAAACATCCATGAACTTCTAAATTCACCAAAAATGGTTACCATCTGGCCATCTTCAGCATGTTACTTTCAACATACTATATTAGTGCAGATAGCATGAGATTTGTCAACCAGTATTGTTCTTAAATAAGCTTTTTGAAATGTATTTATACATAGCACATTTATGAACATAACGTAATGAAATTTTACTTTGTAAGAAATTTGTATTTTATAAATATTTTTTGAAGTATAATATATAATATATTAAGGTAAATTATAAATAAATAATATAGTATGTAACAATATAAAATTTATATATATATATATATATATATATATATATATAATTAATATATATTTTAATATTTTTAAAGGTAAAGGTATATAAAAAAGGTATATAAAAATATATATAAAACTTAATTTGAAAGTTCTTAAAGGGATCATTCACCCAAGAAATATGACCATTTTAAGTACAATTCTGTCATCACTTTCTCACCCTGTCATTCTGAACATGAAAGAAAAAAAAAGAACGTTGGTCTACAAACAGCATTGGACCCCTTCATAAACCAAAACATTCCTGGGACATTTTTCTAAATATTTCCTTGTGTTTTTCATATAGAAGAAAGAAAGTCATGAAGGTTTGGAATGAAATGAGTGTGAGTAAATGATGACAGAATTTATGTTTTGGGTGAACTGTCCCTTTAATAACAAGTACAGCACTCGTGATTCAGGAGAGACTGACAGGCCGTCCTCCTGTCTCCTCACCCCAGAATCCACAAATTCCTTCAAACCTGCACACCACAAACCCCAATCTGTCTCCAGACACCTCCTCGCCCAGCAGCCTTCCCTCCGTTCTCTCTCTCTCTGATTTGGGGATTAGGACAGGGGGAGGTTCGTGGTCCACTGGTTGCTGTGGCACATCTATTGATGTCAAGTAAGCGATAACCTGTCTGCCCTCACGTCTGATCCTAGCCAGAGCGGGGCGGCAGTCTGCTCGCACACAAACACACGCAGACGCGTCACACGTCAAGAGCTAGCAGAACAAAGCACGTATAACCTCCCATGTGAAGATGCAACACAAATTTGTAGCGTAATAGCAAACAAAACACACCTGCTTTAGGAATCAACTTAAAATGCAGATTTCGGCTTTGTGTGCTCAAACTGTTAGGTTTCATTCATGCACACATTGAATTTTCTCTTTGAGTCTGGGTTTTGAAGGTAAAGGTGATGATGAAATGCATGTAAGGGTATTTTTCACACCTTGAAACTTGACAGGAATGGTTTTGTGTTGTTTCTGAGGTGTTTGTACATCCTTGTTTAATAAAACATGACATGCGTTGCCTTATTGCTTATGCTGAACCTTGAATTGGAGCTGCACAAATTGATATAAAGAGTCTCTTAATAAGATTATGTGATATTGATATCGCCTCAGTTATAGATGATGGGATTATTACAGCTCGCTTTTTATGCCGTTGAATACAGTATAAGAGTGTCCTTGCCATGTGCACCAAAAATTGATATTACACCCTATTACTAGAGCATTTTGTTGTAGCATAAATCAGTGATGGATATCTGTTTATTCTGCGTTTTTTCCCCTTCGGTTTGTTTACTCATTTTAAAGGCGTTTAGCTCTGTAAAGGATATCAATTTCAGCTTGTATCCGAACTCATAAATAAGCTCTCCTCACTTTCTCTCGTGTCTGTCATGAGTGATAAATTCTCTCACCTGCTGATCCATCACCCGTCTCGTCCCGCTCGTGCTTTCTGATGGCACAAAGTTGAGAGAGAGAGAGTCTCGGCCCTCTCACTCTGCTCTCAGACGTCCTCAGACACCAGACCATCCATTTAGTGTGTGACGGCCATTTCTGTGCTTTCTTAGTCACTAAACTTAGAGCTTGTTTACTTGTACATGATTAGTGCTTTCTGCTGTTATTTTAAAAATCAGGCTGTTTGTTTAGTATAGGCCTACAGCCTACTTAACCCGATAAAAACTACTGTATCATATATGATGTGCAAATTTTTAAGGCTTCTAAATTAAACACATGATCAAAAATTCACTGAAAAAACTTGTACAGAATGTACTACATGCTTTCTGTCATTTGATTTGATAATTTCTACTTTCTTAGCCACCTCTTCCTTCTTGCTGTGGTTCATGTGTCTTTTTGCTGAGAAATCTTTACTGATTTTTATAATTCAGATTTTGTTAGTTATATTTAAAGATGAATAGTTACTAGACTGAAGCAACTTAGGTTTACTTGATTATGCATACATTGTTTTTTGTTGTTGTTGTTGTTTTTTTTTTTTGAAAAATCATGTTCAAATGTGAGTTTCAAATATGATACATCAGCCTTGTTATTTGTTCATCATCATTGTATTGCAATGCATTGCCCACAGTAAAAACTGCAGAGCTTTGATCATAAAACTAAGCATTTAAATATCATCTAACACATATTATTGGGAGATACAGAGTGACAACTGATTTTGGATGCATTTTATGTAAGTAGTCTGTAGTCTGTTATATTGTTATAAAGATCTCATTAATTTACAGTACAAGAATTTTTATCTCACGTTTTGGCCATTTTTTTTTTTTGGCAATATCAGCAACAAAATTGGATAGTTTTGCTCAGTTTGAGGTGATTTTTTTTTTCCCTTCCAGTAATATGAGTGCAGTATTCTCCTGTATCATATTATATGAGCCATAAAAGCCTGATATATCTGATACTCAAAACAAATATTATACAATATGATACTCAACAAATAACTTTTTAATTTTTTTATTTTATTTTATTTTTTAAGATTGTGTAAAGCTTCAATAAACTGTTCCATTTTAATAAATTAGATTTTCTTATTATTTCATATGTTAGACCTTACAGGGTTAACAGTATGTACTGCATACTTTCTTCATGTGCGGCAATCAACATTTGTAAGCATATGTTTGGTTCCATACTACTACAGGATTTGGTGTGTATAGTGTTCATAGTTTGCATTTTCTGAATGCACAGAATGCCAAGAGACCTGCTTACATTTGCCAAAATGTGCAGTATACAACCTGAGCGCACTGCATCGAATACTATTTCCCATAATGTATCCCATAATGCAGTGGACTCTTTTTGACCTTACATTTCCAGAGTGACATATTATTATTTTGTCTGACTGCAAAGATATTTATAGATATATATACAAAATGGTACTACAGTGCAAAATAATATTTTATTATTTATTGTTATTATAGTGGGGAAAAAAAACTTAAAACTTAACTTTAAACTTATTTTTTTAAAATTTAAACTTATTCCAGCTAGTTGACAAGACAACATTTCTCATTCTTTGTTAGTTTAAGTATTTAAAAATAACAAAAAGTAAATACATTAAAAAGAATAAATGAAAATGAATAAAACCTATATAGACATATAAAAAATGTAAAACTGATTAAAAAATACAACATAATTAAGAAAATGACAAAAAATGTAACTAAAATTAAAGTGAAAACAAAAAAATCTAAAAATAAAATGAACAAAACTATAATAGATACTAAAATAGTACTGATCATGTTAAAAATAACTATTGTAATTATAAATTTAAGGGTTCTGTTGAGTCGTTTTTGTAGAGTTGTGACTGAATTTTGAAAAGTCAAGTCACCCATGTCAACAAACCGGAATTGCAATGTCAGACTCAATTGAGTCATGGCATACATTATTCTACACGCTATGCTGTCGTACACTACACATTTTGAAAAACATAGTCATCATAATCCATTCCGTTCATACAGAAAACTGCGCTCAGAGTATACAGTACGTAATGCAAAATTAGTACGAGTAGCATGTTAGACTGCATGTATGAACAGACATTTGTGACAGCAGGATGGATTGGAAACTCTTCACAGAACACTGATGCATCTTTCTGTCAGGTTTGCTGTCAGACAGGCAGGCAGGCCGGCAGACAGCTGAAGGTGAAAACGGGCCGTGGCGGCTCCCGCTGCCCTCTGTGCCACTGGTCAGATCAGAACGGTCGGTAATGGCGTGAAACAGGGCAGAGGGAGATCTGAGGAGATGAGAATCGAAGGTGAGGATGGCTCTAGGCGCCTCAACCGCGGGGCCCCTGTGGGAGCGCGGCCCACCGCCCCCCTCGTTCCCACCCGTCAACCTCCGCACATCTTCAAAAGCACATCCCTCGCCGGCCCCCCTTTCCTCGCAGACACTGGATAATGCTCTCTACTCTTTGATTACACTTAGCAATTGGAGAGCCCTCCGTTCGAGAGCGCTGGGTATTATCAAAAACCAATCAACATGAAAGTTTTTTTCTCCCATCCGCTGCCGCACCCACTGGAGGGCGAGAGCAGGGGGGAACAACAGTGTTTGGTGGGGGTTTCGAGAGAGAAAAAGGTGAAATAGAGACATCAGAGTAAATGGGCAGCCTGTTGGGAGACGTACACATGACTGAGAGTTGGAAAGCACCTGACTGATGGATCCTTTGAGCTGCTGAGCGCCACGCACTGAATTCTGGGTTTAAGACAGAAATAGAAAGACGGGAACGCGGTTGCTCAGTCCCGAGGTCATTTTCTGGAGGGCACGACTGTGGGAGAAACAGCTTCAGTTTTATAATGTCATTTGAATCTTAGTTTATGCCACAGATGATGAATTAGAGGGACGGCTGTCGTTTGTTAATAATTCAGCGGTGCGGATGGCAGGATAGACCCGGACAAATACAGAGAGATGGGCTTCATTCCTCTGAGGATGTATGAATAATGCTCGTTTGAGATCAAGGAGTGTGTGAAGGGTGTTTAAAGGTTGCGTGTCAACAGCGCAGTGGGAGATTATATACATTCTTGCTGAAGCACTTAATGTGACTTATGAGTGTTTGTTTCAATGGGATGAAACCGGGCAATGAGTTCAAGAAAGCTGATTTCACGTGCCCTGTTAGGAGTCCTGTTGGAAAGAAACATGAGATCTCCTTAATATCTCAGTCGTTTCTCCTAGGTTGCATTGAGATTAATTGGAGAGCAAATTGAGACTTTTGCTCAAGTTTTCTGAAAATATCTCAACAGTCTCAAATCATGATCAGATCAATATGAACTCATCAATATTTCTCATCAATTTCTCTCACGATCAAATGATCTGAGCTGCCATTCACGTTCATTTAAAGATGTACATCTATATGATCCAAAATACAGTAAAAGCAGTAATATTGTGAAATATTATTTGAAATAACTATTTTCTATTTGAATTTATTCTTGTGATGCAAAGCTGAATTTTCAGCATTATTACTCCAGTCTTCAGTGTCACATGGTCCTTCAGAAATCTTTCTAAACAGCAACCTGTGAGCAATCAAATATTCATTAAAACTGATTTAACGTGTCCTGTTTCTTCTTGGTTGCATTGAGATAAATTGGAGAGCAATTGAGAGTTTTGCTCAAGTTTCCTAAAGAGATCTCAACAATATCGGCAAATGAAGTTCCTGATTCTCTGTTTCTAAAGAGATCTCAACAATAATATCAAATTGTGATCAGATCAGTATGAACTCAAATATTTGTCATCATGTTCATCATGTTTATGATCAAATGATCTGAGCTGCTATCGACATTAATTTGATAGCTATGCTGTATTATTGAACTATTAACCATTTATTTGTTTTCCTCTTTTATTTTTCCAAGCAAATTTAAGGAGAAAATCTGTGACTAAGTTGATTCTTAAATAAAACAAAAATAGGAAAGCCATTTAAGCTCATATGTTACAAAAAAGCAACCCATGGGCAATAAAATATTTCCCTATGTACAGTATTACAGTAAAATCAATATATTGTAGTGATTTGCAGAAAAATCTATCATCTAAAATCTAAAATCATGTTTTGCTCCTTATTTTGTCATAGCTGTCTAGCAGAAAAAAAATTCTTTGTTTTTACTGGACTTTTCCCATTAAGTTTTATTCCTGATATTTTTTAAATCCTATTTTGTTGAATATTTTATTGTTTACAGCTTGCTCTTTATTATCTGATGAGTCTAAGCAAGGGGGAAATGTGCTTAATTTTCATGAAAACAATGCAGAAATGTTAATATTCTCCTAAATTGGGTTTCACTTCCTTTATGCAAAATACAACATTTTTTTTCTTTTAAATTTGTAGTAAATTTAAACCTGGTTATTTTTTTAATGAGATCTACCCATTAAATCTCTTGAGTAATATAAGAGCAACCCGTGAACAAAACAGTCCTCCTGGCAGGTGAGCGATGACGTTTTTTTTGTATGCATTTGTGTGTGAAGATATTCTAATGGAAGATAAGACGGAAATCTGAAGAGGACAGAAAGTATGAAGGAGGAGAAAAAAATGAAGTAAGATTATTCCCTTGCACTGACATGTCGTTTTTGTGTTCATGTGTGTGTAGAGTTTCAAACTCAACGTGGACAGTCACAGCGCTCTGAAAGACAGTCTACTGGAGGAGGGACGGCAGCTCCTGGAACTCATCACCTCCCACAAATCAGGTACGGTTCTGCCGAGCCACACATTTATTATTAATGTTTGTATTAACATAGTGACCTTCAGAATTTATAAATCCTCAAGTAACCGCTTCTGAAGCGCCGAGCGCACGCCTTTTCACATACATTACAAATGGCGCACGGCCTGCTGAATTGAGTTCTGGGATAAAGCGGAGAGACAGGTGCAGCGGCCCGGCCAAGCGCTTCCAAAGCCGTATATGAAGAGAGCGGGAATTAAGAACAGCAGGTTGAGGAGTCAGAGGCCATTGCAGACACTCGTTCCTCTACAATATCTGTGATTATTCACCTGAAGAGTCTCGCCGAGTGCTCGGCAAATGCACAAATCCACTCAGCTGACCTCCCTGCTGGTATGTCTCGTCTCCGCTGGGTAAAGCCGGCTACCATTAAATATGCAGATGGCTCTCAGAGGCAGGAGTGCTTCCTTATAATGCCCCGACAGCCCTGTCCTGCGGTGCCGCAGCGTGACGACAACTCCCTGCCAACTATACAAACATAAACATGCACCCTCGCACCTTTACTATAACCCAACCGTCCGTAGGGAGCTTCTTAAAGGGGACACTTCTATACTTTTTCCTCCTTTAGAGTAATGTCCACTTATGGGTCATTAGGATCAGGAATGTGTGTTAATAGTGAACACAAGTAAATAGTGGACATTTTGATTTTAAAAAGGACATGTTCTGCACCTTTTACCATATTCTGCAGTTTGCATGAAATGTTCAAAAGTTTGGGGTCAGTAGGATGTTTTTAAAGGAAGTCTCTTATAGTCATCAAGACTGCATTTGTTAAAAAAAAATACAGTAAAATAGTAAAATAACTCTTTTCTATTTTAATATATTTCATGTTTTTCTACTTCAGAAATCTTTCTAATATTCTGATTTGGTGCTCAAGAAACATTTCTTCCTATTATCAGGGTTGAAAACAGCTGCATAATATTTTTTGTAAATAATTTCCTTAGATTTTTTAATAAATAGAAAGTGCAGAGGAATAGCATTTATTGAAACAGAAGTAATTAGTAACAATCTTTTCATCAGTTAAATTTTTATAAAATTATGAAATATTGCATTTTAAAAGAATGGTTTTCTATTTTCATATATTTTAAAATGTAATTTATTCTTGTGATGGAAAGTTGAATTTTCAGCATCATTACTCCTTACAGTCTTCAGTCACATGATCCTTCAGAAATCATTCTAAAATGCTGATTTGTTGTTCAAGAAACATTTCTTTATTATCTTATTATTTCATTATTATCAATGTTGAAAACTGTTGTACTACTTAATTTTTTTTGTGAAAACCATGATTTTTTGATATTCTTAACGATTGTAAAGTTCAAAAGAACTGCATTTATATGCCATAAAAGTCTTTCGTAACATTATAAATGTCTTTATTGTGACTTTTAATCTGTTCAATCATTCCTAAATACAAGTATTAATTTGAAAATAAATGAATAAATAAGAAAGTAAATAAGAAAAAATAAGAAAAATTATAACTGGACCCTATTCAATGAAATACATGTAACATAGTGAGGTCATCTGACAGCAATGTAGCGTATTAAGCTTAATGCACATAATAATGCATAAGACATTTCAAGTAATAGTATGCACTAACAGTATATACTGAATACAGCTACTTTCTTAGGCATATATGTGTATGCTGCTAATGTCAGCCAATGGGCAGAACACCCACTTAAACCCTACAGTGAGATGTTCCTGCCGTCCAGCCGGCCCGTCCCACACATACACATCCCCCTACAGTTGTTTTTAATGAGCCTTTAATGTGCTGCGATTTAACCATTTATCACGACTCACCCTTAATGATCCAACAGATGCATTTCGCTTTCTTCTTTCCCTCTTAAACTCAAACACATCACTAATAATAATGCTCATGGCATTATCATAATCACCACCATCATCTAAATCATTAAAACCAACCTCTGGTAAAAAATAAAATATTGAACAAGTTAAATGATAATATCTTCCTCTACGCTAGCTAATCAACAGATGGGAAAAAAAAACAAGGCGTTTGATTTTCTCGCTACTTGATGGCAGTGACCCGAGCCGGACCGCGCGTGTGTTTTCGCATCTGATGAGGACTCGAGCGTTTGGTTAATCCCTCAGTATTATGGGATGCTTCTGTATTCCAAACCCATCATGTGTCCGCTGCGTCTCGACCGGCCACAATCAGCATCTCCGTCTGCAAATCCTATTTGTTCAAAGTAATTAAAAAGCATAAATTAAGATAAATACGGTCGACGCGGAAGTGGGGCTTCTGGAGTGTGACCCCGCATTGTGCCTGGATCAGGCCTCTCGTCGCAGCCCACGGCGTTCTGTGATGGAAGCCGCTGCTCGTACCTGTGGAGTGATGCCCGGCTGCTGAGTTGCTAAGATACGGGACAATGATGGTCAAGGTGGGAAGTTGGTAGAAGATTTGCTTCTAATTACAGAGCAGAAATTAAAGGGGAAACAAGATTTTCTTGCTCTTTTGAAATATGAGTTTGATGTACTGTGTAGACACAAAATGAGATCTAATAGTCTGAAACCACTAGCAAAAATGTTTCTATTTGACATCTTTTCAAATGAAACATTTTTGTATTATTATGAATTATATTACAGCATAAAAATATGAGTCATTTTAGTGATTTTAAGTTATTTTTTTAAAAGTTATTTTAACCATGGTTAAGGCACAGCAGGGAGTAGTAAAAAATATTGAAAGGGTTTGATTTATGTATGTAAATAGTTAATACTTTTTTCAGTTTATGAATAATAATGTTGAGCAGAATAAGCAATTCTTTTGCCAAACGATACAGTTTGCATATGGCAAAAAGGTAAAATTTTGACAACTGCGTAAAAATAGTCCTTGCATACAATATACATACTTATCTTTCAAAAATAAGTGATATGAATATACATAATGTGTACAGTATGTAGTGAAGATCTGTTTATTTGCATGCTGTTGCATGCTCTATATTACTGATGTTTTTGTCTATTTTTGTGCTTTTTGTATAAATAATTATTTTTAGCTGACACTTAAAGCAATTTATGTGCTATTATCATTTTTTATATATTATGTTATAGTATATATTTATATATATATTTTAATTTATTATTAATTATTATTATTATTTTTTGTTATTTATTAAGTCTATATAGATTTTATTATTTATTTTATTGTAGTTTTAGTTATTTTAGCACTTCAAACTAAACTAAACCCTGGCAACTAGCTGAATGTATGTATGTATGTATGTGTGTATATTTATATACATATATATATACACATATACAGTATCTCACAAAAGTGAGTACATCCCTCACATTTCGGCAAGTATTTTAGTATATCTTCTCAAGGGACAATACTATAGAAATGAAACTTGGATATATTCATAATCATGCTAGTAACATGCTAGTAACATGCTAGTAACTTTCTAATGAGATGCTAGCAACTTGCTAGTCATGCTAACAACATGCTAGTCACTTGATAGTCATGCTAGCAAAATGCTAAAAACGTGTTAACAACATGCTAGCAACTTGCTAATCACCCTTCAGAACAAACTAACCCGGACACCCTTCAGAACAAACTAACTCAACTCTCCGTCCCCACCTCCATCTGTCAGTGGATCACCAGCTTCCTGACAGACAGGCAGCAGCTAGTGAGGCTGGGAAAATACATATCCAGCACTCGTACGATCAGCACTGGAGCTCCTCAGGGCTGTGTTCTCTCCCCACTGCTCTTCTCCCTGTACACTAATGACTGCACATCTAAAGACCCCTCTGTCAAGCTCCTGAAGTTTGCAGACGACACCACACTGATCGGCCTCATCCAGGACGGTGACGAGTCTGCCTACAGACAGGAGGTTAAGGAGCTGGCTGTCTGGTGCAGTCTTAACAACCTGGAGCTCAACACGCTCAAAACTGTGGAGATGATCGTGGACTTCAGGAGGAACCCCTCTGCACTCCCCCCACTCACCATCATGAACAGCACTGTGACTGCAGTGGAGTCATTCAGGTTCCTGGGCACCACCATCTCCCAGGACCTGAAGTGGGACAATCACATAGACTCCATTGTGAAAAAGGCCCAGCAGAGGTTGTACTTCCTTCGCCAGCTGAGGAAGTTCAACCTGCCACAGGACTTGCTGAATCAGTTCTACTCCGCCATCATTGAATCCGTCCTCTGCACTTCAATAACTGTCTGGTTCAGCTCAGCTACCAAATCTGACCTCAGAAGACTACAGAGGGTAGTCCGGACTGCTGAGCGAATCATTGGTACAACCCTCCCCACTCTCCAAGAACTGTACTCATCCAGAGTGAGCAAAAGGGCTGGCAAAATCACTCTGGACCCCTCACATCCAGCACACTCCCTCTTTGAACTGTTGTCGTCTGGTCGACGCTACAGAGCTCTGAGCACCAGAACGACCAGACACAGGAACAGTTTCTTCCCTCAGGCAATCCATCTCATGAACACTTGACATTAAAAGTGGAACACACAACACTATTATAAATTATTTATTCAACACACATACTTATCTTTTTCATTTCAGATTTGCACATATTAGACCTGTACACCATAATTGTCTATATATTGTGTTTTTGCTATTTGTACATTGCCTATTTGTATATTATTCTTTTATTATCTGTGTCCTGTCCTGTCGCTGTCTTTCTGTTGCACTGTAGAGCTTCTGTCACAAAAACAAATTCCTCGTATGTGTAAGCATACCTGGCCAATAAAGCTCATTCTGATTCATTCTGATTCTGATTCTGATCATGCTAGCAACATGCTAGTCACTTACTAGTAATGCTAGCAACATGCTAGTCACTTACTAGTAATGCTAGCAACATGCTAGTCACTTGCTAGCAACCGCATAAATCTGTTTATCTGTCTGTCTGTCTGTGACTATCTGTTTTTCTGGTAAATTGTATGATTTTAAAAACTTTAAAACTTCAAACTTTAAAACTACTTTAAACTTAAAACTAGTTAAAACTGAAAACCTTCAGACTTTAAGCTTTTAAAAATACTTCAAACTTTCTGGCTAGGCTTTTTTAAGCCAACTTAAAGTTTGTCTACGAACTTTACTATCTAGTTAAATGTAATGTTTCCAAACTTTTGGCAGGTACTTTAATAATAATAACAATTATATATACTATATACTTTACTATAATATATTATAGTACTTTATTATAATATATTATATTATATTGTTATCATGATTATTAAGTGCTGCTTTTTATTTTTTACAGGAAAATAGTATGTTTTCTTACAGTATAAGATATATCTTTTAATGTGATAAAATATATATTTTTAATAAGTGCTGGGGGCGTGGCTTGTGGGCGTGACTTGGGGCGTGGTCAGATTTTCCTTCTTTTTTGTCTCTAGCTGATCACATGCCTGAGATTTACTGTCCTCTGTAAATAACTCAACATACAGCCATCATTGTCAAAAATGGTGGCAACAAAAGTGAGTACACCCAAAGTGATAACAGCTATATGTTGTTTAATCATGCAAAGCCACATGTCCTATTCATCATGTACATGTTTTTGTCTGCTTAACAGGACTATATTAATTTGTGTGTCTTGTATTAGAGCAGTTAAAATTTGGTGCTTTGAGTACAATTCTCTCATACTGACCACTGGATGTTCAACATGGCACCTCATGACAAAGAACTCTCTGAGGATTTGAGAATTAGAATTGTTGCTCTCCACAAAGATGGCCGAGGCTATAAGAAGATCAGTAACACCCTGAAACTGAGTTACAGTACAGTGGCCAGTGTCACACGGAGGTTTTCCAAGAAGGGTTTCACTCGGAACAGGCCTCGCAAGGGTCGATCAAAGAAGTTGAGTCCTCGTGGTGTGCGTCAGGTGAAGAAGCTGGCTTCAAAAAAACAGACGCATGAGTGCTGCCAGCATTGCTTTAGAGGTTGCAGAAGTGGAAGATCAGCTTGTCAGTGCTCAGACCATACGCCACACACTGCAACAAGTCCGTTTGCATGGGCGTCGTCCCAGAAGGAAGCCTCTTCTGAAGTTGGCTCACAAAAAAGCCTGCAAAAAGTTTGCTGAAGACAACCTGTCCAAGAGCATGAATTACTGGAACCATGTCCTGTGGTCTGATGAGACTAAGATAAACTTGTTTGGCTCAGATGGTGTCCAGCATGTGTGATGATGCCCTGGTGAGGAGTACCAAGAAAATTGTGTCTTGCCTACAGTCAAGCACGGTGGTGGTAGCGTCATGGTCTGGGGCTGCATGAGTGCTGCTGGTACTGGGGAGCTGCGGTTCATTGAGGGAAACATGGATGCCAACATGTACTGTGACATTCTGAAGCAGAACTTGATGCCCTCCCTTCAGAAACTGGGTTTTCCAACATGATAATGACCCCAAACACACGGCCAAGATGACAACTGCCTTGCTGATGAAGCTGAAGGTGAAGGTGATGGAGTGGCCAAGTATGTCTCCAGACCTGAACCCTATTGAGCACATGTGGGGCATCCTCAAGCAGAAGGTGGAGAAGCGTCATGTGTCTAACATCCAGCAGCTCTGTGATGTCATTATGGAGGAGTGAAAGAGGATCCCAGCAACAACCTGTGCAGCTCTGGTGAAGTCCATTCCCAGGAGGATTAAGGCAATACTAGATAACAGTGGTGCCCCTTCAAAATATTGACACTTTGGACACAGTTTTGACATGTTCACTTAGGATGTACTCATTTTTGTTGCCAGTTGTTTTGACAATAATGGCTATATGTTGAGTTATTTTTAGAGGACAGTAAATTCGTGCTTCTATACAAGCTGCACATTGACTACTCTAAAATATATCCAAGGTTCATTTGTGTAGCATTGTCCCTTGAGAAGATATACTAAAATTGTTGCTGAAATGTGATGGGTCTACTCACTTTTGTGAGCTACTGTGTATATATATATATATATATATATATATATATATATATAATCAATAAATATGTAGATTATTTTTGACCGCTGTTAAAAAAACATTTTTACAATAAATATTCTGATTTGACCTTGAGATTAGGTAGCTTCGATATTTGACCACTATTTATGATAATACTTGGTTACAGTGACACTAATAGTTCTCATTTCTGCCAGGAATGCAAAAACAATCGGGAGTTAATGATATTTTGATCAGAATAACAAGATACATTCAATCACATTTGCTTCCATATTTTTGATCAGCGCCTCGCTACACAACATACAAACTTTACTCCAAAAGTGTGCACATTAGGCTATGTATTCACACGTTTACCTCATATTTCTTTAAAAACAATAGAACCATAACTTCTTAATGACTCGCAGAAAAACGATTCTCTGCCGATCCATCAGTCAGTATTGCGTGATCATAATTCCCGCATTACGGTGGCGGTAAACTTCTGTGTTCTGTCTCATAATACATTCATGCATCAGTTTATTTACAATATCTGCATTAGGTCACAACAGAGTGAGTTTTGAGCAAAAACATTGTGTATTAATGTCATACTGTCAATATGAAATAGTGCGCACTGACTTTCTGTAAAGAGCTGTATGTATTGAGGCGCGTGAACCAGGATCACGAAACCCAGACGCTCTCTATTAAATAGGAGCGCTGACAGTTAAAGTCCATTTCAGATTTTATTGTTGTTTGTATTGTCATGTTGCAGTATTTTACTTGCTAGTGTTTTAAAAAATATGTTTATTTTTGGTATTCTATATGCTTTGTTGGTGCTTGATGGAGTAGCATCACCCGGGGAGATATTTTTTTTTAATGTGTATATATATATGTGTATATATATATATATATATATATATATATATATATACATATATATATATATATATATATATATATATATATATATATATATATATATATATATATATACACATATATATACACATATATATATATATATATATATATATATATGTATATATATATATATATGTATATATATATATATATATATATATATATATATATATATATATATATATATATATATATATATATATGTATATGTATATATATATATATATATATATATATATATATATATATACATATATTTCTATCAGTTAGGGACTTTTAGTGAGTTCCTTTGTTTGCTACTTTACTTAAACCCTCAGTTCTCCCTTTGTCGCTGTCCGTTCTTGTGTATGATAGTGTGTGGTATTATGATAGTGCGTGGTATTAGTTTGTTATTAAAGCTATTTCCAGTCATTCTCCTTCGTGGTACAAGTTTTATTTTACCAACACGTGACTATCTCTCTCTCTCTCTCTCTCTCTCTCTCTCTCTCTCTCTCTCTCTCTCTCTCTCTCTCTCTCTCTCTCTCTATATATATATTATTTTAGTTAATGTTTATTTTATAGTAAAGTAATTAAATGTTTGTATTAGTTAATAGAATTTATTTAGCTAATGCTTAAATAAAGTAATTGTACATTTTGTTACAGGAACAGACCTTTGGTTAAGTTCACAATCACCACTTGTTCAGGTTTTTGGATTATAGAACATTAACCGCTACGTTACTGCATTTATAGTGTGTGAGTTAGAGTTACCGTGTGTCTTTCTGTGTGCACACAGGACTGCGGGACATGCTCCACATGATATCCCACCAGTGGCAGGAGCTGCAGAGACAGATCCGCCGTCAGCACAACTGGATGCTGCGCACGCTGGACGCCATCAAAACCCACATCCTGTCCAGCGAGAGGGACGAGCAGGAGCGAGGAGACACTCACAGTCATCACGGCAGCCCCAAGGTAAAGTCGAACGTGACACCCGTTAGCGGCCCGTATCCACAGCCTGAATGGTTCCATCTGTCTGCAGCTCTCAGTTCCTCTCTGGTAGCCCACGGCCATGCTCTGCTCGATCAGCAAAATAAACAAACAGGGCAGAGGAGCGCCGCAGATTTCCATAAGAAACGGCTCCAGGAAAGGCTCTTCAGTGAGACATTCCTTTCAGGGAGGAAACGGGGAGGGGACACGCCATCGGCGTGATGCGAATGAGAATTTTCTGTCCGTAAATGAGCACGAGACGTTTGATAGGTCGTACAAACACACACACACACACACACACACACACACACACACATACAATTATGCTTTGGAGGCAATGCGCTAGACTCAATTTATATTTCACACTTAATGTGTAATTGCAGACATAGTTATTTGGGAGACCAATTTCTCATTGTTTAATTGTCAATTGTGATTGGGTAATTGCACTCCAATTAGGTGGCATGTTTGTGTGCCGGGCCCTGAGAGCAAGGCCTGGCGGGAACAGCGAGGCGTGTTTGTGTTTCTGCGTGGCGTGTGCGACAACAGCAGCTTTAGGAACAGCAGGATCTCGGCTGGATTTCCCCCGGGAGCGTCAGCATCGCCAGGGCGCAATCTCCCTTTCTCCTCTCCTCCGTAATCTCTTCTGCTTCATCTGCAGAAAACAGGAACGCTAGGGCCTCTCTCAGTCGCCTAATATTTTTCTCTCTTGCTCTCTTTCTTCAGTCTTTTCCTCTCTCCTTTAGCTGCTCAAACAGTCTGTGGTTATGTTTGGAATAGCATACTAACATATTACTCTTACTAGTTCAGCTGTACATAGTATGTATAAAATACCCAGATGACATGCATTTACCAAAATTTGCAGTCATTGGAACATATCGATTTTCACTCTTTGAATTTACACATTGGGTTAAATATACAAAATGATCTACAGCAGTGTTTAAAATAATATACTAGCTGAGTGTGTGATGTGAACTACTTTCTACTTTTGTAAAAATCTAAAATGTGAAAAATCGGTAACTCTAGGTCCTATTAGGTAATGCTAGGAAATGCATTAATTAACATTGACTATTAATGAGCAATGTATTTCTTTATTAATCAAATTTTTATCATCGTAATCTTATTTTTGTATACATCTTTATTAATCTTTGTTAACATTAGTTAAAGCTGCAGTCCGTAACTTTTGGCGCTCTAGCGGTTAATAAACAGAACTGCGTGCGTCTTGTGGAAGAACACTGTAGCCGGAGCTACTTCTCTCTGTTTATGTCTATGACGAATCACGCAGGCTACTCTGCAGCGGCACCTAACCGAACCAGTCTAAATAGTCTGAATATAAACACTTATTATAGGTGTACCGTAGTGATTCAGAACAAGCCAAAAACATGGTTTGGAAAATGGATTCATGCGTGGCTTGTATTGCTTGTTCATTGATCATTCTGGAAATTGCATTATGGGATACAGTATTTTTCTATTTCACATTTTGGCAAATTTAGCAATTCATTCTGTGCATACAGAAAACTTGCATATTGCATACTACTTTCTTTGAAAACCAGCAGGTGGTATGGTATTCTGAACATAACTAATGTGAACAAGATCCTACTTATTTCCAGTTTGTGGGCACCAACATAAATAATCGGAGTGCTTTTAAATTGTTTTGTTGCAATTAGAAATCACCACAATCAGTGTGATCAGTCAGCGTTGACAGCCATTAGCCGGTTGGTTACAGCAAATTAAGAGAGAGAGGGGTGAGTGATTCATTATCTGAGAGCTGTTAATGATGATCGGATGCATCGCCTAATTAGAGACAGGCCAGAGGATTGTGGGAAGGTCACACAAGGAGCCACAAATCTCTCTCTGTCTGAAACAGGGCGGATCCTCTGGGTTGAGGGCAGGGGTTGTGGATACAGGTCTATGTGGGAACTTGAGCCTGATTCACACTGTATGTGATGCAGGTATTACTGGTTTTGATTTCAACATGGCTACCATGCAGTTATGTTAGTTTATTTGATATACTGTCTAATGGAATTTTTGCATACACTACAGCTCAAAAGTTTGGGGTCAGTAAGATTTTAAAAAAAAATAAATAAATAAAAAATAAATAAATGTTTTTAAGCAAGTATGCCTTAAATTTATCAAAAGTGACAGTAAAGTTTATAATATTCCAAAAAAATTGTATTTCAAATAAATGCTGTTCTTTTGAATTTTCTGTTCATCAAAAAATTCTGAAATATGTCATGTAATATTTCAGTTTCCACAAAAATATTCAGCAGCTCAACTGTTTTCAACCTAAAATAATACATGATAAAAATGTTTTTTTGAGCAGCAAATCAGCATGTTAGAATGATTTCTGAAGGATCATGTGACACTGAAGACTGAAGTAATGATGCTGAAAATTCAGCTTTGCATCACAGGAAGAAATTATGTTTTAAAATGTATTCAAATAGAAAATAGTCATTTTAAATTGTAATAATATTTCATAATATTTCATAATATATTATAATATAATATAATATAATATAATATAATATAATATGTCATTCCACATTCCTAAAAAATCTCAAGATATCAGTGATTTTGTTCATTCATTATACATTGTATAAAGTGAGTGCAATTTTGTGAGTACAATGTCTATAAAATGATTTTTAAAATCCATATCAAGTCATCACAAATGGTGATAGAAAGGTTAAAAAACTGGAAAGTTCGAGAAAATTGTCATGGACATTCATTGATCAGAATACATTGCTTTGTAGATGTTGAAAACAATTCTTTCAAGCCTAAACCTTAATGTAAACTAAAGTTTACATTTATCAATCTGCGTTTTCTTTTCCTATACCAACATATTATAATCGCATTAGACTTTGAAGTTTCTGTTTAACTTTACTGAAGGGTACAGTGTGCATTCACTCCGGTCAAATACTCAAACAAACGCTTTAAAGAGCCTGTCTCAGGTCACCACACGGCCCATAGATTCATCTTAATGGAGGTTCAGGGAATTCATATCACTTTCAGACCCGCGTTTCACTGACTAAACAATATTTTGAAAGTGCTGTCAAGGCGCTCTTTTCAATGACAAGCCCCCCTCTTTGCTATTAATTCCTAATGCTTTACCACAACAGGTGTCGTTTGCGGTCATTAATTTGCTTTGGTTAAAAAACGGCTCACAAATGAGCAATGCGCGCCGTCAGAGGAGTAATATATACCGCCTCGCCCAGACACTAAGTCTGTCCCTAGAATGCCATTAAGGTGTGTACAAAGCAGGCCGCATCTCTCTCGACAGCCATAACGGTTTGTTATTATAGCTGCAAACATATGCTCGCACCCACGTCTTGCCGTCGCATTGTGCCGTCTGAATTATTTTCTCAAGACCATAAAGTTTTAACATGGCTGGATGCTGGTCAAATGGCAATCCTGAGGGAATCCTGTCTAGTTTAGTTATTCGCCTCTAATTAAACTGTAGGGGGAACATCACACAGACAAAAGGCGGGAGAGAGGCAATCATTAACAGCATGAAGCACCAACGATCCACTCTCAATAACATGGTTCTTAGACGAGAAAATTGTCACGCTCAAATCCGCCTGCTAGACGGAGACGTTCTTTCATATCTGCACCAGCGTATACCGCAGTGAGGTACACGTGATTTTGTGTAAATCGGCTAAATGTCACAAGACGTGAGGAGAGGATAGACGACGAGCGGACTGCATATGTCCTACACATGTGCTGGGATTCATGAGTAATATTTGATATGCGTTGACCAGGTGTGTGCTGTGAAGAGTTCATTTGTGCTGTCACATCCGCTGTGGGAATTCTCTGAGCCCATGTCAGGCTTTGACACATGTTCGGTCTTTTCTTAAGGAGATTTATCCACCTATAGAAAGGGAATTCTGTACATTCGCCACCCAACTATTATTTCTGACTCGTTCTTATTTGGGAATGAAATACGTGAGCACTAAACCCTGCTTTACCAGTGTAGACACCTGGCATCCAGTTATTTAGATTAAACAGACTGTCAAAGACCAGTGGGATTGAGAATGTAAATAAAGCAGTGGTGTTTTTATAGTGAAATGATGCACTTTTTTCATTTTAGTGCACTGGTTGTTCTAACATTTAAGCTGTTTTTATGATATTTTTTACACTTCAGTCAACTATAAAAACAGAATTAGACCCATGTTATATGAACCAAAAAGTGCGAAAAGAACATTTGGCCAGTACATTCACACTGTACCAGGCCATTAAAGTGGACTCTGATTTCTTATTGATGTTTTTTTTACTTGTGATTGGCTGTCAACCTATTTTATTTTATTTAAAAAAAATTTTTTCCTTTTTTTAAGACATTGCATATACTCCATCAGGCTGTAAAACTCGACTTGGATCTCTTATTTGACTTATTGGGCTGTCAACCCCAAGTATTTTTATTGTTATTATTTCGTTTATTTCATTTTGTATCTTTTATATATTTTCAATGTTTATTTGCATTTATATTTTTTAATTGTAAGACTTTGCATTAACACTCTCTCCATAAAAATTAGATCCTATTTTCCAATCTATTTTACTTGTGACCATTTATTTTCTTGTGACCAAATATTTTATATATTTTGAATATATTTTATTTTTATTTTCAAATGTTTTTAAAGACTTTGCATCCACACACACTTAGGCTTAAAAGTGGACTTGGATCTTTTTTCCCAATGTATTTTATTTTTATATATTTAATTTTTTATTTAAGTTTTTACTTATGTATTTTTTTTTTTAAGTGATTTATTAGTGAACATTTATAGAGTAATATATTCTTCTCATTATTTTTCACTTTGATGAAAGATTGAAAGGTTGCATTTAAACCCCCAGGCCCTTATTTTCACTTAAATCTGAAAGATCATTTTTGAGAGTTGGTATTTTTGAATAGTTCTAATAGTACGCTGCTCATCTGGCATGCTTTGCGTTCACAATGCACATTCTAAGCAGACTGAATTGGCAGCCTTTTGAGCTGCTCTAAATTCGTTTTACTTTAAAGGGGTCAGAGTTAATTTGGAGTCTTGCGAAGCTCTCTCAGACACCTTAAACGAACCAAGTGTGAAAACAGCTTGAAAGTCCCTGCCCCTGATTAGACCATGTTATTTCTCACTAGCCAGTCTAATCCTGTAACTAAGCTTGTAAAAATGGCCTTGGGGTTAACAACCGAGCTGCGCTGCTCTAACATTTGCTCATATTTTTTTGGGTCAGAATTTCCACACGCATCCCCTTTACTGGTTTATCGACTTGTCGGGGACCTCCTCCATGGCCCGGAGAGTTTGCAGTATCTGCGTCCCTCTCGCAGTGGCCGGGCAGAGTGTAGTCCCTGCCAGCTGTCTGTGGCATATTCCTCCGCTGTCATATGTATGTATGTATAAGGCAGGCAGGACTCTTATCGGAGACTCCTTAGAGACAGCTTGTCTGCCCCGGGGCGGTTATTTCACCCCTTGCTCTACGCTGTGAAGAGGAGGGGGAGAAGGAGGGCCTGGGTTCTGTTCGCTGGCATATGTTAAAAGCAGCCATGCCACACTACGCCACCCAGCCATGCATATGGAGCAGTCTTAGGTATATCAAAGTCACCATGCTTAAAAAGTGACCCGGGGTTATTGCTGGTGAAAATGAAATTACAGGAGGTGGCTGCCGAAGTTTTGGAGGAGAGCAGCCCTTTACACCTCTGTGTTAGAAGTGCAGACTTTAAATGTAGGGTTCGCTCCAAATGTGATGTTAGTTTAGAAATTGGGAATTTAAATTGGACTTCTTAAGGTTTGATGTATATTTAGCCGCAGTTGGACAGACCTATAAGTTCGACATGCTGTAAATTGAGATTTTTAGGGTGTAAGGCAAGTTTGGGTCTAGAAGTCTTGTTTAGTTTTTCCTCTTAGTAGTTCCTCCTATAATATTAAAAAAAAAGCAGGACTGAGGGTGTATATTCATACGGTGCTTAACAAATGTTGTATGTGAGAAAAACTGGGATTTTATAATATAATATAATATAATATTTTTTAAAGAAAATGTGGTACATATGATACATGAAAAGTTAGGTACTGTTCAAAAGTTTAGGGCCAGTAAGATTTTATTTATTTATTTTTATTCAGCAAGGTTGCATTGTTATATTTAGGACTCTTTTAAAAGCCAAGAGTAAAAAAAAGAAAAAAAAAAGAAAAAGAAAGAAAATATAAGCCTTAGTTTCTTTATGTAAAATATGATTTAATTGCCTCTTCTGATTTTGGGGTGAAAATGAACCTAAATATTTACACGTCATTTTCTTCATGCCAAATAATTTTATGGTTCTTCCTATAATATTAGATGCAAAACAAATGTAGTCACCTAAAATAATTAAAAGATTAACTATGTTCTAACATGTTTTAAAAAATAAATAAATAAATAAAATAAAAATATACATTGAAAGGTTACTATTCAAAAGTTTGGGGTCAGTAAGATTTTATTTGTTTTGGAAAAAAGGTGCTTTATTCAGCAAAGATGCATTACATAGATCAAAAGTTACAGTAGCACGTGTATATGTTACAAAATATTTATTTTTTAAAATAAATACTCTTATTTTGAACTTTCTATTAATCAGATAATCCTAAAAAGAATGTATGACAGTTTCCACAAAACTATTAAGCAACACAACTGCTTTCAACATTGATAATAATAAAAAATGTTTCTTGAGCAGCAAATCAGCATATTAGAATGATTTCTGAAGGATCATGTGACACTGAAGACTGGAGTAATGATGCTGAAAATTCAGCTTTGATCACAGGAATAAATTACATTTTACATTTTATTAAAATAGAAAACAGTTATTTTATTGTAATAATATTTCACAATATTTCTGCTCTTACTGTATTTTTGATCAAATAAATACAGCCTTTAGGAGCATTAGAGACTTCTTTTAATAAAAAAAAAAAAAAAATCACTAACCCTAAGTATGAGTAATAGTTCTAGTGAAGGTTGCTTTAGCAAACAGCACTAATCTAATATAAAAATGAAACCGTGAAACATGTTTGCAAATCCATCCAAGACTCGTGAGAGCTTGTTTAACAGAACTTCTGTTAATTTCAAAAGACTTAATATTCATCCAACCCCTTCTGAAAAAATGTTTATCAAGTTCTACATGAGAAATGAAAAATAATCAAGGACCCAAACAGGTAGTCATTTATTCCAGGCCTCTCTGCTTATATTAGCATGCAAAAGCACTCGAGCTGTAATTCATAAAGTGACTTAAAATTGACATACCTCTTTAAGTGTTTTTTTTTTCTCTTTCTTTTGCCAACGGCAGTTTGACAATTGAAATTAATGTTTTATGAAAAAATTAATAGCGCCTAGTTTTTGCAGACAGTTTCAAATATTTAATCACACAAATGATATGAATTAATATGCAGACAAGGTTTAATTCATATTAATTTTTTCTTCCAAATGAGATGTACAAGCAACGTGTTTTGCAATGAATATTGGGAGCATGACTTGAATAAGTGGCTGTGTGAAATGTGCACCTCATAACTGCCATTGTTGCGCTTCGTCTTCCACGTCCATCTTTTCATGTCTTTTTCCTGTCGTCCTAATTTCAGAGTTCACCGCGAGATGCACTGGAATATTGTAATTTCTGGTTTTATGAAGGATGCATGGAGACGTGAGGTTTTCCAATCAGCTGTAGACATGTATGAAGTCGTAAACCCCCGGCCCGTGCTGAAACACTCCTCTAGTGTGACTTAATTTGTTTTCTTTTTTCATCCCTTGTCCTTTGGCTATATATCGTGTCTGAGAAAGTCTGGAATATAAACCAGATTGTATTATTTTTTCATTTGTATTCTGCATTCCGCACTTGGCAATCGGATCAAAGATTACCCAACTTGCTTGCGAAATAAAGCAACGAGGATCACTTTAGGGCGTAATTACTGGAATCAGAGAGCTTTTTCTGAAGAAGGCACAGTGCAGAGGGATGGGACGCGCTGTCATTTCCTGTGCAGTCTGGACCACACGTCTCTAGATGTATAGGCAACTCTGTCAATCAGAATCAGATTAAGACTAATTTGATAAACGTGCTGGGATATTTTGATGAGGCTCTTGAAATGTATTTTTTTTCCTAACGTACACTCCTAAAAAGAATGTATGACAGTTTTTAAAAATAAAGGTTCCAAAAGGGGGTTTCTCAGCGATGCCCATTGTAAAACAAAAAAAACAAAAAAAAAAGAGAAAAAAAAAGGTCACATTTATGGTAAAAAACAGCAGCTGTGGTTGCCAGAACTTTACAGTAATAATGTTATGTATTATAGCTATAGCTGTATATTATAATGTAATATATTGCTTTTGCACAAGCTAAGGAGATAAATATTAATATATAGAAATTCATGCACATATTAAGCACACAAGCACAGAACACCATTATGGAAACACACAACATTTAAAAAAGTCAAGTCACCTTTATTTATGTAGTGCTTTTAACAATACAGATTGTGTCAAAGCAATAAAGCAATAAAAAAAAACACAAACATTAATTGAACAACAATAAATGTGGCATAAAATCTTATTAGCTGAATAAAAAAAAATAAGAATCTAAACTAAGAAGAAAGATCAAACGTCAAATTCTGGGAATGTCAACGTTTGAATGTTACGTTTTTTCACTGTAAATTGTACGATGACTTTTTCACTTCCAAAAACTGTAAATATAACAGTGTTTTATTGTAAAATTACATTATACTGTATGTAAAGTTAGATCTATTACAGTTTTTCACCGTATATAGTAAGGACTAATTAACAGGTTTTCACCATAGCACTTTAACAGTCTTTTTTTTTTCAGTTCCCAAAAGTACCTTTTTAGAACCTTTAAGAACATTTTAATAATCTAAAGAACCTTTTTCCACTGTGAAGAACCTTTTGTGCAATAGAACGGTTCCATAGATGCTTAATGTTCCTCCTGGAGCCATAAATGCCCAATAAAGAACTTTTTTTTTAAGCTTGTGCTTGGAACATCATAATGTACATTTTTGGAAACATCATTATTCTGAGGAAAATGTAAATGGTGCTTGTTCATGCAGAAACCACTGGCATTGTGCTATAATGTGGATAGATTGTCAAAGTGTGGTTGTCATTGTGTGTTCTGGGTGGTCCTTCGGTGTAAGTCTATAGAAACTTTTATCATTTTTCATGATCTTTTTTCATGATCTTTTATCACTTTTATCAGAATATACTGGTATACTTCATTTGTTGCTTTTATTTACAGATTTCTACATGTTTTCCATTTTGGTAAATGCTCACAGTCAGATCTCTATGGGACTGAGAGTCTCGCTGTGTCTAAAATGAGCTTGATTTGAATCTGCAGAGATCAACTGAGGAACATGTTGGAAAAATGGACATTAATAATTGCATGGCTCTTTATTCTCAGTTCTCTCTCTCACTCTCTCTCTCTCTCTCTCTCTCTCTCAGAAGCGAGCACTTAGCCTTCAGTCACTGCGGAATAATTGTCAATGAATATTTAACAAGCCTTCAGTAGGACGGATAGGCATCTGAGAGGCATCAACGCACTCTCTGTATTATTAATATTGGAAATGCTATAGACACACTGTAGTCAGTGGAGCACAGTGCATACTGGATTAGCAACTGAAAATGATACAGATGTGAATAAACCAACTCCACCACCAACTCAACGTTTCTGCAGAAAACAAGTTGGATTTAATTTTCGTTATTTGTATGGGCTGAATCTCACAAGACCAGAAGAGTCAAGAACCAGTCCAGAAACCGAAATTCTGTTTTGCATAGGGAAAATAATGGTTGCATTGTTTGTGCAAAATATAATTTATTTCTTTTCGATTTAATATATTTTTTGCAAAATACAATTTCTATATTTAGGACCATTTCAGCCTAAAACTAATAGAAAAATATAAGCCTAAGTTTCTTTAAGCAAAATATAATTTGTTATTTTTTCTTTTGGTTTTGGGTCTAAAATATTTACTTGTCATTTTCTTTATGCAAAATAATGTTTATTTTTATTACACTATTGTTTTTTCTTTAGAAGTGAACAAGGTTTTAAAATATAAATATAATTTGTATACAAAATATACATTTATAATATATTAAATAAAAAGTAGAAAAAAATAAGATTCGTTCTCTTTATGTAAAATCAAATTTCTTTTCTTTTTTTTTTTTTTGGATGAAAATAGTCCTAGATAAAAGTATGGTCCTAAATAGAAGTAATTTTAATGCAAAACATAATTGTTTATTTTTTCTGTTCCAAACTAAAAAAGAAAAATATAAGCCTCATTTCCTCATTAAAAAATATGATTTTATTTATTCTTTTGATTTTGGGTGAAAATGATCCAACGTATTTAAACATAATTTTCTTCATATCATATAATATTTATTTTAATTTTGTTATTTTTAGTTATTTTTTTATTTTATTTAAAATGGTCTTAAAATATGAGCGAAATATTTATGCAAAATATGATATTTTGAGGTCCATTTTCACCCCAAAATAAAAGTAAAATACGCTTCATTTGCTTTATGCAAAATATAACTTTTGATTTTTTTTTTTTATTGAATTTTGGGATGAAATGTGAGCTGGACTTGTTTTTCCAAGATCACCCCCAGAGATTTGGTGACTTTAATATGTGATTTTTATTTATTTATTTATTTTTTCTCACTGATGCATTCGAAACCCTGTTTTTATTTGACATGTTCTGCCTTTCTCTTTGTCTCATTCAGTAATGCTTATGGCCGATCTGGTAAACATAAACCTGTCGGCCATGCGATGAAATACGGTGTGGTGGAATTACCTTATCACGAAAGCACATTTAAGCATGCCTCTCAGGTGAGACGCACAAAAACACATCCCACCATTTTCTCCGAGTCCTCGATGACTGTCAGAAGAACTTCATGTTCTCCACTCTCTCACTCCCCTGTCTTGAAGTGATATAAAATTCTAATGTCTGCCCTCTGGATCTCTTTCTCCTGAAATCTGGCCAAAGCACTGAAGGTATGCGAGCTTGGTGACATGCATGAGAAGGAAAACAGTAAGATGAGGTGAAGGCGGGAAGCCTCACTCATGAAATATATTCCAGTGATGGAGAAAAAAGAAAGAAGACATAAAATGCATGGGCTTTACTTTGGTATTTGTATGTATATTTTATAGTTGTAGCACACTGCTGCAAGCGCTTTGTTCTGTGCATTTGGATGCATTGATGAGCCATAATGATTCCCCTCAGCTTTTACGACAGGCTGTGACAGATGCTCAGAATTGTAAAACGTTATATTATTTATTTTTATTTTATTTTATTTTTTTTGTTTCAAGATGGCGCCGCGCATGGCTGCCATGGTGTGGAGCTCTCCCATTGTTTTACTGTTTTTGTTTGTTTGTTCTGTGTTTAGTCATTCTCTTAGTATCAGTTTTACCAGAGACGAACTACTGGACATAAGGCAACACACACCAGACAACTTTTTGCCAGTTTTTGATTATTCAGACGCTTTGTTCGATGTTCTAGTTGGAGGGGCAGTGATCCTACGCAAACGTGTGCTCAGACGCAAACGTTGCTTAAGCTCCGCGAACGCGACTTCTGAACAGCGCTTCCTAGTATCCATTTAGTGAATCTCCGATCCCTTCCTAACAAAACAGACAAACTTCTTCTCCTCACCCGCACAAACAAGGACTTTTCAAAATCTGCTGCATTGTGCTTCACTGAAACCTGGCTGAGTGAAGCCATTCCGGACAACGCGCTTCATTTACTGGGCTTCCAGCTGTTCAGAGTAGACCGCATCGCGGTGTTAATGGGGAAAATGAGAGGTGGTGGACTATGTTTCTACATAAATGAAGGTTGGTGTTCAGATGTAACAACTCTGAAGAAGATGTGTTCTCCTAAATTGGAGGCGCTCTTCACAAACTGTAAACTGTTCTATTCACCCCGAGAGTTTTCCTTTTTCATTCTCGTAAATGTGTACGTGCCTCCGGACGCGTGCGTGAGCGCCGCGATGCAACAGCTGGCCGAACAAATAACTGAAATGGAGCAATGGTACCCGGACTCTCTTTTAATCATTCTTGGGGATTTTAACAAAGCAGATCTCTCCTGTGAACTGTCAAAATACAGACAGCACGTTACTTGTCCCACCAGAGACAGTAATATATTGGATCACTGTTACACAACAAATAAAGATGCATATCACTCTGTCCCACGAGCAGCTTTGGGGCTCTCTGATCACTGTTTGGTTCATCTTATACCAACCTACAGGCAGAAACTGAAAGCAGCTAAACCTGTATTAAGGACTGTTAAAAGATGGACTAATGAAGCAGAGCGGGATTTACAAGCCTGTTCCTACCTTACTGATCAGTTTCTGTGAGGATATGTGCATCCCCACCAGGACATTCTTATCATTCAATAATGATAAACCATAGTTCACAGGGAAACTCAAACAGCTTTGTCACGCCAAAGAGGATGCTTACAGAAGTGGGGATAAAATCTTGTATAACCAGGCCAGGAACAGACTAACAAAGGAGATCAGAGTGGCTAAAAAGAACTACTTTGAGAAGTTGAGAACTTTCAGCAAACGACTCGGCATCAGTATGGACTGGTCTGAGGAACATCACCATGTACAAGACACCACCCCCCACAGTCTGTGGAGAATCAACAACTGGCTGATGATCTCAATGTGTTTTACTGTCGATTTGAAAAGGCCAGACTGACACCCAGCACCCGCTCTGATCTGCACTTCACACATTCACCTACCCCCCCTGCAACCTCCCTCCCTCCCTCCACCATTCAACCTGCGCTTAAGGTCTGTGTAGAGGATGTCAACCGGGTCTTCACGAAGCAGAAATCTAAGAAAGCTTCAGGCCCAGAAGGTGTTTCACCTACCTGTTTAAAAGTCTGCGCTGACCAACTGGGCCCCATCTTCACACAGATCTTCAACAGATCTCTGGAGCTGTGTGAAGTTCCCTGCTGCTTTAAACCCTCCACCATCATTTCCGTCCCCAAAAATCCCAAAATCATTGGACTTAACGACTGCAGACCTGTCGCTCTCACGTCTGTGGTCATGAAGTCATTTGAGCGACTGGTCCTGGCCTACCTCAAGGACATCACTGGACTCTTGCTGGATCCTCTTCAGTTTGCCTACAGAGCAAACAGGTCTGTGGATGACACAGTCAACATGGGACTGCATTTCATCCTGCAACACCTCGACAAAACTGGGAATTATGCAAGGATCTTATTTGTGGACTTCAGTTCGGCCTTCAATATCATCATGCCTGACCTTCTCTCAGACAAACTAACTCAGCTCTCTGTGCCCACCTCCATCTTTCAGTGGATCACCATCTTCCTGACAGACAGGCAGCAGCTAGTGAAGCTTGGCAAACTCACATCCAGGTCTATCACGATCAGCACTGGTGTACCTCAGGGATGTGTTCTCTCCCCATTGCTCTTCTCCCTCTACACGAATGACTGCACTTCAAAGGACCCCTCTGTCAAGCTCCTAAAGTTTGCAGACGACACTAAATTCATCAGCCTCATTCAGGACAGAGACGAGTCTGCTTATAGACGGGAGGTTGAGCAGCTGGCTGTCTGGTGCAGTCTTAACAACCTGGAGCTAAACACTGTCAAAACAGTGGAGATGGTCGTAGACTTCAGGAGGAACCCCCCTGCACTCACCCCACTCACCATCATGGACAGCACTGTGGCTGTAGTAGAGTCATTCAGATTCCTGGTAACCAACATCTCTCAGGACCTGAAATGGGACAATCACATTGACTCTACTGTGAAAAAGGCCCAGCAGAAACTGTATTTCCTCCGCCAGCTGAGGAAGTTCAACCTGCCACAGGAGCTGCTGAAACAGTTCTACTCTGCCATCATTGAGTCTGTCCTGTGTTCATCTATAACTGTTTGGTTTGGTTCAGCTACCAAATCAGACATCAAGAGATTACAACGGACAGTCAGGATTGCTGAGAGGATTATCGGTGCCCCCCTGCCCAGCCTCCAAGAACTTTACACCTCCAGAGTGAGGAAAAGCGCTAAGAAAATCACTCTGGACCCCTCACACCCAGCCCACTCTCTCTTTGAACTGTTACCCTCTGGCCGACGTTACAGAGCACTGTGCACCAAAACAGCCAGACACAAGAACAGTTTTTTCCCCCAGGCCGTATCCCACCTGAACAACACATAACACAACTCAGTACCGGACATCTGTATACAGCTCAACAAACCTTCTTCGATATTTAGCACATATGCACAATTTTGTCTGGATATTTTTATTATTACTGTTATTTATAATTTATTGTATATCCTCTTTAATATTAGTGTTTTATTACCTTAACTTTATGTATGTTTGCACTATGTTTGTACTTTCTGTACCGGAAGCTCCTAACACCAAGACAAATTCCTTGTGTGTGTGCGCACTTGGCAATAAAGCTCTTTCTGATTCTGATTCTGATTCTGAATCAGAAAATAAAGGTTTGTTAGGTTCAGCAAAGAACCTTCTCTTTATCAAGACCCATTTTCACTTCTTTTTAGATCAGAAATGATCTTTGTGTCACTTTAAAAAGCCTAGAAACCAAATCTGAGCTGAAGAACCTTTAAAGTACAAGAACATAGGTTTTTATTTACTCTAGTTCTTTTATAGTTTATACTGCTTTGCTTCGTAGTGAATTCATCTTGTTTTAAAGATGTTTAGATTTTCTACTGGAGAACAAGACAATGATACTGATTAAAAGGTTTTTTTTTTTTTTGCAGTCTAGCTTCTGTTGAGATTGTTTCAGCACAAAAATTTGCCATTGACAAATGTGAAGTTACAAACATGATAAATCTTCATCATCTTTGACAACAGGTGAAAAGTGTCACATTCTGACTGAAACAAACTGCTTCCTGTGTACCGCAGGTCTCATGTGGCCTTGAGTTAAAGACACAGGCTGACAGATTGATTGAAAAGTTTGTGTACATGCTTGTACTGTATATGCTTAAACTTTTAAGCATCAAAGTGCAAATGCTATTTTTTAGAGGGTTTGAGTTTCCATTAAAGGGATAGTTCACCCAAAAATGAAAATTTGATGTTTATCTGCTTACCCCAAGGGCGTCCAAGATGTAGGTGACTTTGTTTCTTCAGTAGAACACAAATGAAGATTTTTAACTCAAATCGTTGCAGTCTGTCAGTCATATAATGTCAGTCAATGGGACTCACGGCTTTGAGAGAAAAAAAAAAAAAAAAACCTTGGACAAAACCACATTAAACTCTGCGGCTCATGGCGATGCATTGAGGTCTTTAGACACGAAAGGATCGGTCTGTGCAAGAAACTGACCACCACCTATCTCTCAAATGGACCACTGACTCTCCTAATTGAGATGTAGATAGTGTCAATGGTCCATTTGAGAGATAGGTGGCGGTAATGCACTTATAAGTCTGCGATCCGCCGTAAAGGAAGAAGAGGAAGACGCTTCACATGCCGGCTGTTGTGTGAACGAGCTCAGGACAGTTGGACCGGGCGGCGGATCAGAGGTAAAAAAAAAAAACCCAATATAAATACTGTTCAGTTTCTTGCACAGACCGATCGTTTCGTGTCTTTAGACCTCAATGTATCGTCACGAGCCGTAGGGTTTAATTTGGTTTTGTCTGTGTATGTTTTTTTTTTCTCTCAAAGCCGTGAGTACCATTGACTGCGCCTATATGAATGACAGACCGCAACGGTTTGAGTTAAAAATCTTTGTTTGTGTTCTACTGTAAAAACAAAGTCACCTACATCTTGGATGGCCTTGGGGTAAGCAGATAAACATCAAATTTTCATTTTTGAGTGAACTATCCCTTTAAGGCTTAAAATTCAACAAAGAAAGTTGAAACAAAAGGTTGCAGGGTCTCAGTCTTAATTTCATCCAGGAGTATTTCAACAGCTTTACTAACAATGTTTCAAAACCACTCAAATTAGATTACACGCTTGTCATTGTGTGTAGGTGCCAAATAGACAACAATACACTTCTTGAGTGTTTTTTTTTTTGTTGTTGTTTAGTTACTGTCATTATTTATCAGTTCAGTAGAGACTTTTATATCATATGCATATCTTTAGTGCTTTAAAAGGTTCTTTAGGTTTGGGTTCATTGGGTGCAAATGGCTATTTGCTATTATTACTCTAAACTGTTTTGCACAACTTTAAACATCACTACAGAATTATAAAACTTCTTTTAATTATAAAAATGTTCTGAAGTAACACAAAATTTAAATTTTAACTAGAAGCCATTGTGCTGTCTGTTTTGTTCATTTTTTTACTTTGACCTCACTATGCTGCATTTTTAATTCAGCGAGGGGCATGTAGTTGCCATTTTCAATCATTATTTTGCATTTTTAATAAAAAAAGGTATTTAAATTATTTTGGAAATGGAAGGTTAAGTCAAATGCATTGCATTTTGGGATGTGGTTTTGCATGCTGTGTGGAAGTCATTTTATAATTTGTTTCCTGACCTTGAGCAAATGCATTTTGTGTAAAAGTATTTTTGTGGGCATGTGGTATATCTAGAATATCATAAATTTGCTTTCTGCATCATATTCGAGATGAAACAGGACACTAATTGTTGTATTGTCATGTTGGATGTAAGAGACGGGAGCGGGCTGACTGTTAAAATTAAATTTCACTTTTGTGTTACTTCAAATCGTCTTTTATTATACAAAAGTTTTAAAGTGATGCTCAAAATTGTGTAAAACAATCTAGAGTAACAATGACAAAAGGTCCGGCGTTTACAACCCCAAGTGTTGAATGCATCACATTTTATTTGTTTATATAAAACTGCCTCACAGATAATAACTGGGACATTTTCACGCATCAGAAATGCACGCTTATCATTTCCAAGTCGGATCCCATTCCGTTGTTTCCTCTTTCTTTTCCGAACCCGATGAAATCCATTACTGCATTGTGGCAGTTACAAATGCCGGGCTTTCTCTGAACACAGAGAGACTTGTCTGCAGGATTACTTTTGATTTATGCTCCAGCTGTGATATTGTAACTCCGTGCGATAGTGTCCTTGGACGTAAATGTAAGTAAACGCTGGGAAGGGCTTGGTGAAGACCTGTGTATCAGAGCTGCTCTGTGCTGCAGTGCAGGCCGTCCCCCGGGAATTCTGCTGCCTATGTGCGTCGGAATTCTGTGATCTTCCACAGCCGAGTTTTCCGGGTTTCTCCCTGTGTAGTTCACCGCACAGCCGATAAGGTGTGATAGGGCAGTGAATCACTAGGAGTAGTTTTGAATTTTAGTATGTTTTTCATTTTTAATTTCAGTTTCCTTTTTATTACTAGTGATAGTTGGGAGAAGACTATATGTCTGTATAAAACAAGAAATTGTACCTTTCAGAATCAAACTCCATCCACATGTGAACCACAACAGGAATCATAATAATCAATACTAAGCATCAGGGTTTTTTTTAATCTGCAACCTTTGGCGTAGTGATTCTTATGAACACTTCTACTTCCTGTCTCCCCTTTCCAATCAGACAGATGATTTTCTAATTGCTCTGCCCGGCAGGTCGTACGTACACTAGCTGGGCTGATAAGCACATATCAAATGTGACAGCGTGCTCGTGTGATATAGAGAAAGCTCCTGCGGAGTGAGTCAGGGTGCTGGGAGACTGTGAGCTCACTTCTGCGCTTTTAATCGCAGGTTTTTGCAGGAACTTTCAGCAGAAGGAGAAATGAAATGGTTGGTTCTTTCACTCTGCTAGCGTTGGATTGTTTTCCTGAAAAAGTTGTACACATAAACACAAATGTCACATACTGTGTACATTTATATATTTATTTATCAACATCACATATATTTATATATATATTTATATATATTTTTGTGAAATATTTTTTAATATGCTATTTTGTTGCTCAATTTAAAGTATTTAAATAAATAATAATTTAATAATAATTTCTTAATTTTTATTTTGATCAATAATAAAAACAGCCCTGCTGCTTAATATTTTTTGTGAAAATCATGTATTTTTTTCCCTGGATTTTTTTTTTTTTTTTTTTTGTGAATAGAAAGAGATTAGCAGTTAAAAAATTATTTGAAACAGAAATATTTTGTAGCATTATAAATGTCTTTACTGTCATCAATTTTAAATGAACGTCCTTGCTGCAACCACAAAACGTATTGACCCAAATACAGTAGTATATAATTAATTTTTTTTGTTTGAATTGGATTACTAGTTCAATGCATAGTGTATGCTATTTTTTTTTCAATAGTATGCAGTCAGCTGCAGCTATAATTTGATGAAATAATAGTGATGTTTTTGTTCTTCACAAAGGAAATGGTGTATTAAAATATAAATTCAGTAAAAAATACAAAATATTCCACTCTTTGTGGTAGGTTATCCAGGGTTTGCCACTCCAGTCCATTGCCATTCATGTCACTCTCAGGAGTCGTCTGGTTTCTCAGTCACTTCCCTGTCCTTTGTAACTCTTTTACAGTCTCTTTCTTTCCTCTTTCCTCTGTTGTCAGCTTTATACATCTGTTTATGCGTACGGCAGCCACCTTGAATCTTAAACGCCACTTATCAGCCACACTTTCTCTTCGACAAAACCACTTTCTATCTATCACACGGTTGACTTTAAATTGCACTTAATTGTTCAGAATTACCCAAATACCTTGATTACTTCTAATTTACCCCCAACGCATTAACGAATGCATGCAACAAGTGAAGGAAATTAGTGAGCATGACTGATCTAAATTTCTTGTTTTTGTATTTTAGGAGAAAACTTCTGATTGATGGGTCTTTACAGAGTTCTAGTCAGAAAGCAGAAGATAGAAATATGAAAATTTTGTCATTAAATTGGTTATGATGTTCCAAATCCATATGACTTTCCTTCTTTCAGAAAAAGATAAAAAAATATGAATATATATATATATATATGTATATGTATATGTATAAAATATATATATATGTGTATATATATATATATATATATGTGTGTGTGTGTGTGTGTGTGTGTGTATATATATATATATATATATATATATATATATATAGCCCTAATATATATTAGGGGTGTAACGGTTCACAAAATTCATGTTTCGGTTCTATACGAAACAGTGGTGTCACGGTTCGGTACGTTTTCAGCAAAAAGAAAGAAATGCCAGAGAAATTTCCTTGATTTTTACAAATTCTTTATTTATTAAAACTATTTTTTTTACTTTGAACAATGATGGAGCTATACTTGACCCATCTTCTGGGGTGTCTTCTTTGCAGCATATAAAACAAATAGCTCTGGTTTGAAGTATTCCAGTTGATGTAGCCTATTGCCATGTAGCAGATTAATCTTTTCCAATAAGTTTAAGTTCATTTAAATTGATTTTACCATTTATGGGCATTTTTTACCTTTTATAAAGCCATTTTTTTCAAAAGTGCGCATCACCTTTTGAGTAAATTTTTACATTTAATCAGTCAATAAGACATTTGTGCTGTTACCAAGCAAATGAAGTCAGTATTGACAAAATTCATCTTTGCAATGCAGAGGAAACACAGAAGCTGCATCTGAATGGCATTTAGATGCTTTCACACACTGTTTAATGCAGCTCAGAGGGACATGTAATGCTTTAAACTGCAGTTACAAATGCATAAATAATGTTTTGATATTTTAAACATAAAATGTGGACAACTGATGTTTGAAATTAATTAAAAAATTAAAAGATACTTTAAATGTGAAATTAAAACCTCCAGCAGGTGGCAGCAAGTCACTGTTAATAAGTGAGTCATTGCGATTGAACCGAATCATTTAAACGGTTGATTCAATCAAGACGAAACCCCATCATGTTGCTCAGAGATGCAAAACAGTGCTGTGGCTGTTTTTGGATTTATTTTAGATGTCGAAATTAAGCAAAAACTGGCAATATGCTGTCTAAAACGCAAGTCTCTTAATTAACTTCTTGCTTATTGAACTTTACTAAAAATCATTTGTAATCATGCTGAGTTTTGGAGAAAAAAACGGCACTCTTCTGCGATATTGATTAACTATATGAAAATATGTAAATATATACATTTTCTGCCCCCATATCTTGAATTTTGTGATCATTTTGCATTTTAATAGACTGAATCATGCAGTGAAAGAACGCACTCTAAATGCGCACATGCACTAATCTAACCTATAGGATAATATGCTGTAATAGGCTTAGTCAAACGAATCGTTTGGTTTGTAATGCGTACCGAACCGAAAGCCTTGTACTGAACAGTTCAATATGATTACGTGTATCGCTACACCCCTAATATATATATATATATATATATATATATATATATATATATATATATATATATATAAAACCATAAAACAATATTTGCTACATGAAATAAATTAAAATATAAAAAAATACTAACTTTTGTCTTATGTTATTAAACTTATTTGAAACTTATTTTATTTTATTATAGTTGCCAAAGAAACATTTTCATTTAGTTTATTTTGATGCACTAAAATAACAAAAGCTAAAACTGAATAAAAATTAATATAAAATTATGTAGACATAATAGACATAAAAAATAATAAAAGTGACAAAAACACAACAAAATACGAAAACTTTAACTTAAAAATAATTCTAAATATTAATAAATCATAGTATCTCATTGAAGTATTAATGTTATTTGAGAAAAATAATAAAAGTCATGCAGGTTTTGGGCAAATTATTCCTTGCATCCTTAAAAATCATAGATCATGTCAAATAATTTAGTTTCAGAACTCGCATTTGCCCCATTTGATTTGATCCTATTACCCATAAGTCCTGGCGTCCTTGTGCTGCATTAGCACACACAGCTAAGGACTTGAGGTGTCAGGGCACCGTTATAAAGATTGCGTTTTTTTTTTTTTTCATGAACCTCTTCAACAAATCATATTTGATTTCATGCGTAATTAGTTTGTCCATCAGCAGCCGAGGGGACCCTGCATCGGCAGTATCTGCAATATCTTTGAGCTCTGATGACAGAGGCTTCGGGACAACGGCCAATATGCATTAGAACAATAGCACGGTTCCGCCCCATCGCTCCGGATGAACTAGAACTCATTTCGTACGACTGGCGTTCGTAACTATGCTCTCTTTACCTCGTGCGCAGTGGGACGAACATCTCGATGCTCACTGGCAACCTTCAGTATTTGATAGATGCTCTGCCCTTCGTATTAAACTGGAAGATTTAATTATATTTTGAAATGATATTTTAATTAAATATTAAGGTAAGCAAAAATGGATTTCAAAATAATTACATCAAACATCAGAAAAGTGAAGGCTTTTTTTTTCTGCTTGGACAGCAGAAAAAGTAAGAAGCCTTATTTAAGTCTCTGAGAGATTCAATCTAATTTAATTC
>CM077250.1:5073578-5096078 GCA_039654775.1 Spinibarbus caldwelli
TTAGATAGAGATTTCCACAAATATCCACTTTTTAATTGTCAGTTGTTTACTAGATATCTCCATATGTTGTTTTTTTATATTACACATTTGCTAATACAGCCAGTAGTGTAGAAGAGTTTTATTAATCAAAATATAAAGTAATCAAGTATAATCAATGTGAATATAGCCATATATGTATCAAGTTATTCTACTATTATAAACATGTGTCTGCCTGTGTGTAGAGGCCAGCATGAGAAGAGGATGTGCAGACATACATTTTGTGCTGAAACTGCACATTCTGTTGTGACATTAGACAAAAACTATACGATGGTGCCTCTTCTTTAACGTATATCGAGGCCTCCAGTCCGTTTCCTGAAAGCAGACTAGAGGCACATCCAAAAAAGGTAAACAATAAGATATAGGAAATGTATTGAACACGCCTTAGGAGAAAAATCTGTATATAAGAGGTTGCAAACCCAGATTCAGGAGATTCTCTGCAGAGACTCTCGACTGTATTATCCCCTGATAATAAAGTCTATTTTTCTGGCATCAAAACTCCAAGACTCCAAGAGTGATTCTTCAGAGAAAAGGGAGAAGCCACCACAAATTGGTGTCACGAACAGGATTGGAAAGGAGCAACAGGGTGGACGACCACTTTAGGTGAACTTTGACGAACAGCACAAACAGTGGCCACTAAAGAAAAAGGTAAGCAGTTTATGCTTATATAGTTAGTTTGTGTTGTTTGCCAGTTTGCCTGAGGTGGTAAGGACACTTAAAAATTGCTCTTCCAAATTTAAAGAACAAGAAGAAAAAAGGGTTTTGATTCCAGAATATCTAATTGCATGTACAGATCTGTTTTACTGTTAAGAGGGCCTTTGATGGATAGCAGTAAATGAGGGCAGATTGTGCATGCAAAAATCTGTGTTTACTGTCAAGTGGGCTTTGATAGATGACGTAAACGTTAAGCAGATATACATTGCATGCAATGGTCTGTGTTTATTGTTAAGTGGGCCTTGAAGGATAGCAATAAACGTTAAACAGATAAAGTATAGAGAAGCACGCAAAGTCCTGCGGATACCGCTCTGGTCTCAGAGGTCTGTAGGGGTAGGCAAAAATTCCTGCAGGTTCTGCTTTTTTCTGTGTTGAGGAAGTGTATCAGTGAAAGAGCCAGGAACTGACAGGTCACTCAGGAAAAGTGTAGTGTAGTCTGTTTTAAATATATGTGTCTGTGTCTGTGTGAATGACTGTGGTTATCTGAGAAAATAAATAAATTCCGTATTAGGTGGGCGGGAGCTGCGCACCCCTCCTGGACCGTCACTTAAGTGTGACCTGGCAGAGGCGGACGCAGCTCGTGCCCACCTGAGAGGGATGAATGAGTGAATTAGCCCTATAAATAAAGGGACAAAGGATGAGTGTATGAGCCCTGTGAATACAGGGACTAGATGGAGTGAATGTGTCTAGGAAAATTGTTTCAATAAAGATTGGATCAAGATTGGCACTGTAGATTTTTCGTACACATTTGAATGCATATATTGTGTGACTAAGATAGGGAGAATATTTAGGAAATTTAAGGAGACTAATGCAGTTCAGATAATAGAACATAATAGAGGTATATGCCTTATGTTAAATAATTAAATTGTAATAAATAACATTCATTTTGAATGCTGATAAAATATTTTTTAGAACAGAAACAAAGAATGTCTTAGTGATTGGTTGGCACTTTTGGATACTAAGTGATAAAAAATAAAATAAAATAACAAAATAAAATTTAGAATATAAATTCACTGTATACTGAAAATGTGCACACACAAGTGTTATAATAAATATTCGGCTTAAAAGTGCAGGTTACAGAAGAAAATAGGAGAAATTGGTTAAAATAATTAAATTAAGTTGGGGAGAATATATTATTTGAAAAAATAATAATAATAATAAGTTAAATTGTTGTATAAAATACATATTGAGCTTTAAAGATAGGATTTTCATATTATAGGAAAAATTATGGCAGCCACTCCGGTGGAAATATTAGGATTAAAATATCCACTGTGTAAAGAACTGATATACAAGCTCTCAACCAAATGGCAGCAGAGAACTAAAAAAATGGTGACAAAATGGCCAAAGGAAGGGACATTTGATGTATCATTGTGCGAGGAAATGGAAACTCTGATAAAAAATCATAAAACTAAAGGCAACAGTAAAAAGAGAGAAAAAAGAGAAGCAAAAAGGGAAAAAGAGAAGGAAGTGCTAGCCTTGTTCAAAAAGGAAGGAGAAGACTCATTGAAAAGTATAAAACAGGCAAGAAAAATACTAAAAGAGGCAGACAAAGAGACAAAGAAAAAAGAAGAGTTGTTTTCTAAACCACCCCCATATCTGCCCCTAGAGGGACAGTTCCCAATACTTAAGGGTACTGTAGAAGTGTCTGGAGAAATGCAAATGGAAGGACAAGTAGGATTTGAAGAAAAACAAAAAGAACCAGATGTAAGACCAAAGAGGCAACAAAATAAAAAGAGTGAGGGATATTTACCTTTAGATTGTTATAAACAGGCACGCACTGCATTAGAAATGATGAAAGCAAACTATGAAGGAAAAACAGGACACGAGGAAACGTTAGAGCGGATGAGGAGAGAAGATAAGGAGATTGAAGCACAAGCAGAGGCTATGGAGGCAGAAATAGGAAGGAAAATTAAACGAACAGAAAAATTAATTGACGATCCAAATAAAATGGTGAGAGATAGAAGTAAACTATTAGAAAGCAGAGAGGAAGTGAGTGAAGGTGAGGAGTCATCATTTGATAAAAGAACATGGGAACAAGGAAGAGAAAAAGGAAGACTTAGACCATTGGCTACACAACTCCCAATTTTAATTAAGGGTACACAGGGACAGTATGTCCCCTGGGCCACACAGGACCTTGAGGGGCTGGTCACTCGCCTCCCAGACATTCATGAGGGGGCTGGGAAGTGGATTAAGGTGTTTGAAGAAGAAACAATGGGCAAACTTTTAGCTGTGGGGGACATTAAAGCACTTCTGGCAAAGATTATGGGAGGAACAAAGATGGAAGAAATTCTCCAAGCATCCAGTTTGGACAGAGCTGTGGACTCTCACTACATGGATGGAACTGTGTTCGATGCATTCCGTCCAGCAGTGTGGCAGGCACTGCGTGCTGAGTATCCAATCAGACTAGACCCTAAATCATTAAAGGGAGAACAGCTGGGGGAAACAGAAAATCCAACCACATATGTCCAGAGACAGTTGAAAAGATGGAAGCAAGAAACGGAAGGGAATCCAGAAGGAGACCCATTGATGGCAACATTGTTTAGAAATGCTGTGATTGATGCCATGCCACAAGCTGTAAAGAACAGGCTGGAGGACGTGGTCGGTTTAAACTCTAAAACACACAAAGAGTTCTGTGACCATGTATCTCATGCAGTAGAGCAATACAGAAAAAATGAACAGAAGCTCAAGAGCCAAGAGAAAGAGCTACAGAGAAAATTAACTCAGTTACAACTTGAAGAGCTGACAAAAAAGAACAAGAAAAAGATTCAAGCTCCAATAAAGAAAGAAGAATCAGAACAAATGACATTGATGTCTCCAGTAAATGCTCCTCCAACAGTTATTCAGCAAAGCTCACCCGCAGTAGTCCCTCCAAATGCACACCAGAACCCTGTACCCATCATTAATGTCTATACTCAACAGCCAGGGCCAATGGGGTGGAAAAGAAAACCAGTGCAAAGAGAACAGAGAGGAAGAGGCAAGCCTTATACTGGTCCTCCAGGAATGTGCTGGGGATGTGGACAATTCGGACATAACAAAATTGACTGTCCCACCAATCCATGGCAACAGCCACCTAGGGGTGGAAGTGGGGAGAGTTGGCAGCAGCCCACCCAGGGTCCATCACAGGGCCCAGTAAACCCTTGGAGAGGTCCAAATCAAGGATATTAGGGGTGCCCAGAGAATCTTACAGGGGAGAGCCAGCTTCCAATTTTAACAACTAAAGCTGATCAAGAACCTATTTTGCAAATTGAAATAGAGGGAAAGACCACACCAATGATGGTAGACACAGGAGCTGTTTATACTTGTGTAAATTCAAATTATGCCTCACATCTCCCTTTGTCTGGAAAATTCGCAAAGACAATAGGATTCTCGGGACGAATGCAGTTAATTCCAATGACAGCTCCAGTGTGTCTACAAACAAAAAATAAAAGTGTAACAATGCCCATTCTTGTGTCAAATCAGACTCCTGTTAATTTGTTAGGAAGAGATGCATTATGTAAATTGGGGCTACAAATTTGGTGTTCTCCAGAAGGAGTATATATAGACACAATAGGAATAGAAACTCAAATGATAGTTGTAGAGCCAAAAGCAAATGTTTATTGGATAGGACAGAAAGAGCAAGATGTGAGACAGACAATTAATAAATGGGGAAAGTTCATTGAGGCACAGATTCCAGAAGCACAATTACTAAAATCAGAATTTCATTGTACAATGATATATGATCCTGAGAGAGATGAAAAAATGGAAAAGAAATGGCAGGAAGAAACTGAAGGACAAAAAATTGAAATAATCGCACAGCACATTATAATAAGTAAACAGGGAGCAGCTCTAAATATACCTGAATGTGAATTTGTGAAAAAATGGTTTAATGTAACAGATTCTGTGCCACATGTGTCTTTATATGTAGGAAAAAATTGGGAAGCAAAAGATTTAGGACTAATGATGAAAAAGGCAGAACAAAGCAAATGGGAAGCAACAGAACATCCGTTGATTTTTCATTCAGCTGACAAAAATTACATCAAAATTTTGTGTGCAACCAGCTTGATGGGAATTCCTCAGGAAGTAGTTATCAGCCAAAAGAAATTGACACAGATGACTACAACATCAGAATTGATAGACACTACTGACACTGAACTATTTAAGGAAGTAGAGCGTCAGGTACCAACTGAACTATGGTCTCAACATGATTCAGATGTAGGATTAATAAAATCAGCGAACCCAGTGAGAGTACAACTTAAGCCAGATGCACGTCTGCCCAGAAAATCACAATACCCTTTGCGTCCTGATGCTGAAGCAGGTATAAAAAACACTATTGAAGGTTTAGTGAAGGCAGGAGTATTAACAGAAACAACTAGTTATTGTAACACTCCAATTATGCCTGTGATCAAAGCAGACAAAAACAGATGGCGTCTTGTTCATGACCTACGAGCAATCAATGATATAGTAGAGGATTTGCCAGCTGAGGTACCAAATCCGCACACGCTACTGACGAATGTCCCTCCTGATGCCAAATACTTTACAGTAATTAATCTTTGTTCGGCCTACTTCAGTGTTCCATTAGCAGAGGAAAGTAGATATTTATTTGCATTTACATATGCTGGTAAACAGTATACTTACACTAGAATTCCTCAAGGATTTAAACATTCGCCACATTTATTCAATCAAATTCTTAAAGCTGATTTAGAGGATCTTATGATAGACAGTACTTTGTTACAATATGTAGATGATTTGATTATTTGTGCTACATCACTAGAACAATGTCATAAAGATTCTATTAAAGTCCTAACAAAATTAGCACAAGGAGGTCACAAAGTATCCAAAACCAAAATACAGTATTGCCAGCCTCAAGTTGAATACTTAGGACGATTGATTGCATTTGGCACACGAGCAATAGCTCCAGATCAATTGGAAGGCATAAGTAAAACACCATTGCCTCAAACAGTAGGACAAATGATGACTTTTTTAGGGATGACGGGCTTTAGTGCCGATTGGATAGAAGACTATGCAGTAAAAACAGCTCCATTGAGAGAAATCATGAAACAAGCAGGACTGCAACATTTAGGTAATCCGTTAAAATGGAACACAGATGCATTACTAACATTTGAGACTCTAAAAAAAGAACTACAACAGGCCCCAGCCTTGGGAAATCCGGAATACTCTAAACAATTTCATCTGTATGTCGCAAACAGAGCTGATGGTTATGCATCAGCTATACTGATGCAAGAAACTTGTAGTGGTAGGAAAAAACAGCCTATTGCTTACTATAGTACAAAATTGGACAATGTAGCTCAGGGTTACCCACCATGTTATCAACAAGGCCTTGCAGCAGTATATTATGCATATGAGAAAGCATCCACAATAACAATGGGGTACCCAGTAACTATTTATACTCATCACAAAATTATTGAGTTAATAGAACAAGGAAAATTTGTTCTGACTCAAGCCCGAATTCTAGCCTATTCATTGCTACTTACATATCCAGATGTTACTATTAAGCGATGTCATACAGTTAATCCAGCTGAATTCATTCCTTTGGCTTTTGAAGGAAAGCCCCATGATTGTGTGACTGATTCATTGACATTTACTAGATTACGGCCAGATCTTGAGTCTACACCAGTCCCTGAAGCAGAAGTCACTTACTTCGTAGATGGTTCTAGCTTTAGAGATCATATAGGAAATCATACAGGATATTCAGTAGTGAAGAAGGACAAGGAAGAATTTGTGCCTGTGATATCACAACATTGTGTACAGCCATGCTCTGCTCAGTTAGCAGAATTAAAAGCGCTCACAGTTGCATGTCAATTGGCAAAGGGACAGACAGCCAATATTTTCACTGATTCAGCATATGCTCATGGTGTATGTCATTTATTTGGAGCAGTATGGAAGCAGAGAGGTTTTAAAAAGAGCGATGGGACTCCCATCCAACATGCTGAACAAATAGGTCAATTAATTTCTGCTATGATGCTACCAAAAAGACTAGCAATAATCAAATGTCAGGCGCATAAAAAAGGAAATGATTTTGTCATTAAGGGAAACAATGCAGCAGATTTGGAAGCTAAAAAAGCCTCAGGATGTCAGGTAGCAGTATTAGCACCTGTAGTACTTATAGAACCTCAACCTCAATTGGAAGATATTATTCGAATTCAACAACAAGCAGGACCTTATGAGCACTCAATGTGGCACCAAAGGGGAGCCAAGAAAGACACGCAAGATATTTGGCGTACACATGAAGGACAAATTGTTGCCCCAACTTCACTTTTGAATATTCTCATTTCAGATGCGCATGGTTTTGACCATTGTGCAAAGGGGGAAGTGATAAGGAAAATTAAAAAGCAAGGATACTGGTCTCCTTATTTACAGGCAATGGTAGATGAATTTCTAGCCACGTGAAGTTTGTGCCAAAAACAATGTGAGGAAAGGAATAACAACACCAATAGGCCATATACCAGTACCAGAAGGACCTTTCAAGCATTTGGTAATGGATTACGTGGATATGATAAAGCGAGTACAAGGCAAAAGATACATGCTTGTGGTCATAGACAGATTTAGCAGATGGGTGGAGGCAGTACCATCAGCAGATCAGGGAGCAGGAACAGTAATTAAATTTCTAACAAGAGAAGTAATTCCTAGATTTGGAATACCATCAGAAATAAGTTCAGATAATGGATCAGCATTCATACAAAAAACTGTAAAACAAGTATTGCAACAATTGAGAATAAAACAGAGGCTAGGGTGCATTTACCATCCTCAATCACAAGGGGTAGTAGAGAGATTAAAAGGAACCCTCAAGGCCAAACTTAACAAAATATGTGAAAGTACTAAACTTAACTGGATTGACGCATTACCTCTTGCACTAATGAGCTATCGCATGCAAACTAACAGAAACACGCACTTAACACCGCATGAAATGCTTACGGGTCGACCCATGCCTGTGCCATATTGTAGAGGTCCATACAAAGGACCTCCTCTAGAGCAATTGCAAATGGAACTTCGATCTTATATGAAGAAATTAACTGCCATACATAAAGCTATCTATTTACAGGAAACATGAAAAGAGCCCTGTGAGGAAACAGAGTCAGAATGTCCAATTGTTCCAGGTGACCAAGTATATCTGAGGGTATTCCGGAGAAAGTGGAATGAGCCCAGGAGAGAGGGACCCTACAAAGTGGTGAGAGCTACTCCAACTGCAGTCCAAGTGGAGGGAAGTACAACTTGGTATCATCTGAACCACTGTACTAGAGTTCCTAAAGTACGGAAGGAAAGAGAAGAAAACAGACAAGCAGATAAGTCAGGAGAAAGTGACAAGGAAAGACCAGTGACACAAGATGAAGTACAAACTGATGAAAGCTCAAAAACAGATGTACAAGGAGCTCACATTCTCCTGTCAGACAAACAGGAGAAGAGAAAGAATAAGTCTGACAACATATCTGATGATTACATGCTTAATGCATCTAATTTGGCAAACTCAAGCTATAACCAACAGCAACCAGACTTCCCCAGAATTGACTTTTCAATCCTTGGGTGAATCTAGCAGTGGCTTTGACGTAATCCAAAAAGAACAAGAACTAAATGGGGAGGAAAAACTATCTAGACAAAATAGACACGTAAATGACAATCATAATATCACTTTTAAGAAAATGGGTAATTCAGATATATTATGGGAAAAAGCAGAAGACAACAATTGGTATAAATGGGTAAATTACACAGCAGAAAAGGAGAAATGGGAAAACTGCATAGTTTGCTTTGAAGCAAGACCAATTTTATATATTGTACCCATACCTATACACAGTTCTAGTTGTAGAATATTTCATGATGAATGGTTTAAGAAATGTCCAGGACTATCTAATGCAATGGGGTTAGATATAGTGAGAATGGGAGGTAAATGCTTTATAGAAAGAGGCAGAGAGATAAATGACTTTAGAAACTGTACCCAAAAAATGGCATTTTGCCCATATTGGTGCCAGTTCCTCCAATCTACAACAAACTACAGAGAAGCAACTGAATTACAGTGCATACGTACCCGTAAATGGCCAATAGTACGGAAAAGAAAAATACAAAAGCCACAAGGAAAAATACAATTAATGGCAGATCAGGAATTTGAATGTTATGAAAAGAAGGGACATATTGACGTAGGAAGATTTGAAGGGAAATGCAGCAAAATATGGAAAATACCACGATGTAAAGATGACTATTTAGTGATAAAAGAAGGCCCACCACCTATATTTGATGATATTGATATTGCATTGGCAGATATATGGTGGATGTGTGGATTAGAATATGGCCTCTTGACAACATTACCAGAAAAATGGTCAGGATTATGTACTAGGGTTATGCTGACACATAAAATGAGCCACATTTCTCTAGAAGAGGAAGCAACAAATGAAGAAAAATCCAGATCTAAAAGAGCCTATGAAAAAGACCCTGCAGTTTATATAGATTCAATTGGTCAACCAAGAGGTATACCGTATGAGTTTAAAGCAAGAGATGAAGTCAAATCAGGGTTTGGATCAATATTTATTTGGATTACGCAAAATAAAAATACAGAATGGATCAATTACATATATTACAATCAGATTTATTAATTACACTGATGAGGCCTTATCACTTTTAGGAGAGCAATTGGATGCAACGAGCAGAATGACGTGGCAAAATAGAATAGCTTTGGATTATTTGTTAGCTGAAAAAGGAGGAGTGTGTGTTATGTTTGGGGATCAATGTTGTACTTATATACCAAATAATACTGCTCCAGAAGGAGCATTTACTGAAGTAATGACCAAATTGAAAAACCTAAGGATTGAACTTAAAACTAACGCTGGGACAGATAATAAAATGTGGGATTGGTTTGATCTAAAGTTAGGAGCATGGGGAGCATGGTTAGCTAAATTAGGAATGTTTTTAGGAGTTGCAGTATTAATAGGAGGATTACTGTTTTGCTGTGTGCTTCCTATACTGAGGTCACTAGTTGTCAAAGCCACAGCTAGGCAAATGGAAATGCTAAGATGTCAAGATGATGAAAAATTGAATTTGAAGAGTAACCAAAATGTACATTACCCGGACTGGGCTTATGCACCCAACTGGAAGTCACAAAAAGTGACAAATAATGAAGATTCTAGTACCTTTTTATTTCTGTTGTATACATAACTGTGATAACCACAGCCAAGTGCTTAACCAATTGCACGCTCATGCTTATAACAATGTTTTAACTTAAATGAAGGATTAGGGAGACAGGATCTTTTACTCCTTCCTAGTCAAGTGTGGGGGAGAGGTTTGGTTCTGCTGCTCCACCAGAGTGCTGTTGCATAATCTAGTCAGTGGTGATAAAACTGTGTGATTTAATTTAGTCACTAGGTAGTGATAACTGATGAGACTGAATTATGAAACTGCACTCTGGGTAAAAACATGTAAAGGTGAGACTTAGTAAGTCTCAAAGGGGGGAATGTAGAAGAGTTTTATTAATCAAAATATAAAGTAATCAAGTATAATCAATGTGAATATAGCCATATATGTATCAAGTTATTCTACTATTATAAACATGTGTCTGCCTGTGTGTAGAGGCCAGCATGAGAAGAGGATGTGCAGACATACATTTTGTGCTGAAACTGCACATCCTGTTGTGACATTAGACAAAAACTATACGATGGTGCCTCTTCTTTAACGTATATGGAGGCCTCCAGTCCGTTTCCTGAAAGCAGACTAGAGGCACATCCAAAAAAGGTAAACAATAAGATATAGGAAATGTATTGAACACGCCTTAGGAGAAAAATCTGTATATAAGAGGTTGCAAACCCAGATTCAGGAGATTCTCTGCAGAGACTCTCGACTGTATTATCCCCTGATAATAAAGTCTATTTTTCTGGCATCAAAACTCCAAGACTCCAAGAGTGATTCTTCAGAGAAAAGGGAGAAGCCACCACAGTAGCAATCAAAGTGTTTGAAATTAAGAATTTTTTTACAATAACACACATACTGTACATATGAGAGAGACACAAACCTGTTTCTGTATAATGACCCAGATGTTTCCCATCATCCGCCGACGGCAGAATCTATTCTGACATTCTTGACACACACCTGGTATGATTGCTTGGCATGCATGACAAAGCTAAAGCAAAGCAAGACCATATTAAAGTGAAGATGGTCTCTATTAGATTGAAAATGATCACCCGATCAATACGACCCCCTGCCTGACTAATCCATAACGTGAACATTGTTTCAGACCCCCTCGCCTTTTCCTGCATGTGTCTCGGGGTGCTTAGACTTCATGGAAGCAAGGATCAGCGATTAAATGTCACCTTTCAGCAACAACATTAAATAAGAAGCAGCAATTTGGCTCCTAGCAATTGCTAATTTCACGCCCTGATAAATGTTGCAGGAGCTAAAGCTTTCAAAGATATTTCTTAAAGGGGCGGCAGCATATGCAGGTAAAGGCCTGATGCGTTTCATTAGGACAAAAGCTCACTTTCATGTCAAGGTCAAAGGAGTTGTTTTGCTTTAAGCTAAATGTAAGTCATCCCTTATTACCAATTAAAAATTTATTCTAACCTCATCAATTAGATTGTGAGTGAGGGCTTTTAAAAAATAGATATTTAAAATGCTGTCTTAAGAAATGATGGTGCATTAGAAGATATTTGACATTTAGCAGAGACCGAACACAGGGGCGTTCACACATACAGAGATTTACTGCCACCAGAAATCATTCATTTCAGCAGCTTGAGCGACACTGACCATTGGCATGTCAAACAGAGGTGGAGACAGTCCACTCGTACAAAGATGAATGGGTGACATTGCAGTTCTCAATATGGTGGCTGTAGAAATGGAAGATCCGCCTTCCAGGTAAAAGAACCAATCGCTTTTTTAGAGGCGTCAGCTGTTTTTTTGTACTAGTTTAATGTAATTTCAGTTAAAGTGTCTGGTTATTGTGTAGCCGATTTAAAATATGAAAGGTAACCTTGATAAAACTTTTTTTTCCGTCTCCATTTGAGTACATTGGAGCTGTATTTGAATGACTGGAAAAAAGAGCACATCAGCGACTGCCCACTTTTCCAGCTGTCTTGATCTCAGAAGTATTTTTCCCATTTATTTTCTCCATTGGAATTTCAAAATATTCTTCAATAAGAGTTCCAAGCCACTGAACCAAGCAAAAGAGCTCTAATATAAATCATAACATTTTGTCTGAAGCAACATTCTTTATGAAGATTCAGTAAAAAAATAACCATGAACTCTTTTACGAGAGAATGAACTACTTAATTTTGTGAATCACTTTGTAATAATAGTAAAAATGACTGTAAAATATATTACTTTTTTAAAATGAATTGTCAGTTAGCAAGGACTGATTGAAGTGATTCATCAAAGAATCCTGACAGAAAAATGTATCATGGTTTACATTAAAATATGAATCAGCACAACTGTTTTTAGGATTAATATTAATAAGAAATGTTTCTTGAGCAGCAAATCAGTATATTACAATTATTTCTGAAGGATTATGTGACACTGAAGACTGGAGAAATTATGCTGAAAATTCAGCTTTGCATAACAGGAATAAATTACATTTTTAAATGTTACAATAGAAAAAAAAAGTTATTTTAAATTTTATAACATTTCACAATATTTCTGATCTTATTTATAATTGAATAAATGTGGTCTTGGCAAGCATAAAAGACTTTCAAAAACATTAAAAACTTTTGAACAGTAGTATCAGTATAAAAACAATGTTTTATTTTTTGCAAAATATTAAGAAATACAAAATGCATAGGGAGACCGTTATGAATATTTGCAGTGCTTCATGTTAGTGTTTATTTCAGTTTATTTCTGTCTTCATTGTAACAGTGGCCTCTCTGATTGGTTGATCTCTCTTTATGATTTAGTTCTTCACCAGGAATTTGACTTATAAACATGACTTTTTTTTTTTTTTTTGACTGGCTTCCACAGAAGAATAACATGACTTAACAGCCTCAATTTCTGTCAGATTCTCAATGGAGAAAATGAATGGAATTTTGCCTGAACCCATCTGTTTCGCTCTATAGTTGCATGTGAGCATTGTTAAAATGGCCACCATGTGAACTGACTTACCTTAAAGGTGCTTTGCATCTAGAAGAACCTAACTTCAAGAATCTTAATTGAATAATGTAACACGTTTTGCATGTTGCCAAGTGCTCGTTTGATAAAGCACAACCAGTTCATCTTGCACCTACGGTGGCATCTATTCTGGCGACATTGCAGATAGCCATAGAAATATGACCCCCTGTGTTTTTAGTGCATACATAATCAAATTTATTTGACCAAGCAGTCAAACAACTGCAAATGAATGCGGTCGTATCAGTAGCTGGTTAGCTGCAAAAGACAGATAAGCGTGAACGAACGAGAGCAACTTCTGTCTGACAACACTGTAATAATCGCCATTATTTTGAGCCATAAAGTTGCGTGATTCATGTCGGAAGACCCCACCACACATTAAATCCAGCCTTTATGACTAGTGATTTGAAAGTAATAGTTTCCAAATGAGTTTCATGCCTTCTACAGCTCCTCAGAGGCCCGCTCTCCTCAAAAATAATCTCCCCTCGTAACTTTTCCGAGGAGCAAGACGCAGAAAAAAGCCAGCCGTCAAGGAATAGCAGCGCATTCTTTTTCCTGCTCGTGAAAGTGAAAACACTCGAATGAAATACAGCCTCTTAAATGACAATTGGGGAATTTGGTTTTCTTTTCTTTCTTTATTTTTAACACAATACGTCAGCTTTTTCTAGAGTTTGTGAAGGTGAAGCTTTGCAGGCTTATTTGTAAATTTATGAGCTGCTTTGATAGAACCCTCGGCCATTTACAGCTGCTGTCTCGACCCCACACAACTCCCAAATGAATTTATTTTCCGAGCATGCCTGCGTGTGTGCCGCTCGCCTCCGATGCTGCCTCTGAACATCAGGACCGACCTGATGGGAGACATTTCAAACAGGCCGATGTATGTTCTGGTTGTTTTGAACACCGGTCGCTGGGGGGGCCGGGGTGGCAGGAGACTTCCCACCGTTTTCAATCTCACCGCAACGCTCCTCGCATTCAGAGCGGACGATAAAGAAATGAACGACCCCCGTGTTTTGTCACATAGCTTAAATGTAGAATTTAGGAGGTATCCATCTGCCCCTGTCCAGCAGTTCACCTGTTTTTTTATTTTTTTTATTTCTCGTACTGCATGCTAGAGTCACATTTTTCTCATTTCTCTTCATTCCCCAGCTGCTTTCAATGAGACTCTGTCCTGTTTGCACTGCTGCCACATGAATCTGTCTTCCCATCCGTTTCTCTATCTCTCTCTCACTCTGTTTTTTCATTGCACATGAAGCAACACAAGAGCGTTTCTCAATTCTGTTTGGATTATGTTTGATCCCGATGAATTTCGCCCTCCTGTTCAATGTGAAACACATGTGCCTCAAAGCTCAAGGACGATCATGTCTGTGATTGTTTTCCTCCAGTGCATGTTTTTTAATCACAATCTGCAGATTTTTAGCAGTCCTGTCTAGCTTATGAAGGCAAATCAGTCAGGTCTGTTCATGCTTTGCCTGATGGGCCTTTAATACTTTACTGTTGTTGACTTTTTTTGTTCTCATTATTATTTCTCTTTGGTATTATGCAGTTAAAAATGAAGGGATTTTTAGTTGTGTTTGGCATGGCTGTTGTTCTGTTGTTCATGTTTAGTTTTCCATTAGTGTTGCAGACATGACACATCAAATCATAAGGCTTGTTCGGGAGTGTATGCTATTATTTTTTTCTAAGCAACTGGATAATAAAACCAGAACATCATAAGAGGCAGTAAGCAACTATGCAGCATGCACTGGCAACAGTTTTTTACATTGTGGTGGAAAGTTTCAGATGAGCAAGCACCCAAATTTTCATCAGAAATGTAAAAATGTGATGTTGTTTTCTTTTTAGTTTACATAAATTTTAGTGTAAATTTTCAGTTTTCCCTCATTTTCCCAATTTCTTTGCATGCATTGAGTGATCTTTGACGAATTGCTTTGTTCCTCCTTTGTAAGTTGCTTAAAAAACAACTGCCAAATGCATAAATGTAAATGACACATAAGAGCTTTGGTTAATTATTCACACAACTGTTCAAAAGTTTGGAATCTGTAAGATTTTTTAAATGTTTTTGAAAGAAGTGTCTTATGCACACCAATGCTGCATTTATTTGATCAAAATACAGTAAAAATAGTAATATTTTGAATTATTATTGCAATTTTCTATTTTAATACATTTTAAAATGTAATTTATTGCTGTGATTTTCAGCAGCCATTACTCCAGAAATCATTGTAATATGCTGATTTCTTATTATTATCAATGTTGAAAACAGTTGTGCTGCTTAATATTTTTGTGGACATACATTTTCTTCAGGATTCATTGATGATTAGAATGTTGAGAGAAACAACATTTATTTGTTATTGAAATCTTTTGAAAAATTACTGTCACTTTTGATCAATTTAATGTGTCCTTACTGAAAAAAGTATTAATTTCTTTCAAAGGAAGACCCCAATCTTTTGAATGGTAGTGTAAGTTGTCTGGGTTTAGTTTACATTTATTATAATGCGAGGTGCACATAGTCTGACATGATATAGGAAGTGATGATGGCCACAGTTTCAGCTCATGATTGACATTGGAAATGTCCCAGAAGACATGGAACTGACACAGGCATGTAAACAAAAGGGCCTAAAATGACTTGATTCAGCAGATTTTACTGACATCCGAGTCTCGATTTCACTCGAGGGATGGAGGTAAGCATTCATCAAATGATTGAATTCATATCGATTCCTGCCATATTAGCAGTTTAAAGCAAGACCTCTTTTGACAGATAGAGAGAGAGAGAGACGGCGCGAGAGGTTTTTGAATGATTCTGTTTGAAATAAGTATACGGGAGATTCACACGCAAATCCCTTCTGTCTGCATATCTGAATAAGAATATCTTTAAACAGGCCGGGAGGGTGGAAGGCGGCAGGAAATGCAGCCGAACCATGGTGTGCAGGATCAGGGGGTTATTTACCACTTCGGCGGGAGGCCACGTGTTCGTACAGAGGTCGTACAGTTAGCGCGGCGGGCGACGTGGAGCACTCCAGCCCATAGGAAAATTAATTAAGCAATGCTTTGCTTTTAAGTCAGGGGCTTACATGCATTTTTCTTTGGTTGACATTGTCTGCCTTGAGATCACGAAAGCTTAGCCTTTATCTCAGACACTGATTGCACTGCATTGTGGGGACGGGCTCTGCGTACATTATGACAAACGCTCATCAATAGCCCGATTTCTCCTTCAAGTGCTGATGAATGTAAGTTTATGTGCTTGATATTGATGTGTTTCATATTCACCCATGGGAGCCGCATCTCGCAGCAGCTCAACCGCGTACGCCGTTATAGATTTCTAATACATTTCAGCTCTGTGGTTTTTAATACAGATGGGTAATTTTGCTCGGTTTGGCAAGATCAATGCAAATGCGTCTTAGCCACAAGAGAGGCGAATCTCCATCACGACAATGTCCTCGACTTGAAACCGAAGTGGTGTGCTGGGCCGAGCCGTCCTTAGGCTCAAGGTGGTTCGGAGAAATTGCTTTTGTCGGAGGTGGGCATCGGTTATTATTATGTGTGTGTAAGCCGCTCCGGTGGGATTGAGTAATTAGGATCCTGACATGGCATCGGTGAGCCAGCCGAGTGAATCAAAAATGAAGGCAAATGAAAGCAAATTCCTCTGAGGAGGGAGAGGAGAAGTCTGCGCACTCGCGCCGCTAATTTTCTAGAGCTCCTAGTTAGGTTCATTTTATTCCTCCCAAATGAGCAAAGCGCCCGAGCCCCGGCGTTTGATGCCCGCCCAATAAATGGAATGAAAAAGCGACACATCTTTCTGTTGATTTTCTTGTTTATTATCAAGGGTAACTTTGATTGAGGAGCAGTTTACATTCATGGAATCGTCTGACCTTTCTAGAGGCATCTGCCGAGCAGGCGCCGGGCGCTCAGTAGAGAATGCGAAGCCGGCGCGCTTCATAAAGTGTTGAGAAATGAGCAAAAAATCAAAGCCGTCTGTTGGAGATTTTATTGGCTTGCTCATTCATCGCCTCGTATTTTGCACAATAACTGATCTGCGTCAAGCCAATGTAGCCAATTTTCTCAAGCACCGAGGAGAAATACATATTTTTTCCATCTGATTTGAAAAGCATGTACAAGTGCTTCCTAATCACTTCTGAAAACCAACACACTCCTTTCTGAGATGGAACAATGCCAGTTTCAAGCATCGCTCTTTATTGCTGCCGTATTGATTTGGCTAAATGCTAGAAGTCTGAATTAGTTTAATAGTTTTGCGAGTTCTAATAGTTTATTGTTTTTTAATAGTTCTTGAAGTTGGATCAATGGCGTTGAGGTAATTGAGGTTGTTCAAATGATATCTGTTCTGATTCTTTCTCTCTGTTTGTTTTTGGTGACAGCAGGTGGAGGTCCAACAGAGCCATCGAGAGGCTCAGAAAGATGTTCTGGATCAGATGAGAGGGAAACTTAAAGATCAACAGTACTGCTTCAACAGCAGAAGCGTCGACTTCACCCTGATGACCAAGTCTAACAGGTACGATGAGAAATGTGTTTTAATTTTTTGGTCATATTCAAAAACAGCATCACATGTGTCCCTCATGGAGAATGCAATCCCAGAATGCACTGTGACTAACTCAGTGGAAAGATAAATCCAATTGGTCAAGGTGAAATACATTAAATACTGAAAAGCATAAAAAAAAATTTACTATTACAGTATGCATGTACATTTATACTATTGCATTGTTCACCATTGTATTCAAAACTTTTGGGAGCGGATCAAAATTTTGTCTAATGCTATGGACTAAAGCATTAGAAAAGGATTTTCATTATAGTTTTTCAGCATTTTCAGCACTGTAGTTTTTCACTAAAGATTTTCAGCATTAGAAAACTGTTTCACTGTAGTTTTAGTGAAAATGTGCTTTAGTCAATATTTCATCATGTCATTTTCATTAATTTTAGTCTGTTCTACTCAAAAATAACAAAACATTTATAGATATTAATGAATGAAAATTACATTTTGTTTGGTGACTGTGCAAAATGATGCAAACAAATTGTACCAGACCAAACATAATAAATATTAATATTAACTTAATGAATATTTTATTAAAATATATTTATTTTTTGTAATGAAAAGCATTTATCAAATATAAAATTATTTGAGTATTTTTAGGATATTGTTTTACATTTAGTGAGTTTGTATGGCAGCACTCTGTTCACAATGTGAATTCCACATTTCTACTTTTTTTTTTTCTTCCAAAGTCATTGTTAGTGCAGTTGTTTGTCTTGCTTTGATTTTATTTTAATTAATGTTATGTTAAAATGATGCAATTTGTATTTTTTTTACAGTTATATTTTCATCAGTAGTTTTATTAATTAATACTGTTTGGAAGTCAAGTCTTTCATGCACTTTGTTTTGAGAAGCCTGATTTGTATGACATGGATTTGTTGTGTAGAACATTTCAAATCCTTCACTTAAGGGCTTCCGTGAGTATTATGATGCTGACTTAGAACGCCAATAACTTCCTGAAGTATATTTTATATTTTGTGCCTTGGCTCTTTTGTTTTCACAAATATCTTGCCGTTTGATCAATACTGTAGATTAGATTTATTTTAAGGGCCTGAAGTAACCTTTCTCTAATGCTACTTAGTGGTTCCTCATGTGGTTACAGACTTGCATTATCTTTTTTTTTCTTTCCTAAAATAACTAATCCTTTTATTTGGTGGTCCATTAGTTCTCTATCCTCCCCCTCTCAGTAAAGTCCTGAATGTTAACTGTAGAGTCCGGATCGGACTCCTCGGCTTGGCTTTGAATCAAACATCGTTTTAATCCTTTTAAGCTTCTCGTCGTAATGATTTATTTTGCAGTAAAAAACCCATAATGATCCTTTGAATTTTAATGATGAGCTGCCTGCTCAAGGATTCATTGTTTTGACTCTTTGGCCCTTACCTTTGCATGGAAACATGTCTTAAGGGAGGCGCTGTCGAATTCGATGGCCTCCGGTGCCTCTCTCCAGCTCGCCGGCCTCATCAAGGGCTGACGCCCACTGCCGCGGCTCCCAGCGTCCCCTCGCACCTGATAGAAACGGGACGCCTGCCATTCAGGAATCAAAAGCCCTCTCCAGGAGAGGAGAGACGAGGGAAACACAACAGACAGCGGTGAAAAGGAGATGTTAAGTCCCCGCATTAGGCGCCAGGGATTAGCACCATAAATTAAAGAGCTCTTTCTATAAAACTGTCACTTCGTATGAGATGTGAGGGGTGTCAATACAGCCGGCCAACCTTTCCCGGTGAGGCTCAGGGTGAGCGCTGATGAATTGGACCACCTCCTCCTCTTAGAAAGGTGGCGCGGTGCTGAGTGGGGGGCACGCTGACGTTAAAAGGATTTGAAAAGAAAGAAAGACGGAGAGGCATGCATTTCTGTCTCACAGGAGTGTCAGTGCTGCGCTGACCCGGAGGAACCCGTTTCGAGTGGCTAACGGCTAATGCTTGTCGACAGAACCGCTCCATGTGCGAGATCTGATGAACAGGTGGATGAGTCTCACAAAACCTTTCAAGTTTAAAAAAAAAAACAGAGAAAGGAATAAGACATTTTTTGTTTGTTTGTTTAAACAGACCAAGTGCCTTGATGAGTTTTATTTTCTGTCTTGACATTTTTAGTTTGAAATAGCATTTTAACTGAAATTAATAATGTAAATAATTATAAATAATTTGGGCATGTTGACTTTTTTAAGATTCAGTATCCTTTAGTTTGCATTGCAGCCATGAACTATATATGATTTGTCACTTGTTACTGCTATTCAGAGGAATTATTAAATTGTTGTTGTTGTTGTTGTTGTTATTATTATTACTGTGGAAAAACAACTTAAAAATTACATTTTGAATTCACTTTTTGATATATACATGAATTATAAATACACACACACAGTATTTACAGTAATTATCTTGAAAATAATGTTACTGACGTATATATATATATATATATATATATATATATATATATATATATATATATATATATATATATATATTGTTGATATTATTATTATTATTACTGTGGATCGTAAAGACATTTTGAAGTCACATTTTGATATACACGTGTATTATACACACACACACACACACACACATACATATATAGATTGTACACATAAATGTATGTGTATATTTTGTGTATATATATATATATATATATATATATATATATATATATATATATATATATATTTTTTTTTTTTTTTTTTTTTTTTTGCAGTATTTTTTGATGATAATAATAATATGGTAACACTTTATTTTTAGGGTCTCTTAACTAGTTGCTTATTAGCATGCATATTACTAGAATATTAGCCATTTATTAGTACAAATTAAGCACATATTAATGCCTTATTCTGCATAACCTTATTCTACATCCCTAATCCTACCCAATACCTAAACTTAACAACTACCTTACTAACTATTAATAAGCAGCAAATTAGGAATTTATTGAGGGAAAAGTTGTAGTTAATAGAGAATAAGTGTTCCCTATTCTAAAGTGTTAACAATAATATTTTTAACATACAGTACACACACACACAATTTTTTTTTTTTTAATGGCTCTAAAGATAATCTTTATTTTTTTATTTTATTTCTCCATTATATATAATTGTTCTTTTGATTTTGGGGGTGAAACTATTTTTTTCTGAGATTCACCCAAGTGCAGGCCTCAATCTTCAAAAGAGTTCATGTATTATAGGAAAGCGTGTACAATTGTTCTGCTCACGAACCAAAGCGAGCAGGAGAAAATGATGCTGACAGAACAATATCCCATGATGCACGTTTGCTAAATGGATCTTACATTTTTTTTCTCCTACTTGTTTTTCGTTATTCGTTGTTAATGTTGTTTGGATGCCCTGAGAGCTTGTTTTACAAGCATTTAGATTTATGTTAGTGAGGGGAAAAAAAGAGAGTACAAAAAACAATACGGTATGCAAGAATACAGAAAGATGCTGTTTAACTCACAAACAGCATATTGAGTTTTAATATCAGTCGAAGAACGCAGCGCCTGAGGGAGTCTTCACACTTCCGCCGCACACGTCTGTCTGTTTCTAATTTGCTGTCTTTGCCGTTTTGTTCTGATCAATGTCTTGCGTACAAATATGGCTCAAATTTTCACGTACTCCCCAATGTCGTTTTGTTTAATCAGCGCCTGCTTGGAAATGCTAATTCGCAGCTCTATCCTTGTTGAAATTTCATACGTGCTAGCATTCGATAGCGCATTCCTCTTCCTTTTGTGTCTGCGATGAATTGAAAAAAAGGAAATGTTGATTTTTCTCTTGCACCCTTCTTTGATCATTATTTGTGTAATCTCATTCATAGTTTTTCTTCTTCAGGGACAACAGGACCTCTTGAAAAAGCGAGAGGGGAAAAATGGTGCTAGTTTGACAAAACCGTCAAAGCACTCAAAAGCAGTACGAATTCCAAACAATTTTCTGACTAATGGTTCTAAACATGCGGCCCTCCTGCTGAGACGCAAATCTAAGCAAAGCTCAGACGCTAATATGTTTGTTTGTGCGCGCGTGGTGATGTGCTGCTATTATGAGTGTGTAGCTATAGTGTAAACTTATGCACATACAATCATTGCAGTGCTGTTAAAAAATATTGAATGTGCTTCACCGTTGAGCTGACGGCAGCGTTGAGCAAGAGGGAGGTGAAGTCATGTTTAATTAAGACGTTCTGCCTCACAAGCCGTCACTCAGAGTGCAGGTTAAAGATCCCTCGTGCTCTCCGACTCTGTTCACACTTCACATACCCACGACGCACTGCGCCTCGGTGCACTGCCCGCTAACAGGCTAGTGTAATTACCTCCGCTTGTCAAATATTCACTCGGTGAAATATGTCCGTACACTGTCTCTCCAGACCTCACCTGAGCTGGAGAAGCTGTGAACTTCTTTCTGCCTGTCTCATTTTTCTTCTTTTCATTCAGCCTATCAGAGTTTGAGGCGGAGTACCAGGAGCTCTGGGATTGGCTGATGGACATGGAATCCATAGTGACGGACAGCCATGATCTGATGATGTCAGAGGAACAGCAGCATCACCTGTATAAGGTAAATGGGTTCTTGTGCATTTAAAGTTGCGAGCTAAAATTGATATATACATGCTAGCATATTGCATCTGTGATAGACACACGCAACATGAAGCTGATTTTGAAAAGGCAACAAATTAAAGGAATAGTTTCATTTGAGAATTATATGACTGTCTTTCTTCAATGCAGCAGAAAAGATGATATTTTAATATTTTCATAATAGGGACTAGAGCTTTCAAGCTTCAAAAATGACAAACAGCACATTAAAATATATCATCAAAGTATGCTATAAAATTATTTTTCATGGTTGTAAATATGAAAAAGTCATGCTTAAATCTTGTAAAACACATTTATTGAAGTGTGTTTTACATGAAAATACCATTTCAATTTCATGTTTAATTCAGTGTTACTTGACATTTCTTTGTGATTTATTTGTGAAATTTCTGAGGGAAAAGGTTTCTAAAACAATTTTTTTTTCAGTGTTGTACGTACTGTAGTCCATAAAAGCAAGGATTGCAAAGTCTTCTGATAGCTTTATGTCAGAAACAGATAAAAACAGTTAAAAAAAAAAAAAACTCAGCCAAAGACTCATAAAATGTGTTGAATGACAAAAATAACTTTAATCTTTAATTATTTGATTCAGTTTCTTATAGCCAATC
>CM077250.1:5101078-5163578 GCA_039654775.1 Spinibarbus caldwelli
GAGATGGACCAACGAGCGGGTTTTACAAGCCTGTCTCGACCTTACTGATTGGAGTGTTTTTGAGGCTGCTGCAAACGATCTGGACAAGCTCACAGAGACTGTCACTTCATATATCAGTTTCTGTGAGCATTTGTGCATCCCTACCAGGACTCATTTAACCTACAACAATGACAAACCATGGTTCACTGCAAAACTCAGACAGCTCCGTCAGGCCAAAGAAGATGCTTACAGGAAGGGGGATAAAGTCTTGTATAAACAGGCCAAATACACACTGGAAAAAGAGATCAGAGTGGCAAAGAGGAATTATTCTGAAAAAATAAGGATCCAATTCTCTTCCAGCAACTCAGCATCAGTGACGAAAGGTCTGAAAGAGATAACCAACTACAAGACACCATCCCCCAGCACTGTGGAGAATCAACAACAGGCAGACGATCTGAATGAGTTCTACTGCAGGTTTAAAAAAACACCCCACACCCGCCCCGAACACCTCTCCACACAGCCATTAACACCTACAGCAACCCCCCTCACCCCCACACCTGCAATTCAGATCAGCGAAGACGAGGTCCGCCAGGTCTTCAGGAAGCAGAAAAGGAAAAAAGCACCAGGCCCAGATTGTGTGACACCAGCCTGTCTGAAATCCTGTGCTGACCAGCTGGCCCCCATCTTCACACAGATCTTCAACACATCACTGGAGCTGTGCGAAGTCCCTTCATGCTTCAAACGCTCCACCATCATCCCCATCCCAAAGAAATCCAAAATTACAGGACTAAATGACTACAGACCTGTGACGTCTGTAGTCACAGGTCTGTAGTCTAACGTCTGTGGTCATGAAGTCATTTGAAAAACTGGTGCTGGCCCACCTGAAGGACATCACTGGACCCTCGCTGGATCCTCTTCAGTTTGCCTACAGAGCAAACAGGTCTGTGGACGATGCAGTCAACATAAGACTGCATTATGTTCTGCAACATCTAGACAGACCAGGGGCTTATGTGAGGATCCTGTTTGTGGACTTCAGCTCAGCCTTTAACACTATCATTCCAAACCGCCTCCTGCCCAAACTAACTCAGCTCTCTGTACCCACCTTCGTCTGTCAGTGGATCAACAGCTTCCTGACAGACAGGCAGCAGCTAGTGAGGCTAGGAAAATTCTCATCCAGCACCTGCACCATCAGCACTGGCGCCCCCCAGGGTTGCGTCCTCTCCCCACTGCTCTTCTCCCTGTACACCAATGACTGCACATCTAAAGACCCCTCTGTCAAGCTCCTGAAGTTTGCAGATGACACCACACTGATCGGCCTCATCCAGGACGGTGACGAGTCTGCCTACAGACAGGAGGTTAAGGAGCTGGCTGTCTGGTGCAGTCTTAACAACCTGGAGCTCAACACGCTCAAAACAGTGGAGATGATCGTGGACTTCAGGAGAAACCCCCCTGCACTCCCCCCACTCACCATCATGAACAGCACTGTGACTGCACTGGAATCATTCAGATTCCTGGGCACCACCATCTCCCAGGACCTGAAGTGGGACATTCACATTGACTCCATTGTGAAAAAGGCCCAGCAGAGGCTGTACTTCCTTCGCCAGCTGAGGAAGTTCAACCTGCCACAGGAGCTGCTGAAACAGTTCTACTCCACCATCATTGAATCCATCCTCTGCACTTCAATAACTGTCTGGTTCAGCTCAGCTACCAAATCTGACCTCAGAAGACTACAGAGGGTAGTCCGGACTGCTGAGTGAATCATTGGTACAACCCTCCCCACTCTCCAAGAACTGTACTTATCCAGAGTGAGCAAAAGGGCTGGCAAAATCACTCTGGACCCCTCACATCCAGCACACTCCCTCTTTGAACTGTTGCCGTCTGGTCGACGCTACAGAGCTCTGAGCACCAGAACGACCAGACACAGGAACAGTTTCTTCCCTCAGGCAATCCATCTCATGAACACTTGACAATAATAACACACACTATTTATACACTTATTTATCTAACAAACATACTTAGTCTACATTTCAATTTGCACATAATATACCTGTACATACAAAACTATCTACTGTTATATACCTGTACAAACAATTGTCAATTTGTATATTGTTTTTCCTGTTGCGCTGTGGTAGCTTCTGTCATGAAAACAAATTCCTCGTATGTGTAAACATACCTGGCAATAAAGCTCATTCTGATTCTGATTCTGATTCTGATTCCTTTATTATTTACTTAAGTTTTTTTAGTTTTAAGCTTTTCATCTAATATTTATTTTTATAATTATTTTTAAATATATTTTATTTAGCTTTATTTGAGTTACAAAATTATTTTTTTAGTTAGCAATAACACTGAATCAAATAATAAAATGTGTTATTGCAATGAACTGCATTGGGAAATTGACAGTTATGTACTAAATTCCAATAGAGTTTGACATTAGCACATTTCTAAGCTAATGATGTGATACTTTAATCTTAAAATATGTTTTTAAAAAATGATTCAAAATAAGTTAATTATGCTGTTTTGAATAGCCTTCATGATGGCAGTGTACCAATGGTTTCTTCAAAATGCTGTTTAGGTAGGCATCTCACTAGGTTTTGGAACACTGCTCAGCTCCCACACAAATACAGCAAAGAAATAACCATTTTCCCCCGTTATGACTGTTTCCAAAGACCCCACACTGACGGTATGTGCTGAATATGGTGACGATACTGTTGAGTGCACCTGCATGCGTCATTACCCACAGACACACATACAGCATTTTCACACCACTATATACACACGCAGTAGCCTCAGTAAGTATGTGCTAATGTAGCTAATCACTAATGGACATTTGCTAAATTTGATTGCATTGTGCTTGTTTATCTTGTACTCTTGCATTTCAGCTGTGCTCTGTTGTTGGCTGGTGTGTTTTCTATAGGGTAAATAATTCCCCCTCCTCTTCCTCTCTTGGATAGCAAGTTAAAAGCTTCTGAATAGATTCATATATAGATTTCAGTGTCACCTTTTTTGAAAACGCTGTTGCAGAGAGCATGAATATACAAAAGTTTGGACTCAGTAAGATTTTATTTTTTATCTTTTAAAAGAAATGTATGCTTTTATTGAGCAAGAATATATTCAATTGATAAAGTGACAGTAATATAGTATAAACAGTATAATAGTAAAATAGCATAAAAAGTATAATCATGTTTATAATGTTACAAAAGATTTCTATTTAAAAATGCTGTTCTATTGGAATTTCTGTGAATTAAATAATAAAATATATAATGTTTTGCTGGATCATGTGACACTGAAGACTGGAGTATTCAAATAAAAAATAACGTGTAAATTGTAATATTTCACAATATTACTGTTTTCCTGTACTTCTATAAAATAAATGCATCGTTTGTGAGCATAAGAGAATCTTAATTATTCCAGACTTTTTGAACAGTAGTGTGTATTTAACAGGTAAATAGAATACATGCAACAGTTTGCACAGCTTTGGCAGATGTAAAGTGACTGTTTATTGAAGGAAAAAATCACAGGCTCAAGATCAGAGAGAGAGAGAGAAAGCTTGAGATGTTGGCAGATGTCTGGTATATTTGAGCAGGAGTTTAGCTGGAGATGAGAGGTGTCATTGATGTTTAGTTATCAGTGTATTGATAACTCAGAGATGGCTGACCCAGCACACGCTTCACTAGCTCACACTGATCTCCTCTCACCTTCTCATCCAATATCCATCGCTCTCACATCCAGCCAGAGCCAGCGAGTGTGTGTGTGTTTGTGTGTGTGTGTGTGTGTGTGTGTGTGTGTGTGTGTGTGTGTTAGTGCCAGGTTCTCAACACAATGAGCCTAGTGTTGAAGCTCTCTCTCGTGTCTTTCTCTTCCTCCCTCTCTCTGCCTTTCTCTCTTTCACACTGTACAACCTTTCTTTCTTTTTCTTATTTTTCCTTCTTTCGCTTCTTACTGCATACTATTTTCCCTTTCGTGCTTCCTTCTTATTCTTTCTTCATCCTGTTTTCTCTTCCTTCCTCCTTCCTTCCTTTTTTCATTTTTTTCCTTTCCTTATGTCTTTCCTTGTTTCCTACCTTTCTTCCTTATTCATTTGTTTCCATCTCCTTCCTCATTTCTTTGGCTTTATCTATTTTCCTTCCTTCCTTTGCAAATTCTCATTTTTTCATCTAATGTTCGATTTCTATCCTTCCTTTCTTCCATTTATTCTTTCTTCTTGCCCTGTTTTTCCTTCCTTCCTCTTATTTTTTTCTTTCTTATCCTGTTTCCTTTATTTATTTCCTTCCTGCCTTCCTCTTTTTCTTTCTTTGTTTTTTATCTTTGCTGTTTTCTCTTTCTTCCCTTCATTTATTTTCTCTCTTTCCTTTGTGTATTTCTTTTTTATCTTTGCTATATTCCTCCTTTTCTTCCTCCCTTCTTTCTGTCTTTCCTTCCTTCCTTCTTTCCTCCTGCTCTCATTCTTTTTGTCCTATATTCCTTTCCTTCTTTTCTTCTTTCTTTTCATCCATCCATCCATCCTTTCTTTCTTCCTTCCTTCCTTCCTTCCTTCCTTCCTTCCTTCTTTCCCATTTTCTCTTTCTTCCTATTTCCTTTCCTTATTCTTTATTTTCCTTATTCCTTTTTCTTTTCCTTCCTCGTTCTTTTTTTTTTTGCTTTCTTCACCCAATTTTTCCTTCCTTCTTATTTATTCTTTCTTTTTCAGTGTTCCCCTCCCTTGCTTCCTCTTTTTTCCTTTTTATCCTTTCTCTTACTTCACCTCCTTTCTTCTTCTTCCTTGTTTTTTCTTGTTTCTTTCTTTCTTTCTTTCTTTCTTTCTTTCTCTCCCCATGTGTGCGTGTCTATGCACCAGATGGCTGCTCGTGATGCGAACGAGCATTAAAAAAGCGAGAGACATTCCACAGGGCAGAGACGCAACAAGCCTGCTAGTTGTTGGATGCGGACTCAGATCAAGTTGTGCCCCTGGTCAAAGAGCTGTTGGGAGATCAGTGCTGGCTGTCACAAGCCAAAGTCTGCCTGACCGCCCCTCCCTCCCTGACAATCAACATTAGACTAGAATAAAGCCCGCCGCTCCCTCCTCTGTATCTTTTAGAGAGACTCATTCTGACCAGATTTATGCAGAACATGACGACTCGATGCGGAGCCGCAAGACGCCTGTGAAAAGGGAAATGCGGTTTGTCAGGAGAGACAGCCATACAGTCATCACACCCCATGAATAATTGAAAGGAGGGATAGAGGAGAAGGAAGAGACACCTGGAGAAAGAAAGAGGGAGAAATGAAGGGATGACAGGAGGTGTAGGAACAGCTGAAGAGACACATCAGAGAGACAGCGAGTGAGGGGGATATAGACGGGGACAAACAGGGAAAAAGAGAATGAGAGAGGAGGAAACACACTACACGAGCCGGTTTCTCCAGCATGACTTTACTAGGGTTGTGTAATAAATAATGTGCCGGTCCTGTGGCTCTCACCCTTTACAAGGTCTCACGTTTCTCAACCCCTCAGATACAGGCTGTACTATAATTGTTTGTGTTTTTCTCTGATATCTGAAATGAATGAAAGATAGCAGTTAATGGAGTGGCCTGTGATCTATTATTCTTTAAAAAACTTGGCGGAAATGATGAGAAATCTTGCTCTCGAAGTCAAGCGGTCTTCTCCATGTTTAAACCTGGTGAGCTGTTGGAGACGTGGCCTGGAGGGCAGCAGAGGTTGTGCAGTAAATAATCATCATCCATCACTTTGACGGAGCGGGATGTAAATTTTACATTATGTTCTATTTTTATCTCTTTGTAAATTTTGTAACACTTGTTATTTTTTAAAACGACATTGATACCACAAGAATTTACTAAGCGCTTTGTAGCGAGTTTTCTGGTCATCCGATTTAATGAACAATATTCCATGAATTATTCCACTGGACTAGGCTTGCAATCTCTCATTTTTTGCACCCAGATCTTCACTCATGTCTTTTTCCTAGTCTGTTTTCGCAGGGAAGCTTTATTTTTTTATTTTTTTTCCATTTCAACTTATAGTAGTAATCCTATTTTAAAATATTAATATTTTAGTTCGTATTTTAATTATTTTAGGTTTATATTAATAATGATTTGTAATATTTATATACACTACCATTCAAAAGCTTCTGTAAGATGTTAAATACCAGCATTTTTGAAAGAAGTCTCTCTTATGCTGTATTTATTTGATGAAAAATACAGTAAAAACAGTAATATTGTGAAATATTACTATTTAAAATAACTGCTTTCTCTGTCATGAGCCTAATATGCTGATTTGATGCTCAAGAAACATTTGCTATAATTATCAATGTTGAAAACCGTTATGTTGCTTAATATTTCTGTGGAAACCATGCTACATTTTTTTCCAGAATTATTTGATAAAGGGAAAGTTAAAAAAAAAAAAAAAAAGCATTTATTTGGAAGATTAATCTTGTGTAAAAATGTTCATTTCTTTTGATTCATTTGATCAATTTAATGCAATGTCATGTTGAATAAAATTATTAATTAAAAAAAAAACTTACTGGTCACTAATGTTTCAATGGTAGTGTATATGTATATACTTTTATTTTTTGATTTATTTCATTTATTTTTCCCCCAAAATCCCATCAGTGCATTTTTTGTTTGTTTTTTAAGAATTGAAGTGTTTTTAATAATTGCAAACAGCAATTTATCAAAACCAATCACAATATGCCTAATTTAAATGTGTAGAAATGTGAATGAGATTTGAGAAATATGAGTTTTTAGTAAATGCAACGCTGTTATATGGCTTCGGAACTGCGGCTTATGTGCTCCAGAACTTCAGAAATGTAGAGCATGTCCTATGCATTGCATTTATTCTACTACTGTCTTTTTGCAACTTGTATGTAAGAAAGCAGCATGAGCATTCTGCTAGATAACAAAAAACCCTCACAATATATATATGTGTGTGTATTGTTAGTGACTCATCAGTAAACAGACAAATTTAGAATTCTGTGTGAACTGTCTCTTTAACTCAGGTCAGGGAAGCGCTCAGCGCGAATCTCTGTCCATTGTTCCCAGCTTGCGTCTTTAAACTCCTCTCAGATGGATTACATATCCATGAATATTCAGTTTTTTTGTGTTTTGTGACTGGCTGGCATGTGATGTGGGCTAGTTTTGTCCCCCTACGGTGTCTCTCAATGTCTCTACTCAGATGCTTCCTCATGTGGCATGCTTGAAGGGAATTATGGGAGAGCGTGTGGTGTTTTGTGAGCAGGTTTGTTGTCTCCGTGTGTGTTAGTTGTTATGGTGGTGCTGGCTGGGGCCCGTGGCTCTTTCTGCAGGACGCGGACTAATTACAGCGCTAATGCAGGACACCCCATTGATACACACTCATTCAACACGGCCACACACACACACACACCTGCTTTATCTGCCTGCCTCGAAAACTTCATTGTTTAGACATGCACATACACATATAGACATTAAATTAGTATGTATTGAAGAGGTTTGTTGCTTTTTAACAACTACTTTTTAGTATTTATAGTGAAAGTTAGCTTGCTTTATATATGTAAACCTCACCTGATTTGTCTGTTTTTGGCAGTATATTTTATGCAAGCAGTAAACCACATCTGCTTATGTCTGTCCTGTCTATCTTTTTCAATTTATGAATACAAAAAAATGTGAAATAAGGAGCTGGAGCAGCAGATAGACAGCAATGTTATTGCCAGCGTTTGTATGAGAACTGGCATGCTTGAAGTCAACCAGCTGGTCAAATATATGTTTGATTCCCAAAGACGTGCTGCTCTGATAGAGAAGAGGCTTCTTAAATCGACTCAGGGCTGAACACAAGCCCCAAATCCCCCAAATAACTCAATGCATTTAGATGCTCGCACCACTAGATGGCACTAAAACATCCAGAGCCTATTAAGAACAGAGGAGTTTTATGAAAATTAAACACACACACACACTTTCAGACGCAGGCATTTACTCACAAACACTCTCAAACACGCTCCTGCTTGAGTTTGTTTCCTGTATATAGATGAGGAGAAGTGTTCTTGTGTTGAAAATATATTCAAATTGTGCTTTGTCAATTTCCCTCAGAAAATAGCCACATTTGTTAGTGTTTCCCTAAATAAATGCTGCATTAGTTTTGGGCTGTGCTGTTGTGGAGAGAGAGGGATCAGACCCTTGAGATGGTGCGAGGAGATGAATATTTTGTTGTCAGCAGTTCGGATGGAGTCCTGTTGTACCCCATGCATTATTCACTAATACAAATATGCCATATCATTTACAAGCATGTGTGCCGGGGTGAAATTCACAGCTGGGAATTAGTTCTGAGATTAATTAACAAAGCAAAGCTCCTTGTTTTCTGTCTTTCTCTCGTCCTCGTGCTCAATGCGATTCAAATGATACGGCTCAGATAATGAGTTCTGCTTCTGATTGTCTGTGTACAGTGAATTCATATAATCAATATGAAAAAGAGAAATGAAATCACTGTAGAATATTCATTATGATTATTATTGCAGTGCATTCGTAAATATTAGTTGTTTTGCATAGATATGAGGTCAGAGGTTAAAGTTTAACAATGCAGAAATCTACTGTGGTAGTGATTGTGTTAAGATGGTGAAAGTTTGTTGCTTTGATATATACTGTGGTACGAAATTATTTTATTAATATACCATGTTATTTATATGCAACTTCATATATATATGTACATACACTGGCATTTATATAGTATATATATATATATATATATATATATATATATATATTTAAAGTATTGTCACAGTACTGCTTATAACCGGCTATTATGGTATTTGTCCAAAAACATGATACATATTAAAACATAAAAACATGGTATTACCATTATGATATGTGTAACAAAAAAACAAAGCAAAACTTTATCTTACCATAGTGCCATGTCCAAAAACTATGGTAATACCATGGTACTTTTTTAAAGCGGATGGAAGACTTTTCAAGTTAATTTCAAACCAGTTCTCCAGTATTTGTATGCATGTGTCTGTGTGTTCATGTGTGTCTGTTTGCAGGCTGTAGTTCTTCTGCAACACACTGAAATCTGCCAGTGGCTTATGTCCTCATGTCTGTCTCACACACACACACACACACACACACACACACATGCAGATACACACTCACACTCATCTGCGCTCTCTGGAAGACCATTTTCCAGTAGCTAGGCAGTAGGAAAGCAGTATTAGCATTTTTGCCTTGAAGAACGCACTGTGGGGCTTTGGGAAAGTTTACTCATATGAGTTGAAAGCAGAGAGGGGCAGGAAGGGGGTGGTGCTCTAATTGTGGGCAAATAGTCCCGAGGCATTAAGACTATGGGAGACGAGATGAGAGAGAGCGAGCGAGAGCGAGTGAGCGAGCGTGAGCATGCAGTGATGCAGCGTTTGAAAATATACTAAAGTATGTCTTTATGTGCATTTGGCTGTTCCCTTTCGATAGGAGGCATAATGGCATTTTAATGCAGTGATGTAATGCCGGAGTTGTTCTCTGTACTGGACGGCTGGCAGAGCGCGGTGTTGTTGTCTTTCTTCCCTGTTGTTTCGCTGGCGCCGCTCCAGGATGCTGGATGGACCTCCACAGCAACGGACAACGCTTCAGAAAAAACCGGCCCTCTCTGTTTCCACTTTATGTGCTCTTCTCTTACTGCGGCTTGGCTGGGTTTGTGTGTTTTTCTCCCTCAGTGAGCTCTCGGCGAGAGGGACACACACACAAACACCCATAAATATGCTCACGCAGACAGTCACACACAAATATAAGACACAAGCGCGTAGATTGCACATGCTCAGAGGGTTTTATATGTTTGTTGTGTTCATCTTCTGCACTCCTAAAGACAAAATTCAAAAAGTGTTCTGCTTGCAAGCTCTAATCTGATTGGCTGGAATTACACAATGTCTGAGAGTCAGTCAGTGTCTGTGTAGATATACTGTATATATAAAAAGTTTGTGGTCAGTAAGATTTAAAAAAAATAAATAAATATGTTTATTCAGCAATAATGCATTAACTTGATCAAAAGTGACTGTAAGTACATAATGTTATAAAAGATTTCTATTTCAAATAGATGCTGTTCTTTTTGGGATTTCTATTCAGTCTATCAACATGTTTCCACAAAAATATGATGCAGCACAACTGTTTTCGACATTGATAATGTTTCTTGAGAAGCAAATCAGAATATTAGAATGATTCTAAATGATCATGAAACTGAAGACTGCAGTAATGATGCTGAAAATTCAGTTTTGCATCTCAGAAATAAATTCCAATTTAAAATATACTGAAATAGAAGAGTTATTTAAAATTGTAACAATATTTAATAATATTTCTGTTTTAACTGCATTTTTGATCAAATAAATGCAGCCTTGATGAGCATAAGATACTTCTTTCAAAAATATATTACCAACCTCAAACTTTTAACAGTATCGTGTCTATAAATCCCACGATCCACCTGTAAAGCATAGTGTTCTATTTTAAGCATGTTTTTTGTGTACAAACATCTGATTAACATAAAAATTAAGTCTTAACATTAAAAAATATCATTCTAACATTTGGCAGGTAACACTTTAACAACATATTGCAGGAAAGCAAATATTCTGAAAGCCCGTTCACACCATGAACCATAACTATAAAGATAACTATAACAATAACTATTTTAGCATCCACACCAATGCACAATAATGTTCTGTTTATTGTAAGCTTGCAATGCTATTTTGTCATCTGCTGCTTTAAGTGCTCGAGCTTTTTAAAGCAGGATGGATTCTGATTGGCTGTTGATGTTTTTTGTCATTCATCAGCTGAAAATAAAGAGATTCCAATGATATTGTTCCTCTCTGTTATCATTATAGTCGTGGTGTGGACTATTCTTTTATAATTAAAAAAAAAAAATTAAACTATATCATTACAGTAGGGGTGACCCCAAATAGTCGAAGATTCGATGCTTCGATAGGAAGAGCCTGATTCGACTCCCAATCTCACAGTCGAATATTCGTGGGGTGTTATGATCATACCATTTTGGCTATATGGGGGTGCTCAAATGTCTGATTTCACACAATGCTGTAAATAAGAATCTGAAAAGAAAGAAGCTTTAAATAAATATTTTAAAGTGCGTGAATAAATCCAACGACCCCTAATAGATCTAAGTTTCACTTTTCATAATCCATGACCGACAGAGGAGCATCTTGGCGGCAGTGATTTAAATCTTTAAATAGACTCAAACTGACACAGGCAGAGTGAAAGACTGGATTTTTTTCGATCAGGTGGGGTACAAGTGATTTCAAAAATTTCAGCTGGTTTATATATATATTGTGTATACATTATTTATTTCGTATAAGATTTGGTTGCGCACTGCATTAAAGCACTTCATTGTAATACTATGGTGATTAGCCTATCTCTTCAGCGCACAGCGCGAGCAGGACAAACAACAGTGCAGAATATTAATGACTGGGACTGTCATATACATAACATGATAATGAGAACACTATTATAATAAAACGCTGTGAATTTTTAGTTTAATTGCCGTGTTTCTGCACGTTGTTGCTGCGTTAAGAATGCGTCCACAAAAGAAGTTCATTCAGAGACACGTTCATTTCTGCATTCGGTGCATTTTGTGCAGATAGCCTATAAGTCGTAATATTAACGTTATGTTGTATAAATAACGAGTTAAATCCCATTGATTAAAAACCTGCTATCAAATGCTTCATTCTACTGGTCATCTTCAGCGCGCGCAGCTCAAATCAGAAAGTCAAAACACTAATAACTACTGTCATATAGTCTACATAACATTATAATGAAAGCACGATTGTAAAAAATGTTGTGAATTCTTAGGCTTTCACTGATGTTTAATGTTAACTATCTTTTAATCAAAACATAAAACATTATTTACCCCGTTTGTATCTGTGAGGCGCCCGTTACGCATTTTCCCTGTGTGTTAACGTCAGTATTTATGACTGTCGAATGTCTGACTTGACTCTTGGTAATGTATTTTCCCCCCGCCCCCAAACATATGAATCGACTATCACTCGAATATTGGCAAGATTTGAAAATTCCGATTCGACTATGAAAATCCCTAGTCGGGGACACCCCTACATTACAGTTATCAGGCTTGGTTGGTAGACATACGTGTGATATCGAGTAGACATACGTGTGATATCAGGAACAAATCCTCCAATGCTTGACCTCTGGCTGATGACCCAAGATTGAGAGAACAAGACCACACTCAAAAGGGGTCAGGAAGGAGCCTTAGTGATCTGCAGTGGTGAAGCTCTGAGAGAATCTGTCTTGACTTGTGTGTGTGTGATGTTCTCTGGCTTCAGCGTTGTGGAAAGCCTTAGGGGATTCCTGTCTCACCTGCTGTTTGGAGAGAGTCTCCAGAAACAGTTGTACAGTCCCCTGAGGAATGGAGAGATGGGGCATTAAACGAGTGTACTCCGTCCATCATTACAGCTCCTGATCTGGCCCTCATGTTCTGCACTATCTGCTGCACGCTTCCTCCCCCCTCGCTGTTTGCAGATGGCATTTCATGGTACACAAGTAGTGATTTATTTTCTGAGCACTAGTTCAGAAATCACCCAGCTTTTTATATTATTGCTGTAACTATTTTTAATTTCATTTTAATAATTTTATAAAAATGTGATTTTAAAATCAGAATTTTTCTATTCTGTTTTGTTCTGTTAAATGTGTAAAATTAGAAGATAGACAATCTCTATAAATATTCATTGTCAGTATAATTTAAAACAATTAAATTATTTTGCTGTTATATTATATTATTATAAATTTATTATATTATATTATTAAAAATTTATTATATAATTAAAAATGTATATATACATAACTATTGTAGTTATGTTAAATGTATAAAATTACAAGACAGAATCTCTGTAACATTTTCATGATTAGTCTAATTTAAAACTAAAAGTAATTATTTTGCTATATTATATTATAAATTTATTATGTAATATTAATATATAATATATAATATAAATATATTATATTAGAAGGCAGACAAACAATCTTTGCAAAATTGTGATAGTCACCAACATTTTAAACTTTTATACCTTTTAAAGGGTTACTTCACCCTGACCCCAAAATGAAAATTTTGTCATTAATCACTTACCCCCATGTCTCATCAGCCGCAACACAAGGATGCGCTATTCTACGTGTATTTACGCTTTGATTTGAATGAAAATAGCGCATCCTTGTGTTGCGGCTGATACAGAAGAGCGTACGCAGTTTGCGTTCAGTGAATAATCTCTAAAATGGTGCTACGGTGACACAGAGAGACAGAGGAGACGAATTGTTGAAAAAAAGTCATTATTTTTGTTTTCTTTGCATACAAAAAGTATTCTCGTCGCATCATAAAATTCAGATTGAACCACTAGTGGCAGATGGACTATCTTGACGATGCTTTTCATACTTTTCTGGGCCTTGACAGTGAGAATTACTTGGCAGTCAATGGGACAGTCACAAGCCTCCCGGTTTTCATCTAAAATATCTTAAATTGTGTTCCGAAGACGAACGAAGCTTTTACAGGTTTGGAACGACATGGGGGTAAGTGAATAATGACAAAATTTTCATTTTGGGGTGGATTAACCCTTTAAATTCTCATTTATTATATTATATTATATTAAATTATATTATATTATATTAGCTATAACTTAATATTGTGGCTTTAGTTTAACATCTGGGCTTAAGTTATTGTGGTCTGCTGTGCATGTTCTACTACATCACTTCCTGTATATGATTAGATCCCTACAGTATCTCTTTTAAAACTTTTTGAATTTTTGTAATTCCCGCCATTCATACCTTGTTCATTCACATTCTTGTACACATGTGATGGTGTCCTAATACCCTGTATTTTCCCAGATCCCCTCCCCCAGCCCTTCCCAGAACCCACCCTGCTAAACCCACCCTGGACTTCTTTGAGGACTGAGCGCCGAGCTCTGCACAATTAACGCGAGAGGACTATAGTGTGTGCGCCCTGCGCTGTACCATTCATCATAAGGCTTTTACATTGACCTTGACACCCACTTCATTAGAATAAAGATTGTCTAGCGTTTAGGCTACATTGTTCCTCCTCGCCCAGACCCCATGCAAATTCCCACTCGGGCTCAGGCGCGGCGGGTCTGTCAGAGGTCATCTGCATTAAATGATTGCCGCTATTCTCCAACTGCTTCTTTCATTCGGCTCAATTGAAACCCTTCTTCCTGCTCAGGACGAGACCCTGCCAGTGCTGCTGCCCACCGCATGGATTTTAACTCATCGCTCCCATGACTACAGCCCCGTATCAGTGCTAGCTGTATTACAGGACACGGGGTGTTCCAGTTTCCATTCAGAACTTGCTGTGAAGACGTTTGGTTGTTGTAGGTCATTGCCAGGGCGTTGCTATGCTTGGGCTTTCTTTGTAGATAGTTGGTGGTTGCCTTCTAACTCAAGTCTCTATGATATTCTGGTGTCTATGTATAGTTGAGTCCCTTTTTTACTAATGAGAAAAGATTTTTATGTCTTTCAATGAGCTCTGAACTCTAGTAAGATTCTCACTCAGTAGAATCTTACTGTATGTCAGCTATTATCTCATTTTGTGTCTCTAATTCTCCCTAGATATTAGGAGGAACATCTGAGATGATGTTTATATTCTTTGCAGAAAAGTGTATGGTTGCTTGGTGTTTGCCTACTAGCTTAAGTATCTATAATATTCTGGTGTCTAAATATGCTTGGGTCATATTTTTCACTAATGAGATCATTTTTATATCTCAGTTGTTTTTCTAGCAATGAGTTTAATGAACTCTAGACTTTTACTGTATGTAAACTATTGACTCATTCTGTGTCTGTATTTCTCCCAAGATATTTTAGGAGAAACATCTGAGATGATACTTAGATAAGTGAGTGATGCTTTTTCATGCAAAACGTGCTGGAAAGATGCATGGGTGTTATTGGCCATTGCCAGGACGTTGCTATGTGGTTTCTATACATTTCTGGTTTGTTGCTAGGCATTTATGGATGGTTCCTTGGGGTTTCTGGGTTGATACTTTGGTGGTTGCCTCCTAGCTTAAGTCTCTGTTGTCTCTATATATGGTTGGTTCCCATTTTTTTTCACTAAAGGGATCATCTTCATATCTCAGTTGTTTTTTCTAGGAAGCAATGAGTTTAAATGAACTTTAGACTCTAACTGTACGTCAACTTTTGACTTAATTTGTGTCTTCTCCCAAGATACTGAGGGAAAATGTCTGAGGTGCTTTTCCATTCAAAACTTGCTTTGTTCTGTTGTTGTGGGTCGTCACCAGGATGTTGTTACTGTATATTGCCAACTTCAGTATAAGTCTATGGGATTTATGAGCCCTCATTTCAGTTGTTTCTCCTAGACTGGAGATTAAATGGAGGGCAAATGGACTTTTTTGGAGGTTTCCTATCTTTCAGATTTCTAGAAAAACACCCCAGTAATCTCTCATGTTTCTCCTCTAGTTTCAGAGAAGATCTCAACAGTCAACAGTTGTCTGATTTGTGTTTGTCTCCCCAGGAATTTTAGCAGATGTCTGAAATAAAGTTGATAGTTAATGGAGTTTTTAATTTAAGTTTCCAGAGCTATGAAAGAGCAACCTCTTTTTTGCTTTTTGTCGCTCTTATTTTCTCGTTCTGTCTCACAGTGGAGAACTGCAGCATTTGTTGTGGAGATGATTTACACTTTCATGGGCTGTTGAGCCAAAGCGCTCTCTCTCTCTCTCTCTCTCTCTCTCTCTCTCTCTCTCTCTCTTTCTCAGTCCTTGGCTTTGGACCCAAATATATCTCCATTATTATCACATCAGTCAAAAGCAGACGGCCAGTCCTGCAAAAAAAAAAAAAAAAAAAATCCAGAATGAAAAGGCTCATTCTGCACTACAGATATAATTGGAATTAAATTATTAATGAGAGATACTTAAAAAAGATTGTTTTATGATTCGCTATTAGTGAATTTGCTATTCATTTTAATATTTGTCATTTGATTTATATGGGGATAATGCAATATAGGCCCCAATTAACAATGCATGGCCTGTGTAATATGATTTTCGGTTAATGCAAATGGAATAAGCTAGAAGAAAGCAAGCGATTCGACTCCTCAAATGTAATTTTCTCGGCCAGTTCTGCCAATTTTAAATGACATTGTACATTTTAATTTTCCCTCTCTTTTTCAAAGGTTGCAAATTTATACTCATTGAGCCGAACTGCCATTAATTTACATGGAAAATTACTTGCAGAGTTGGAATATCTGTCACGTTCACACCTATTTACTTTTAAAAGCTCTGCCGATGGAGCAGGGTAAGAGGTTATGGGGAATTCAGACACCTTTTCTAACTAACTTCTGTTTGTAGTTAAAGTCACTAAATTGTAAAAAAAAAATTAAATAAAAATAAAAATAATTAAATCACCTGTTGGAAAAGAAAAATCACAAATGAGATCTCTTTTAATATCTCAGTTGTTTCTTCTAGACAGCATTGAGTTTAGCAAACTGACACATAAGAAAGTTTTCTTTTTAAACCATCTTGGATAAAGGGTTAGTTCACTCAAAATATATTTATTATTTATCATTAATGGATCATTTATTTATTCATTTACTTACCTGAGTGAATGGCTTTCTGCTGTTAATCATCACAAAAGATGACATTTGGAAATATATATATTAAAAAAATTAATCCTGCAATGAAATCCTGCAATAAAAATCTATGAAGTCTGGTGATGCCTCAACTGACTTTCATTGAATGGACAAAAAAGTTAAAAATGTAATCTTTTCCACTGAACAAGAAAAGTCATACAGGTTTGGAATGACATGAGGGTAAGAAAATGATGACTGAATGTTCATTTATCCCTAAAAAAAAATCTCTCCATCCAAAGTTCACTCCATCAGTATTGTTGAATTGTTTATAATTTACTGACCCTTGTGTTGTTTCCAATGCCATATGATTTTTTCCATATTTATTTTCCTTACTGTTTTCAGTACATTGAAAGTCAGCAGTAATTGTACTTCCAGACTCAAAAGGACAAAAAACACCATAAAAACCTTTAAAAGGGAATATTATCCATCAATAATGTCTGTTTTTTTAACATAAAAGTTCCATTTGGTTTTATAAGATGTGGGATATAGAGAATACAGAGTCACACAGACTTTTGATGGTGCTTATTCTGTCTTTTTGGCATCTTGGCACTCAAAAATCTTCTACTTTCGTTGCATGGAAAACAGTGGCTTGGACATTCTGCTAAATGTCTCCCTTTCGAAAAGGTTTGAGTGTGAATGAATGATGACAGGCCTTTGATTTTTGGACGATCTTACCCTTTAAGTCCCTGGAGCTCTGAAAGGGCACCTCTGAGCAGTAAGTTTCCTGTGCTGTGAGCAGCAGTAGCTCTATGAATTCTGGCACCATCACTTTAGATTACAGCCAGGCTGAGCAGAGCTGAACAGATCTTAGGCCTCTCTCGGCTCTTAAAGCCCAGAGTTCTTGGCTGATTGCATTGTTTCCTATGTTTGTCTAGAGAAGAAAAATGCCACGCTCAGAGTAGAGAGGGATGGGGTGTGAGTATCTTTCCATGAGAACCCCTCCTCCCCGAACTCACAGCTGAGCTCCAGACCCCGGGCCCCGGATAAATAGTGCCTTTGTTCGCCATTCAATGGCATTAGGCATGGGCTTCCTATGGGGGTCACTACCAATCCTTGTGAGGGGACAGAAGGGGAGGCTGAAAAAGAACAACACTTCTAAACCATGAACTACCAGCAGATCGGAGGTAGAGAAACAGCAATGACCGCAGTTTGACGTTAGGAATCGAAAGTAGTATGTGAACATGAAAGAAAACTTGGAGTCATTTTTCTCTGTAAAATAGTAAGAAATTCTGTTTTACATAAATAAATGAAGCAATTTTGTTCAATTTAAGATTTAATTATTTTTTTAACTGAATGAATTTTTAAATTAGTAATAAAGCACAAATTCCACTCAAATTCTCATTATCCTATAGCAAAAATGAAAAATAGTGCAATAGTACTAATAATAGACCAAAAAAGCATGTACAGAAAGGACATAATTACATATGAGATATTTTTGAAAATGTATTGATTTACTTATTTGAAGCATTTTTAAAGGATTTGTAAGTGGTGTTCATACAGAATATATATATATATATATATGTGTGTGTGTGTGTGTGTGTGTATGTATGTGTGTGTGTGTGTGTGTGTGTAAAATATATCAATATATAAAATATATAATAAAATCTAAATTGTAAAATATACTATATTATTTTAAATTATAAAATAATGTAGTATATAATAATATTAAGCAAGTATTAATATATTAATATATTTTCTAATATATTAAATATATATTATTTTCATTTTTTATTTTGTACATTTATTTTAAATACTCCATTTATATATAGGCTGAAATATGGACCTGAATTATGACCTGGTATTTTCTTTGTTAGATTCATCCAAACAAAACATAATCACACAATCAGAGAGCCATAAGGAGAGTCCATAAAGGCCTGTTCAGAGCTCTTTCTGTATAAATCTTCAGGGCTAAAGGCCTGGCTGCTCAGTCTTACCATTTGTACACCATCAGTTGGACTGACCAGGCTTTTCTTTGTTCATTGGATTTTTCTGAATCCCTCATTACCACTTTAGAAACCTGCGTAATGCATCGTCTTTAGCTAGAAGGGGAGGTGAGAGCGAATATATAGAGTCGTTTTATGCTCCATATTGTTTTGGAGATTGCATGCTATTATGTCGGTGAGAAAGGGAGTCCCACGGGCCAACGTCTATGCGGTATTGTAACTAACATTTTTTTTTCTAATGCTCAACCTTTTCTTGTCGTCATGAACGATGGCATTGTCTGTGCAATTTGTTGCCACTCGATGCATTTTGACAATGTGAAGTGCATTTGGTGAAGGAACCTCCTGCCAGCCGAGGTCTGGAAAGGCTGGTGGAAACTCTCCTGGGTCCCTCGCTGACCCCATCGTGACTGCCCACCTTGTTCTTAACCAGAGAGAAGAGAGCCGGGTGGAAAAAAATAAAAGCGCTTGACTCAATACGAGCCTTCTATACCAGCTGTAAAATGGCTTATTCTTCTAGTCGCCATGGTGACAATTAACAGTGTTTCAAGGACTTTTGTTCCCGGCCGGTTTGAACAGATCCCCCCCCCCCCCCCCCCTTCTTTTTTCGGCGCAAAGTGATTTTTCACGACAGAGGAAAAGCAGCGTCTATTTTGCATAAACAGTAAGGAATCGCATCCAAATGGAGGCTGCGCGTCTTCTCCTCCTTTTAAAGTAAATATGTAGCTTTTTACTTCCTGGTCTTTCAAGCCCGGTGCTCACACGCCTTTGAGAGCTTGGCTGGCGCTCCTCAGCTGCGCTGGTTTTCCATCAATGGGCCTCTTCTGCGCGGTCTTCCTCCCTTCTCCACTGCTTCCTCTGCGCCTCCCTCCCCGAGCAGCCGTCTAGAGCGAATTACAGACATCAAGGATGCTGGCAAGATATGAAAAGGCCTCAAACTGATTAAGTAATTATCAGTTTTCCCAGCTTCATTCAGCTCTGTATCACGAAAGCATATCAAATTCCATATTTTGTACCTCTGAGTCAATTTGTAACTCATCAGCTCCCAGTGTAGGTTTTCATGTGGCTGATGCATATTCAGTTTTTTCTCAAATGGATTCCCTTTCCTTCGTGCTAAACATCTAATACGGCAGCTTCGGCGGATAATCGCAGAAGCCCAGAATGGACTTTTTTTTTTTTTCTTTTCGCCCTTCGCAGATTCATTTCAGGGCAAAAGAAAGATGTTATTACTTCGTTTTTGATTTAGGGACAGTGCAGAATCTGTCATCGAGATGAAGGCCCGTCGGGAGGACGAGGGTGTCCTGTGAATTCTCATTTTTGCCGCTGCCTGGCTTCTGACGTGTGAACGTTAGCATAAAATGATTTGAATACGCCCCGTCTCTGCCTCAGTTCATGGAGTCTCACTTCTGTTGTCTAAACAAGTTACGGAGCCTGAACAAACTTTTAATTTAATGGATAAGATGAATCTGCGAAACCGCATTAAGTGTGTTCATGTGTGACTGTGTTTTTGCTGACATTTCCAGACTCACGTTCATTAATATGTGAAATAAATTAAACTTACAAGGGCTTGTTGATATTTCATCTATTTTGTCGCCATCTTTGCTCACTATTGCAGTGCCTTACTGTTAAATGACTGTTAGTAAAGCTGCCTGTTTTCATCATGGGATCTCGAGGGGCATTGATGTTATACTAATGCTTAGGACTAGTGATGTCCCTAACTGTAAATATCTGACTTCTGCTCATAACTCAAATTATACAACTTGTTGAGGAGAGACAAGCTTTTTTTTTCTTCTTTTAAATAATCAGAAAGATTTTCATGTGGTGGATGATGAAATGGGTTCAGGACAATTTTCACAAGTTTTTGTTTAATATTGAGATGTGTTTTAATTAATTTAGAAAAATGTTGAATATTTGGTGTATGTTTGTACTTTTCTGGCACTTTTTGTTATTTTTGTAGATAAAAATTAGATTAAAATGAGGAAATACTAAGTATTTACACAATTTTAAAGATCTTTTGCCCAAAGATAAAACTATGATTTAAAAAAAAAAACTGTAAAAATTAACACTGAGCTTTTAATTTAATCAATAAGTCATATTCACATGATTCACATTATTTTAGGCAATTTTACTTTTAATGTGAATCTGTACGATATTGCTAGTAATATTTTGTATATGTGTGTGTGTGTGTGTGTGTAATATATAAATTTAATGTCAAAATATGGACGGAATATGTAGTTATGTCAAAATATATGGACAAACTCTGTAGTTACCATGATGTTTATAAACCTTAAAGTGGATTGTATGTTTGCTATGATTTGATCATTTTCTTCAGAATAGTGTAGTTATTGTAATAAATTGAAAAACTTTTTTTTTTCAAAAGACAGAAACTATGAATAAAAACAAAAAAGACTGTAAAAATGAACACTATAGGCCTTTCATTTAGTTAAGTCATATTCACATTTGTCATTAACAAAACTTTAGTCAGTTTCACTGTGTATCTCACTATTAACTAGTTGCTTATTAGCATGCCTACACTGTAAAAAAATTCACTGTTAAATTACAGTAAACTACTGGCAGCTAGATTCACCAGTATAATGCTGTAATTTTACAGTGTACCTACTGTAATCTGCAATGACAGTTTATTACTGTAAAAAATAGTACAGTATCTTGCCGTAGAAAATATAATCTTTACAGTAAAATACTGTCATTACACTGTTATTTTAGTATTCCAACTGTAATTTCATAAGCTCTTTATTACTGTAAAATGTATTAAAGTACTGTAGAATGTGATCTTAACATAGTAACACTGCAAGAAGCTAATGATTTAAAATTTACATTCTAAAATTAAATACAACTTAAAATTACTTGAACACAAATTGCTCGGACAGTGAGACTGGACTGAACAAAACAAAATGCTATGACTTCTGGTTGCAGAACATGTGACTTCACCTTACTAAACACTGTCCCACTCAAAGTTCATGAGGTTTTTATAAAACCTTGCCCTGTCTTCTTCGACACCACCGTCACTTGGCTGGCCTTTGTTTCCCTCTCGTGGTTCACAGCAATGAAGTGCCTAAAATGTAATAATAGAGAAATATGGGATGTTAGGTGTGGCAAGTAAATATTAATTGGGGTCACTGCATGAAAAGAGCTGTAATCGGACCTACTGTGTTTGACAGAAATAAAGAAAGAGAGAGGTGGGGTGGGAGGTAAAAAGAGAGAACGACTATTTCTGAAGAAAGCTGGGAAGAGGGGCAAAAAAATCAAACAATATTTACCTTTGAACAAACTCCAGTGTCCTTGTAGCTTTCTCTTGGTTTTGTAAGTTGAAGACAGTAGCTGGCTTTTAATACTGATCATCCAACCTCCAACTGTGACTTTGTCACCAGCAACTGATGCAGACGACAACAATAGTTAATGTTCAGAAACATTATGAAATATAGGTATCAGCCGACACACCGTAACAGCAAAATACAGACAATCTTTAAGGTTCTCTCTGACAGAATAATAAAATGATTATGGTATAATTATAACTGTTAGCATAACTTTAGTGCACATTTCAATAAACCGCACAACAAATGCTAAAATAAAGCCCAGTCTATCACATAGATTTTACAAAAAAAAAAAAAATTCAATGGATGATCACATATACCACGGACATTTGATTAGGTTGCAAAACAACAAAAGTTAAACTTGAATGAACAAGCTTGCTAACTTAGCTGATTTCTTTACCGTTCACTGGATATGAAAAAAAAAAAAAAATAGTTATTGGTAACTTCATTCAATAAAAAGATGTAACAGTGTGTAAATAATATCACAGGCTAAAACTGACTTTGATAAAAATCGCAATTACCTTAGTCGGCGAGTAGAAAAGCAAGCCAAATGCGCCGTCCATTTCGATGCTGGCAGCTCACAAAAATCATCTTTAATTCTGCTTCTTATTCTTCTTTCTCTCGTTAATAAAATATTGTAGATCAGTAATTTTAAACCTGCACAAGTGCACACCTCTTGACTGTTGATGGGAGCTGATGAATCATGCTCAGATCAGTTATGAGCGGACTCAAGCAACAACGTCACACGTCTGACTAGACTAAAAAAAATACTGTATTATACCGTTAAGACTGAACAGTAGCTTGCTGTTAATATTTTAGCATCATTTACAGTATTTAACTGTATTTACATAGAACGGTACATTACTGTAGAAAATTCTCTGTATTTTTACAGCTATTTTTTACAGTGTATTATTAACATATTGGCTGTTTATTAGTGCTTTTAAAGCACATATTCTGCATGACCATATTCTACATCCACAATCCTACCCAATACATAAACTTAACAACTATCTTACTAACTATTAATAATCAGCAAATTAGGAGTTTAATCAGGCAAAATTTGTAATTAATGTTTTTTTAATGGCAAGAATTGGACCTTAAAATAAAGTGTGACCCAATAATATTGTCTTTTTTTTAAATAAATAAATAAAATAAACCAAAGGACAAAATGTACTTAGACATAGAAGTGGATGGCTTGTTTTGGTTTGATTTCAAAAATGTAGTTTATCTTCTCTACTATAATGAAGTTTAAGTGTGTGAAAGTGTGTCCTGTTGTGCACTGATAACCTGCTTTTAAAAACAAACTTTCATCAGATTTTGCTCATCAGGTTTAACGGAGCAATGCCAGAATCATGTATTTCCGTCACACCTCCACCTCGGTGGCATCCTTTGGCCCTGGAATATGTTTTTCTTCACCGTCAATTACACAGTTGACTATAAAGTTTTCGAGCCCGAGCTCCTTGGGTTAAGTATGCAAATCACCCTATCTAGGTTGCAACGGTGAAAGTGACTCAAGGGCCAAAAGTCAGCCATGCACGTAGCTAAGGTTAGCATGATGCTTCAGCTTCTCATCGCTCCGGCATTCTAATTACTCAGGCTATCTTTCCCTCCGTCTGCGTTCTCCATCAATAACCTGCCATTTCTTAAACCAATGAGAGGGCTTAAAATCAATATTTGCTGTCAACAAACAAATTGTGTAATCCCCTTTACTTTAAAGAGGAGCGTCTTTAGTTTGGCGGCCACTATTAAAAACTGAAAGGGATGAATGATTTGAAAGGATGTGTGATACCATCTCCATCAAAACAAACGACAGTGAAAAATGAACGCTGGCCAGATGACAGCGAGGAATGGGGGGAAAAACAGCACATTTAAATATTTAAATGCGCATCCGCCATAATGATAAATGACAACCGAAAACTAGAATCAAGTAGCTATTGATGCAGAAAATGAAATGGGGGGAGAGACAGAGACAGAGAGAGAGAGAGGAAGGGAGGAAGAGAGAAATTAACTGAAAAAGGTGTCGAATAGCATCACTTTCATCTTTACTGTATGTTAGTCCAGCTTTATAACAGAAATGTCACAATTCTGCTCAACTAGTGTCAGAGTGACCTAATACAGTCAGTATCCCGTTAGACATAAGCTGAAGGGGTGAAAATTGCTATCATACATGCCCACTATCCTCCTGAGGTGACAAATGAGAAGTCGCAAGTCTGTGGGAACAAATATAAAGGATTTAGAAGAAAAGAAATTGAAGTACAAAATCTTAGGATTTTTTTTTTTTTTTTTTTTTTTTCATGGTAATGGATGTTACATTACGGTTGGATACTATACTTGTTTAATTTAATATATAAAATATTTACTTTTCACCTAAATGTTAAAATATAAAAATATAATTGCTGAGTCGACAGGAAGACACTTTACTGTGTACTTATATTGGACCCATATTTTACACAATTGTGAGTTAACCTATATTTGAAATATTTATTCAGTATTTTTACAACTTGTGAGCTGTTTTAAATAGAAAATGTTTCCCATTTGTTTACTTTTCTTTTAAATGCTTAATTGAAATGTTTACTGTAAAAGGAAGGTGGGTGTTTTTGATAGGAGAAATTATAAAAATCATACATTTCAGTAAATTGGATTAAGATTTATTGATATACACTGCTATACAATTAATGCTTAAAAGTGCTAATTAATACTTTTATTCAGCATGGATGCATTAAATTGATCAAAAGTGACAGTAAAGGCATTTCTAATGTTACAAAAAAAATCTATTTTAGATAAATGCTGTTCCTTTGAACTTTCTGTTCATCTAAGAATCCTGCAAAAAAAAAAACCTCAAATGTATCACTGTTTTCAACATTGATAATAATGAGAAATGTTTATGAAATTAGAATGATTCCTGAAGCATCATGTGACACTGAAGACTGGAGTAATGATGCTGAAAATTAGCTTTGCATCACAGGAATGAATTTCATTGTAAGATAAATGAAAATAGAAAAGTGTTATTATAAACTGTAATAGTATTACATATTACTGTGTATTTTTGATCAAATAAATGCAGCCTTGGTGAGCTTAAGAGACAAGAGCTTAAGTGTGTACCAAACATGCAGATCTTCTCTAAAAGGATTGTGTTTTAATTGTACATAACTAAGCCCAACTATTCGAAGGGCGGAGAAAACACTTTACATGTGTCTCGTGTCCTTGCTTCATTTTCGCTGTAATAAAACAGCAAAAGCCTATCCTAAGACTGATACGTGTGCTTTTCTCACCCTCTGACTGCTGTATGTGCTTCTACAGGGGAACAGTGTGGAGATGTCCATGTGGCTTCCTAAGAAAATGCAGCTTCTGGGCTGGTCTGAATCTCTGAAGAGGAGCGGCACTGAACTTCCTGCAGACTTTGACCAGCGGCTGATGGCCCTCCGGAGCAAATGGGATCAACTCGAGGTTGGTCTCTCTCTGTTCAGCCTGCTATATGAACATGCTTTTTCGAACGCAGCAAAGGAGTTACGAAACTTTAGAGTCCTGTTTGGGAAATCGCTATTAAAAACACAGAGCATCACATCAGTCAGGGGTCCCTTTGTGGAAAGAACGTGCTTCCTGAACAGTCGGCTCTCAAAGTCAGCGCTGCTCTGACACAGGTGAGTGTCACACCTTGAGACTGATCTCTCCTTGATCCAGAGCTCCCTGCTGAGATGAGAGGAAACGGGCGGGTTGGGAAGATTTGGAGGAGAAAGAGATACTGAGAATGCAAGAAAAAGTTGGGAAGGCATTGTCAGAATAAAAATGCTACGTAAATGCATCTTAAAACACTTTTGTTTGAAAGCTTCCTTTACTTCAAATTGATATATGTCAAAGTGACCGTTTTTAGTGCTCTTTTGAACTACCCTCAAAATTTCTCTCTGCAATGTTTCTGCTTTGTTATGGTAACGTTTCTTCTATTTTTAAGCCATTTACTTGTATAAACTACTTCCTTGATGGATAAGACGCAGCTCATTCAGCACGTTTATGCAAAGTGACTTGCATTCATACACTGAAAAAAATTAATTTGGTCTAAAAACAATTTTCACTAAGATATTGTTAGTACGTTTCAGAAACGATTACAAAGAAACTTTAAGTAACATTGAATTAAATGAAATTTGAATGAATTTTTGTAGTATTTTATAGTAATTGTGAAGTAGAAAGACTGAAATAGTAATTTCTCCAATCTTTGTTGTAATTACAAATCTTGAAGAGATTGGGGGTCAGAAAGATTTTTTTAAGAAATTATTGTTTTTGACACATTACATTTATGACATTTATAATGTCAAAAAATGATTTCTATTTAAAATAAATGCTGTTCTCTTGAACCTTCTATTCATCAAAGAATCCTGAAAAACTAATTCATCGTGGTTTTCACAAAGATATTAAGCAGCACAACTGTTTGATATTAATAAGAAGTGTTTTTTGAGAAGCAAATCAGCATATTAAAATGATTTCTGAAGGATCATGTGACACTGAAGACTGGAGTAATGATGCTGAAAATTACAAAAATAAATTATATTTCAAAATATATTAAAATGGAAAAGAGTAATTTTAAATTGTAATAATATTTTACAGTATTACAGTTTTTACTAATCAAATGTGACCCTGGAGCACAAAACCAGTCTTAAGTCGCTGGGGTATATTTGTAGCAATGCCAGAAATGATTAGAATATTAAGTAAAGATCATGTTCCATGAAGATATTTTGTAAATTTCCTACCGTAAATATATCAAAACTTAATTTTTGATTAGTAATATGCATTGCTAAGAACTTCATTTGGACAACTTTAAAGGTGATTTTCTCAATATTTAGATTTTTTTGCACCCTCAGATTCCAGATTTTCAAATAGTTGTATCTTGGCCAAATAATAACAAACCATACATCAATGGGAAGCTTATTTATTCAGCTTTCAGGTGATGTATACATTTTTATTTCAAAAACTTAACTAAAATCTTCACACTGTGAGCTCTAATTGAGTCATAGTGAAACTGATCAACCTCCAAAACCATCTTAGACCAGCTGATGATCATAAATGACCAGCTTCTTCATCAAAATCTACTTTTAGGAGTGTTTTCCAGCCGAATAATCACAAGTTTCACAATTTTATAAAGGTGAAGCTCCACAGCTCTTCACAGTAGTATGATGCTAAATAATTTATCTTCACTAATAAAGAGTAAGCACATACACCCACATGGATATGCATCTGCAATGCTCCTCAAGATTAGCATAACAGCCTTTGATCTGAAACATGAATTTTTTCGGAGAGTTTCAAAGTGTCAAACAACTCGCTTCTTCCCTCCCTGTCGCAATCAAGCATTAATTAGAATTATCCAGAAGAGGAATATTGAGCAGCACTTGGCCACGGCAAACGTTCTGACTGGCGTGAGCGTACGTGACGCGTCCTGGCGATGAGTGGCGTCTCGTTAGTGCGCGTGCGACAGGAATAAAGCGTCAGCGGTGCGGAGAGTTCAATCTGAGCGCCGCTGCTCCCTGCACCGCGCATTATGCCGTCTCAATTGCATATTAAACAAGCCTATCAAGTCAGCCATTGGCATCTGCTGTGCTGACACAAATTGTGAATTAAATGAAATTGATGTCCCCTGTCGTATATATTTATGAAGACAGACCATTCTCTGAAGTATTCTGCTTATGAAGAATTTATGATTGCAAACTGTTCCCGAACAAAATAAAGTGGCAATAAATTCCTGTTTTTTTGCGGTGTGACCCTCCAAGGGCATTGACTTCACCTCCCACCGAGACATTTGTTACTCAGAGAAAACAATGGCTGGATCTGGATTCCATTGATGCCCGTCAGATCATCTGTATTCAGATGAGTGGAAAGGACAGAGAAATAAAACGAGAAAGAGAGAGAAAGAAAGAGAGAGGGATGAACAGCGGCAATAGAGAGATTCTGCTCTCTGTCCGTGAAACTGGACTTTTGAAAACTTTTGTAGCACTTTTCTTTGACATTTTCTTTTAATTAAACAGAATTAAATAGATTGTTTATTTTACTGTAACTATATGACTTTTATTTAAATTGCGATTCTTATTATGATGTCACTCATTATGGCAGGTAAGTTGCTGAATACAAAATGGGTCTTAATATGTAAATATGTGACCCTGGACCACAAAAGCAGTCATAAGGGTCAATTATTAGAAATTGAGATTTATACACCACCTGAAAGCTTTCCATTGATGTATGCTTTGTTATGATATAGGACAATATTTGGCCGAGAGACAACTATTTGAAAATCTGGAATCTGAGGGTGCAAAAAAAATCTAAATATTGAGAAAATCGCCTTTAAAGTTGTCCAAACGAAGTCCTTAGCAATGCACATTACTAATCAAAAATTAAGTGTTGATATATTTACGGTAGGAAATTTACAAAATATCTTCACTGGAACATGATCTTTACTTAATATCCTAATGATTTTTGCCATAAAAGAAAAATCAATAACAATGTATTTTTGGCTATTGCTACAAATATACCCCAGCGACTTAAGACTGGTTTTGTGGTGCAGGGTCACATATGGGTAGTTATATCCAAATAGATATTTTTCCCCATAATTTTTTTTGTTGTTATCATCATAGAATATGTCTGCATAATCCATCTTTTTTCAATTGTTTCCTAAATATTACATTTGTTTCCTTTATGTCTGCTGTAGTAATTCAATATGCAATTTAAATACACATGAAAAAGAATCCTATTTTTCATTACATCACCTATTGAAATGCATTACAATATTGCCTAAACTATTTAATTCATTCTTACTAAATAAAAGTGTTAATTTCTTTAAAAAAAAGAAAAAAAAAAAAAAAAGCCTAAATTTTTAAACCATAGGGTGCAGTTTTATCCTTCAGGAACTGATTGAATGGTAAAAAGTGTCTCTGTATGAAGGGTAGTTTGAGGGGTTAAAAATAGGGATTGGTGCTGTCAGCCTAAAAGAAAAGTAGTAGTAGTAGTAGAGCCAGGGGAAGGTTATTCAATTTTAATGATTTTTTAAATAAATATCATGTTGACTTGAAATGTGTGTTTCTCTTTAAACTAAAGACAAGCATTCCACTCTGTTTTATGTCAAAAGCAGCACTTTTTCACACACTAAGTCTCATGAAATCACTATGAGATCTGATTTTGCCTCAGTCAGCCCAGCAGAAAACCTCAACATTTGTTTTCGGCCAGAAGAACCCATTTTCACATTAAAGCTAAAATGTCCCCTGTCACTGAGTCCGGCCTTCCATTTTCTTTGCTATTAACACCGTGCTGACAGGAGAGGAACACAGATGTGTTAATAAAGGCCGATCATGGGGGAGAAGCTCAGGCCGGATGCGTGCGGCCAAACCCTGAGAACTTAATTGATGCCACATGCTGAAATAGCCACTTCATTGCTGCGTCATAATCACATCTGTTTCCATTCCAGCTTCTCAATACACGGATCACATAGAGGAAAGGACAATTACAGCAGCCAGTGTGTGTATTAATTGGATAATGGTGTGTATTGTGCTTGCAATTGCCATCTCAGTATACAAGGTTCAACCTGTCTCTAAAAAGTGCGATTGCCAGGCAGGTGGGAATACACACAAACAAACAGCGGTGCACAAACACACACGCACGCACACGCACGCACGCGCGCGCACAGACTGCAGCTCAGCATGGTTCTCGCTTCTCTTGCTGTCAGTCGGGGAAAATTGTTCAGCGGAGCCCATTTCTAAAATCATTGGTGTGTTTTTTTTGCGGCTGATTGTTTGCTATTCAACAAACATTTGAATGTTGTTCTAAAATGCCACTTTGTGCGATGAGATTTTAACCCCTTCAGACTCATCAGATGAAACAGCCTGTTATCAGACACTTCAGGCGTGCAGCAGGCATGCAGCAGCCGTGTGGAAACGGCAGTCATCACCACATCTCACTTCTTAATTAAACACAAATAATAGGGGTTAATCACTACGTGTAAAGCAGTTCCATACGTTTTAGTTAGCCTGATGTATGAATGCATTTTGTCTTTAATGTGTTTGTATGTTTTGTGGATCCACATTTATAAATATTTATCATGGTTTAAATTTGTTTGTCAAAAAAAAAAACATAGGAAAAATAATGGACCTCGAAGTCATGAATGTGTAAATGTGATTTCTATAAAAGCTGTTACTTGTTGTAAGCACTCCCCACTTTCATTTTGTTTTATTTTATTTTATTTTACTTTACGTTTTTTTGTTTTATTTCAGTTAATATTTGATGTTATGTTTATTTTATTTTTTGTGTTAAGTTTTGTTGTTTTCTAAATTTTTATTTTATATTGTTTAATATTTAATTACATTTAATTGTATTACTTTTTTGCTTTATTGTTTTTATTTTATTTTTTTATTATTTATTTTTCATGTTATTTAGCTTTATTGCTTTTCATATTTTTATTTTATATTGTGTAATATTTTATATTTAAATGATATTTTTTATTTTATTTTATTTTATTTTTGTATCATGGATATGCCATGCTGTTCTTATATGTATACTGTCTCAGAACTTGATTTTTTAAAGATCCCTAGAAGATGAGTCTAAAGCTACACTATTTTTTACCAAAATGCCATTTCATGACAGTTGGTGTTACTGTGGTAAAACTATGGTAAATTGAGATATTCTGTCCATGTTTGTGTTTATAGACTCTTGTGTTTGACATCTCTGTTTGTGTCCAATCAGAAAACCCTGGCGGAGCATGTGGAGCCCAGTGTGGGCCAGCAGAGTCAGCGTGAACTTCTGTCTCCAGAAACCAATAGGATGGTGACCCAGCTGGAGAGCCGGATAAAGGAGTTAAAGAGCTGGCTGAGAGAAACCGAGCTCTTCATCTTTAATCTGAATCTCAGACCAGAAGCACAACAATGTGAGAGCGGCACTCAAGACGCTGATGACCCACAACACGACGCGCAGGCCACCAAACAGCTGCAGCACTTCAAGGTGAGTATGAGTATGAAGAGCTGCGTGTCTGTCTAGAGTAGAGGTCGACCGATATGGGTTTTTCACTGGCTGATGCCTATATTTAGAAATTAGGGCAGCCGATGGCCGATACATGATGCCGATTATTTTGGCCGATATGCTTGGCCGATTTTCTTTTTTTCCACCATTCATCTCATAAAAGTGAGTTTGAGTAAATGATTATTGCAGGGTACAAGATAATAATAGTAGTAGTAGCCCAATTTAGAGTAATAATACATGGCTCAAAACTTAAGCATCTTCTCAAAACAGTTCTGAAGGATGCTTTTTGTTCATGTTTGCTGACAGACACCAGTGTTTCCCACAGACTGCAAATTCATTTTCTGCCAGCAGGAGGCGCTGTTGGAGCGGGTTTCCCCGGTAACGGCAGTAATCAAATAAGCGCTGCGCTCACAAACGCTACTTTATCAGGCATTACAGGAAAGACGAAATGAAAATGACATCGAAGCTTTTTTGAAGACAGTCGGTTATTTTTCAAAGATACATTCATATAAAAACACTGTATTTTAACATGCGGTGCTCAGTTTATTCAAGGAAGTATAAGCCTTTTGGAAAATCTATTTGTGACGGTCAGTTTTGATATTGTGACGAGCCGCCACAAATAACTCAATGTATGGGAAACACTGGACACTGCTATAAGTCAAATGGCCAGTGATAACAAAAATAAAAGAGTTCATTACACAACCTGCTGATCATAATTGCTTAAGAGTGCACTGGCCACGAGCGATGACATCGTGGAGGCTATTGTCGGACCCACACACACATTTCATGAGGAAAGTTAATGTGCACGTTATAATCAGCCCAGAAGTTTCGTCTGAATTTAATGTGTTTCTACTTTCACATGCAAATGACTTGTTGCACTTATGAATATGATAACTTTTCAGCAGCAATTCTAGTAGGGTAAAACGTAATTCCGCTTTCGAAACGGTCTGTTTTGCCCTGCCATTGTTAGCTGAAGCTGTGTGTGAACAAGCCGCGGCTGCAGTGTGTGAGCTGCTCTGTCTCACGCCGCCCCGCCGCAGAGGGAAAGAGATTAGGGACTTTAAGCAGCCGCCACTGTTGGAACGGCAATGGCATTCCGACGTCATATTGCGTGTTCGCGACTTCAGCTGCTACCTCGTGGCGTTCTACTGTAACCGTCTACTACGGGAGAACAGCTGCTTTGCTGTAGTCGTTACAACATGACAGATTAGGTAGTTAAATGTTACGTTTTATGGTATATACCATTTAATTCCATCAGTATACGATTCTACCATTAGTCTTTCATTTAATCTGTGTTGATTATGTTTTAAATTTAAGCTTATTTTAACGATTTTTTTCGTTTGTACAAAGATATGTCTGCTGTTAGCAACATCACCTCAGGTAGCACTGAGACTAAAGATATGTGAAGTGAACAATGATTATTGCCTAAACATCCTCCTCATAATCCATCTTTTGCATTTAAATAAATGACTGAATGCCGCGTTGCGCTGTCTTGTTTACGTTTGCTTAACGATTTTTATGTTCTCGGCTACAGCGGTGTAACAGCTTACTTCCGGTCAACGTAGCCATTCAAATCGGCCTAATTTGCAGCACAATCGGCCGATGCTAATTAATTAAAAAATGCCCAAAATTGGCTGATTAATCAGCCGGCCGATCAATCGGTCGACCTCTAGTCTAGAGTTTTCTATCTAGAGTTTGTCATCTTAGCAAATGCAATGGACTGTTGGCCTGTTTTACTACATGTTCAGATCACCAACGGTGTCACTGAATGGAATTGCAAAAATGATAACTGTACTCGGACAGGTTTTCTGGTGTTGTAACCCAAACATTCAAACTCTGCATCAGGTGATCCATCACTACTGTACCCTTGAGCAAGAGACCAGGCTACTCCAGGAAATCTGAACCTGTAACCTGCACGGCTGTGTTTTTTCATGTTTCCATGCATCGTTCATATGGTGATAAATAAAAAAAATTAAAAAAAATTCTAGCCAATAATTTAATGTAAGTCAGTCTCACATCACAAAGCACAGTGGCTCTCAACTTGCTTTCAGGTCGTATCACTAGAGATATATGGATATATCAGCCAGCCAATATTTGGCCAAGTTGAGATTCTCAGAATCAGCCAATTAAATGTTGCGCTTGTTCTGTGTCCATTCAAACATCTACCTGCAGCCTTGTTAAGAGATTAATTTATTTATTTTCCTTTCTTTGTGATTTTTTTTTAATTATTGTAGTTTTATTTGTAGTTTTTAAAATATTTTTTAATTAAATTTACTATATATGTATAGAGTAAATATATAATAAATGTAAAGCATTTTCTCAGGATTTTAACTCAAATAATCAGACTTTCAGACAGGGGATTTGATGTTTGTTTTTATTTTTAAAAAAAGTGCATATTTTTTTTTCTTTTCCAAATTGTCTTAGTAAATTTTGTAACTATATGTGTATATATATATATATATATATATATATATAAAATGTATGTTCATGTGCATTAGCCATAAACTGTGCCTAACACTTTGTATTTTCAGTGCAGCTTTCACTAAACCATAATACACACTTAAACTAGAGTACATGATGGCATCATGTCAGGTAGTCTAAATGTGTTTAGCATATACACAGAAATGAAACTGCTTAGTCAAACTGTAGAGCGCTCTCTAAAAATAACCTGCTTCACTTGAGCCGTGCTCCTTTAATAAATACAGGGCAAAAAGCACACATCAAATCCCCTGACTGAAAATCTATATGAAATAATTATTTGAGTTAAAATCCTGAGAAACAGCTTGGAGTATTAATCAAGACGTGTCAAAACACAGGTAGCGGAGCTGATTACATCCACCTGCTGAGTGACAAACATAAGTGAGGAAAAGCTTTAAATATACACAGGGCTAAATGATCAGGAGGGGAAATAAGGCTGACTTTCTCTTTTGATCAAATGACACGCAGCCAAAAAGGCTCACATTGACTTCTCAGGGAAAGTCTGGAGAAAATAATAATATGATGATTGAAAATATTGGTAAGTGTGATTAATATGGACTCTGCCATTGCACTAAAAGGGATGCGTGTTTAGGAAGGAAAAGGAAAATGATTACATGTATCTAGTTTTTTTCTGACCGCTTTTGAAGCGTGAATTGGCTAACTGGCGTGACATGGCGTGATCACAGAGCGGTTGAAAGGCTGAGATCTACACCTCTCTACATCTCACTGCAGCACTCAAACACCAGCGTTCACAGTGCAGCTGAACTTAAACACAGCACCAAATGGCTTTTGCAGCCTGTTTTACTTCTGTAATCTGACATATTTTTGTAAAACAGTGTATTTAATGTGAAATAATGTGAGCCGGAACTTGATTTTATAGTTTGACACTTGATCGTGGAAGGTGTGTGAACCTTGCATCACTCACATTTTGCTCTGAAAAAGTAACAATCTAGTTTTATTATAAATAATAATGATGATGATAATAATAATAATTATTATTATTATTATTATTATTATTATTTGAAATAATTATTAATAATATTTATACTACTACTAATAATAATAACAATTATTATTATTATTATTATTATTATTATTATTATTATTATTATTGTTATTACGTATAGATTATTATTGTCTATAAATAATAATATTTATAGAGATTATTATAATTAAATACTTTTTATTTATTTTAAAAATGATCTCTGAATTATAATATATAACTAATAACAAAAATATTGACAACAACAGCACTAATAATAATCATAAAAATAATAATAATTATTATTATTATTATTGCTATTTATTGATTATTATTTAAATGAATAGTATTCATTTATGTGTTGTAATAATAAGCTCTATCAATAATCTATACAAAAAGATAAGAAAAAAATTAACAACAACAGCAACAACTATTATTAGTAATTATTATTATCATTATTATTTATAGATTATTATTATTGTTGTTGTTGTTGTTGTTGTCTATAAATAATAATTATTGCTTATAGAAATTGTTATAATTAAATCATATTTATGTATTTTAACAACAATCTCTATAATAGTCTATACATAATAATGAAAATATTAACAACAATAATAATAATCGTAAAATAATATTAACAATTATTATTATTATTTATAGATTATTTAAATTATAATAATAGTATTTATTTCAATAATAATCTCTATAAATAATCTATACAAAAAGATAAAAATATTAACAAAAACAACAACAACAGCAACAACTATTATTAGTAATTATTATTATTATACATATTATTATTTAACTTTACATTTGCAGAAAAAAAAAACTTGCACGTCTGCATATGCATGTTAAAACTAGACATACATAAAGTGGAGTAATGGTAACGTTTAGGATCATTTCATCACATTTTATTGGGGTTTAATTGAACCTCAGTTTTGGCAGTTGAAGAGTTTATCCATGTTCTGTGTTGTGTAAAATCTCACGGCTGGAGCTGCTGGAATGTGTGTCTGTTCAGTGTAGATCCCTGATGCCAATAAAAGCCTGAAATATGTGTAAAAGGAGAGATAGTGAGACACTTCGTTATGAGTAACAGGTATGGTCACCCTTTAAAATGTCATCATAAAAATGTCCATCTTCCACTGAATAAAAAGCATTAAGTTCTTTACTTGCTAGGGGGGAGTGGAGTCGTCTAAAATTAGACTCTATTGTATCTTAACCTTCTCTGGTCAGACGGTTCAGAGTGGTTGGCTGCCAATTTCACTTCTTTCATTAATAACTGTCTCCCCTTTAATAGTGTGCCTTCATGATATTAAAACCCCAGGGTTGGACATTTCCTGTCAGGGAGAGGAGAGATGACGGGAACCGCATGCCAACTTCGGTCATTAGTTAACAATTGTTTTACTTACAGAACCTGTTGTATCCGGAGCTGGAAATCTGAAGATTTGTTATCTCTATTAATAGAAGCTCTTTCAAAACGTAGTGAGCTTTCTACCTAGACCACATTTAAGACATCAGGAACGTTATGGTTTCTTATATCTGATATATTGTATATAAGGTGACCTTTTTACTACCGTTCAAAAGAGAAGAAATTTGTACTTTTATTCAGCAAGAATGCATTGCATTGATCAAAAGTGACACATTTATAATGTTACAGAAGATTTCTATTACAAATAAATACTGTTATTTTAAACTTACTATTCATCAAAGGATCCTGAACAAAAATGCATCACAGTTTCCACCAAAATATTAAGCAGCACAACTTTTTTCAACATTGATAATAATAAGAAAGCAGCAAATCAGCATATTAGAATGATTTCTGAAGGATGACTGAAGACTGAAGTGATGATGCTGAAAATTCAACTTTGCATCACAGAAATAAACTACATTTTATAATATATTAAAATAGAAAACAGTTCTTTTAAATGGTAATATTTAATAATATTGAAATAATATAAATGCAGCCTTGATGAGCATAAAAAAGCTTACCCACATACCCCATCTATATATCTAAAATTTAGTTACAAATTGATTTCTTATTCAACACTTTTTGTGTATGTATTTTATGTTGTTTACAATATTGTCTGTGAAGTGAAAATCATCAATCTGATAGATTTGAAAAATGATCACATGAAAAAAAAATCACATGATTTGGGGTATTATTCATTTCTGTAGCATAAACAGTGTGGTATTTATATGCTGAAGTTTGTATATAGTATTGAGCCATAGTCATAGCCGATGTAGGAAACACCACTAATACCCAAGCTAGACCTTCTTCTTTGTCTTAGCTATTATCATCTTTTTCAGAGATCGCTGTGCCATTTCGAGCAGCACCGGGAGCCTTTCAAAAACACCTCCAACTCCAAACCACGTTCCCATTAAAGGAATTTCACAGGAGAATTAGACTAAATGGAAGCCAGACTGAATATCTGCGGCAGCGTTTGAGTCGGAGTCCATCTCCACGTCTCTCCCCGGCACCTTTGATCAGCTCGCCGCAGCGTGGGGCCCCGGGGCCTCATCCTCCGGGTCCCGTCCGGCTGATTGAATGTGACGGCGCAGATATAATATCAATACTTTCTCCATGATTAGGAATAAGGAACTCCTGTTCTTTGGCAAGTGCTAACCGCATTAAGTCAGTTCTGGGACGGGCGCGCGAGAGCACCAAACGCAGAGTTAGCGTCTCATCAGCGAGTAATGGGGAGCAGACAGGTGACAGGCCTGTTCATTACACACACAATCGACTGGCCGCACACACACACACACACACACACTTGCACGCATAGAGTCGTATTTTTCATTATACGTCCATGCCGCTTGCTTTCATTTACAGGCGCTAATGAGAAAATGTCCTCATTGATGGCAATGTTATCACTTTGCTGCCATTTGTTTGCCTTAGCGCGGTAAAGACGACGTCTGCCGTTCGTAACACATTAGTCTCATTTTGAAAACACTGTCAGTTTTTTGTCTTAAAGGGGAAAAATAATTAAAAAGAAGCTTTCTTTAACGACAAGCTTTATGGAAGGTCACCGTCAGCCCGACTCAAACCAATGCATTTCAGACTCAGCTAATTTAGACGTATTTGAAATAACGAACACGTCAAGCAGAATGCAAAACAGGATCCTTCATTTCCCTGTATTATATGACTAGTGTCAGTCTGCTGACATCGAATTTCTGTTGGATAGGGTTGCTTTTATTGTCTATGCGCTCACTGCAGTACGATTTCTCTCTATTAGCGCGTCGCGGGAACGAGGCCTCGACTGACAGCCGCTGATGAAACTCGAGCCGGTCGGAGCCGAGGGGACGTGTCTGGGAACAAATGGCCGACATGAATTCGTTATACTCATTTGCGATAACAAGTGCTTGTGGTTTTAATTGACTTAATCAACAAATAGAATTAATTAGAGATTTCTAATTAATGGTAATTGATTGAATATCCACTGGGTCACTGTCAGAGCTCCGTTCCCGTGTCCTTGCCGTCACTGTAGGGGATTTGGGGCTCCGCTCCTCAATCTCGCCGAGATTAATTGAAAATGTTAAAATTGCAGCGGCTATAAAGAGTGAGATGAAGTGTGCGCTCGTTTTCCCGCCGGAGAACGGGAAACAAATACCCCCGAAAACTAAAGAGCAGAGCCTGGCGTCTGGCTTTTTTTCTAATCCTCCGGAAAGCGCATCAGCGCCGGTGCACGCGTCATTTAAACTCTTCTCGCACTTAAGTCGCACGGAAAAAAATGTCAGAATATCATGAAGCTTAGATTTTAATGAAATTAAGTGGGAGGGAGAGATGGGGAATTGGAGTTTAAAGGCTTTAGGCTGCGTCTGGATGGAGGCATGGTCTGTTCTCATTTTGTGCTGAATAAAGAGATAAGCAGTTTTTTGGAGGAACACTCTTGGGAGGTCTGTGTAATACACATGCATCTTCACGGCTCGGCTCTCCGCCTCAGGTGTGATTACAGACTCTGATAGCGAGAGACCTGTAGATTAATACTGTACACCAGATGGATTTAGCCACACGATAACAGCCAGGGGAGTGAGACGAGAGAGAATAGTCGTACTGCCGTTCTGGAGATTGTGTTAGCGCCTAAGCACGACGCGAGGCGGCTGATCCGCTGATAGCTTTATTAAAAAGCACCTGATAGATGATCCATCCATGATCTCGTCTGTTCTTACAGTGGATGGACAGCTGAAGGGTAGCTTTTTATGTTTTGTTTCTCAAAATACTCCCCAGAGGCCATTTTATTGCTCAGTTCTGAAGCGCAATGTGAAGTGCTTCCAAAAATTCAGGATTATTGTAGTTTTGAATTTTTAATATAGATTTTTGTTTCTATTTTTTTTTCTTTTGGTTTCACTCTGTCAATGTTAGTTTCGGTTTATTTAGTTTCTATTAAATTTAATGTTATTCTTTCTTTCTGCCAAAGTTCATGTGTTAATTTGTATTATTAATTACATTTCTTTGCCAAATTTAGTGCTATTGCTGTCTAGTGACATTTTTATTTGTAATGCAGATCGGTTGTAAAATGTTATATCATGCATCAAAAACTAAAACTGTAGATAATTGATTGTTTTTAATTATTAATTACATTATAGTTAATTACATTCTGATTTATTTTTGTTACTGTTGCATGAAAATATATTTTAGGTTAGTAATTTTTTTTTTCAACTTATGTTCCAAGTCATTCAGTTTCCATTTTAGTTTTAGTCACTGATAATAATGCTGATTTGAAAAAGCAATTCATCTGCAAGGTTTGTAGTTTACTGGTCTAATTGTTGGCTATTTAAAGTTGCTTAATACATTTATTAGAGTATTTACAGTCACCATTGTGCATGTTCTGCATTTTACAGTGGCTTTGAATGCAAATACGAATTCAGAACTTTGAGTCAGAAATACAGCAATATTTGACATATAGAAAGAGTTTTGAGTTGTAAACTGTGCAGCTTATATCATTGGTTTTTGAGAGAATATGAGAATAAGTCTCAATTTTGTCTCATTGCTGTCTAGGAGAAACAATCGAGACACTTCTGATTCATTTGTGATTTTTCTTTCACAATGTGCTGTTCTGTCACTCTCTGTCTACCTCTCTGGGTGTTTTGATATCTGACTGAGGCACCAGGGCCCACTGGCCCCCCGCCAGCGTTTCATTCTCAGTGCTGGTTTGTGGGTCTGAAATGGAGTCATTGTGTGGACTCACATACTGGAGGAAAAACAGCCTACTCACTGCACCGTGTATTTGGAAAAGCTTTTTAGCAAATATTGGCGCACTATACTGCACTGTTCCTCTTCCTCAATAAGACTCAATCATTTATAAGACCCAGTAATGCAGAAACAACATCATATTTCTGGTGATTTGGATGCCTGAAACCTCAGTGTGCAATGATGTTGTCTCATGTTTTGTGCTGTTTAATCTGAGGGCACCTGATTGAACATTGTCACCTGTATTTTATTGACAGATCTGAAGGGTGAAGTTACAGGTTAGAGACAGGTTAGTAGCCTGAGACAGACATTTCGACTGTTAGATTAATGTGTGGTCCATATTGCAACTTATTCTGATGAAGATATGCTCACTTAGACTGGAAACCTTCTGACTGACATCTAAGTTGACCAACCTTTAGAATTTATTTATATAATTAAAAAGAATGCTTCATTATATTACATTGTCTTTCAAGTAATGTTTCACAAATTCTGTTTCATTTCATTTTGAATTCTAATAGTCTATTAAGAAAAAAAGAAAAATCATAACGAATCTTAATCTGATGCCAATTTTCCACAAGTTGGTGTGATTCTTTGGGTCTTCATGAAATGTCTGTAACATACTTCAGTTAAAATTCCTCAGTGGTTTCTTTTTAGCTTTTCTGAGCTGGCAGACATGCCAGAAACCTAACTAATTGCAAAAAAAAGTGAACATTTCATCCCCATGTCCCCTTTAATTAGTCTTTTTTAACCTTTTTTCAGTAAAAAGATCTAAAAGTCCTTAAAACTAGATAAATTCACTGTATATGATATGAAGACATGTTTTCATAGATTGTCTGTTTAATACGAGTATATTTTTTCTTACTGCACTGGCAGATTTTTGCACTTAACTTGTTTATACTTAAAACGTACTAAAAATCTGCCAGTGTAGCAAGACAAAATACACTCGTATTGAAGAGACAATCTATAAAAACAAGTCTTAATATTTTATGCAGTGCTGCTTCTCAAGTAAATTTATCTTGTTTTACGAATTTTTAGATTTTTTAACTGGAAAATAAGACAAAATACTCTGTCTAGTCTATTACCATGTGGTGAAGTCTTTCTAACATGCAGTGGCAGAATAAAATTGCCTATTTCACCTAGCTTTCCTGTTTTTTGTGCTTGTATCAGAAGCAGAGACTACAGGCTGAACGACATCCACAAGTCTAACTTTGACTGAGACAAGCTATTTTACCATCAAATATTTACATGTGTCTTTAAGAGACCAGGCCACTACCTTTCCCAGACACCATACGCCATTAAAAAAAAAAAAAAGTGTCCATTTGAGTGCCGGTTTTCCATCACCTCCCACATTTCTATCTGTCAAAGTTTCAACTCTATCAGTGCATTCGCTCCTCGGCCTCCTCTCCGGCACGCTGCCATTGCATTTTACAGTCTCATTACCTGTTTAAAAGACACGGGAGAGGGAAATATGCTAAAACAGAGGAGCCGAGCACTCCAGGAAAAATAAAATCCAATTTAAATGTAATGGTGAAATGTAATGGTGTTTAATATTTATTGAAAAATGTACAGAAAATGTAAGGCGGGGCTTTTCGGGGCTAGCAGGATTTGCATAAATTGTTCTCTGAATGTTTTCGTCCCACAACCCACATGGAGTAGCGCCGTCTCTTCGCAAAGCCGCCGCTGCATATTTAAACGGGGTTTTGGTGCAGGTGAGAGAGCGTCAGAATACCTTCAGCCCCTCCAGAACGTGCGTTTGTGGTCATCTATGGGAGAGTCTGTATGCTCTGGCGGTTTCATTAAACAAGTGTCATAGCTGGACACTGAAGCATGGGAGTGCAGCTTTGGCCTTTAAATATTTAATTCTGTCGTGTTTATGGGGAGAGGGGGATGTGATTTACACGCTCCTGACAGGCTGAATTGTTGTGGAGACCTCATCAAGCGCATGGGAGTCTCTCTTTCTCTCTCAATGTCATTCTATCTATCTCTCTCTCTTCATTCACTATGTTCAGCAATAAACTAGCAATAAACCCTATGTTGCAGTTGTGGCAAATGGTGGAGAATAGTTCATCGAAAGTTATTTTTATAGACTGTGCTATATTTTTTGTAGCTCAGTTTTTTTGTGTAGCAAAGGGTTTTTGCACCAACAGGTGTAGTGTGATTCTCTCTATTTTTGTTATTTTGCATTGTGTATAAGACCTTATAAGAAGAGACTTATAAGAAGCCTTATGTAAATCTGTTCTAGAAATGGTTTAGATTAGAACATCTCTCTCCATTGTTCAAGTAACTCTGGAGAGTCTGATCCATTTTATTGATTCTTTTCATTTGAATCACTTTGATTGATTCTTTTTAATAAAATCAGTAATGTTTTCTGAAGTCACTGAGCGGCATTTTACATCATCTTTTTTAAGTATTCGGTAACAATAATTTAAAAAAAAAATTAAATTGAATTTCTGCATTATTCATACCAAACAGAATTTAAAACACATATATAAAAATGTAAAAAAGCTTCCACAAACTAATCTGATTCGTTATAGCAAATTGTTCCATTTGAACTGTTCATGTCAATGAACCTGCTCCAAAAAATGATTCACTGATTCATTTGAGTCATCAAATGAATCAAGTGTTCCCGGAAGTCCCTGCAGAGCTTTTTTTTTTTTTTTTTTGTAGGAATTTACTGTACTTTAATTTTGTCTTTTGTAGCAAAAGTTACTTTTATCAATTTTTTTCTTTTGCATTCATTTCTATCAGTTTTTAATTTTATTTTTTTGTATAAATCTTTTTCTTTTTTAACTGATAATTTATATCAGTATGTTTTTAGATTTATTATTTATGTACTTTATACATCTTTCTATAAATGTTTTTTTGTATTCATCTCTATCACTGTTTTTTTAGATATATTATTTAGGTTTTTAATACAGCTTTTTATCAATTTTTTTTTTTTTTTTGCATTCATGTCTATCAATTAATGTGTTTTTAGTTTTATTATTAAGGTTTGATTTATAAAGATTATTTCTGTATTTATTTCTATCATTTAGAGTGTTTCTTTGCTTATTTATTTTTTTAAACAGCTTTTAATGTTTTTGTTTTCATTTCTATCAGTGTTTTTAGTTTAATGAAGTTTTTGCAATAGCTTTTAATCAATGTTTTTAAATTAATTTCTGTCGTTTAGGGTGTTTAGTTTTATTATTTTGGTTTGTTCTTAGCTGTAGTTTTAACTTCTTTACATTATCAGTAGCTTGTATGTTCACAAACTGCAGTTAAGCTTTTCAAAGTTAAACTTTCTTTCATCAAATTCTCTGGCATTAATGAACCCTGCCCTTAACCTGACGACAGGGATGTTAAACCCTGTTTACTAACACAGTCTATGAGTGCATGAGAGGGCTGACCTGCTCCTGTCTCTGCAGGCTCTGTGTATGGAGGTGCGGGGCAGACGGAAGGGCATTTCCTCCGTGCTGAGGCTCTGTCAGAGGCTGCTGGACGGGCCTGAACAGCAGAGTTCAGAGGCAGAGCGCCAGTCGCTGCAGCTGCTGCAGGTCAACCTGGAGAGACGTTGGGAGGCCATCGTCATGCAGGTCCTTCAGTGGCAGACCAGACTGAAAGGCTCGCTGGGCAGAGACCAGGTCACATATGCTTTACACTACAGTTACAAGTAAACAAGATAACATACGTTGTGAATATAAACAGGGTGGTGCATGCACATGTAGTGCTGTCTCGATATCCACGCTATGGACAGTTTAATTGTGTTTGTGGTGGAGTGGCATACTAGAATGCATACTGTGTTGTGTGTACTGTATATTGTTTTTAAAAAAGTAGTTGTGTGCTCTGTTTGCATTATTTAGCACCTAATTCACTAAAGGAATTATGCAAATCGGTGCAAACAAGCTCAAAAAACACTATTTGCATGATGCAATTTCCCGTCTTGCAAATACACACAAACACCTCCTTTAATTAAACAAAATTGTTTACCTCCTATTTTCCATAATGCTAAAAAATGTGCAGTCTATAAGTAAATTGTGTAATTTTAATATGCATGGTACAGTGCTATACCAGTGCAGATAGTGTAAAGTGGCGTAACTGTTTAGTGAATTCACCTCAGTATGTGAACAGTATGCAGTGATAAACAGTAGTATTAGAGTGATTATATATATATTCTGGCTGGGATTTCTAAATTGCCTAAAATGTCTGGGTTTTGAAAGTTTTTTTTTTTTATTATTATTGTTTTCATGCTTGCTGAATGTAATGACTGAAAAATAGTTTGACCAATAGTGTGGATTGTACATAATCAACCAATTATTGCATGCAAGAAGGTGGGATCCACAGAGAACGGTCAAAGCCATGCAATTACACATACTGTATGTATGTATGTATGTATGTATGAGAGCATGTCAAACCCAGACATTTTAGGCAATTTAGAAAAAACAGGCACATAGATATTGACATATAGACCTTACTATGTTAGATGTTTAATTCACAAAGTGGGCATCCATCATATCCTTAATGCAGTTATTTTGCAGTGTTTTGTATAGAAATGTCTTAATCTTTGACAATACATTTAAATACTGTATCAGTAAGGAGACTCCTTCCTAATGCAACTATAATTCTAAAAATCAGCGTTCTACTATGTATTTTATTGAACCCACTGAATTGGCTTTTCGAAGATCTCCTTACATGTTGCTGTGCTCAAAGGAAGCTTTCCAGAACAATTTGTTAAGCAGAAATACACTAGTTCCAATAATATAGTGCAGCACCGCTGTAACAGTGCAATAAGAATGATGTATAAGACAGGGAAAGTGGCCACATATTATTCTTGAATACACATAATAAGAGGACAGCGGCTAGATTCGCTCCCCAGATACTCACTGTACTGTGAACTCAATCGATTACAGATGCTGCCAGAAATAACTGACTGTTCTTAATGTACATTGAGTAACCCATAGCAATGAAATAACTTGAACCTGTGTCCACATCCTGCACTGAAAGGGTGGAAGTAGTCTCTTAAAGGACATAACATGTGCACATACCGTGTTCACTGCCGTATAAAAAGACTTCCCATCCTGAAAACGGAACCCTTAACTACTCTCTTATTGTATGTGTGGGACCGTTACAGTGCGTGTTAAACAGGGGAGTGGGCAGAGGGCTAGACTTGGCCTTTTGTCATGTAGATGTTGTGCATTCCTGCATGGCAGCAGCAGGGCTCTGGGGAGGCTGCGTGCTTCACGCAGAAAAGCCCAGCAACCTGTTTGTGAACGTCCACTCACTTACACGGGGAAGACAAATTACTCGCCCCTCGCTCAGCTTGACCTTGCGGGGCTGAAGTGCAATTTCACTTTTTGCGGGCGCAGAAGAAAGGAAAAGAAAAATAATAGGGAGAGTTTGTTTTTGTGAATACAGTACACTTTGTGAGATGATGAAATAGCTGACTGTTGAATGCTTCAGGAGGCCTTGTTCACAACAAGTCTGGTGTCTGAAAAAAAATCCAATCGTTCCTCTTTCATTTTTAGGAAGATTTTTTTTTTTTTTTTGAATATCATGAATTCTGTTTGAAGGTCAACGAAAGACAAAATGGTTTTTAAGTTAACTTGCACCTGCTCTTAAGGGAGTGGTAAACCAGTGAAAGAGTGACCGTTAAAAGGAAAAAAAGGTTTCAGAAGAGCTTTAATTGACACCGTCCAGTTATTACATGATTTCACTCTCAAGATGAATAGTGTGGCAGACACAATGCCTGCTATTCAGTCAAAAATCTCAGGCCATACTAGACAGTCTTGTTTAACCTTCCACAAAATGGCAAAATGACTTTTGTAATGGCATAGCTAAAGGTTATAATTAGTCTATCTGATTAAAACGTTATGTGCTGCAGTCGGGGTACAAATGTTAGCTGAGGCAGCTAACTGAAATTATTTTTATTTGATTAGACTGATTGATTGTTCTCACAGTTGAGGGTTTTTATTATGCACTAGCAATCCAAGCCTGTGCATTAGTATTTTCCTCCTCAGCAGTAAGAGAATAAACAGAAATCTAATAAAAATTAATTTTATGGGATATATGACATACAAAGCAAGTGTTAGATTTGCCAGTTTATTAGATTAATGAGATAAAGAGGATCGTATAAATAGACTCTTCCTGCTTGAACAAGAAGCAAAGCAATTTGTGTAATTATGTCCTGTACTGAAAGCCCATATCTAAGCAAAAATGTATTTGTCATAGATTAACTTTGCATTTGATCTAATTAAAAGTCCAACCAAGTATTTCTTTGCCCCTGACGTTTTTCTCTCCTCTTTTCAGGTCCCTGAGAACCTCATTGAGCCTTCTCTCATGGAGCTCCATGGCCAGACGGAAGACTCTTGGGAGTGGGACGAAATGGATATGACCATCTGCGATCTGGATACACAGGACTGTGAAGATGAGCAAAAGCCTGGTTCTAAATCACACCTTAATTCCCCAAAGGAGACTTCAAATCTCACCGAGTCATGCCCAAATGACACACGGTGTGGAGCAGACTTGAGCTCTGCAGAACTGAATCCAGAATCTTCTCATGTTTATCAGGTGTACAGTCTGCATAATGTTGAACTCTACCAACAACCCCAATATAATCACAAATCATCATCAACCAAATCCCAACAGTCACTTTTGAAGCGGCTGAGCATGGATTCCTCCTTCTCCTCAGCCGAATCCTTACCTGACATCCTGGGAGACCTGTTGAAGGGGAAGCAGGGGCTGCTATCGGATTCAGCCAGGAAATCAGAGAGCGAAAGTGGGATAGTTAGTGAAGGGGACATGGAGACCACAGGTAACTCTGAGGTTTGCCTGCTGTTTGAGAGCGTTGATCCGAAAGTTTGTGTTACTCTTACCTCTCCTACCAGAGAAGATGGAGGTAGAGTCTCAGATGAAGACATAGACAGAGTTTTGGAGCGTGCCAACAAGTGTGCAGAATATGGAGACAGTCTTACCACTGGGCAGAGAGACCAGCAATGGCATATCGTGAGAAAGAAGAGAGAAGATGGTGGAGAAAGCAGGAAGAAACACCGCAAGGAGCCAGTGAAGATTCATGCCATTGGCTTTGGGCTAAGCCAAGAGGCTAACGACAAATATCTCAACATGAGCGGAGATGAAGAGAGGGTGACTACACACCAAAAGCTCCAAAAGGAGTTCGCACAGCTCTCCCAGGGGTCCTCCCTTGACTCTCTTTTCACTGTAGGAGATTTATTTCCATCGAGCAAAGAGGCACTGACTCGTAGCACTTCTCTGGAAAGTTGGCTCGCTCCATGTAAGAGCGCAGAGGACGCAGGCAGTAAGGAAAGTCTGAGGGACGTTGAATCGACTGTGGAGCCCACGGGGGAGCTCAGCAGAAGAACTCTGGAACTTCTAAAACGCCTTGAGAACATCCAAAGCCCTCTTGCAATGAAGATGACGCGTAGCGTCTCTGACGTAACGCTCCAGAGCAGCTCGCTGTGGCGTGGGTCACGCTCGGCTGGAGCTCCCTCCTCCATTAACGAGAGCTCGGCAGCCTCCCTGACGGAGCTGAGCAGCACCGAGGACTCGTCCGTGGCATCCGAGGACCTAGCTGTGCAAATGAACCGCTGCGTGGCTGCAGAGTCCAACGCATCCTTCCGTAAACATTGCCGCAGCCAGCAACAAGCCGACGAGACCGACGCAAGCATCAGTATGGTCGTCAATGTTTCCTGCAATTCAGCCTGTACTGACGACGAGGATGACAGTGATCTTCTTTCCAGCTCCACTCTGACTCTCACTGAAGAAGAGCTCGGTATTAAAGATGACGACTCCAGTGTAACCTCAGAGGAGGAGTACATTGAAGGTTCCCTCGCCCTTGGGCTGGATTATATCAAGGGTGAGTTTCAAAGCTGGATGAAGCCTAGATCTCAGAGTAAAGAGAAAAATGAGGCAGATCTAGTGGATGAGCTGCAGTGTGGCACCATGTCTAAAGACATCCTGTCACCGGTTAAGACCGCCAATGATCGTCACTTTCTGAGCCGGTCCGCGTTGAAACTCTTGGAAGCCAACACTAATGCTAAAAATGAGAGCCTCGGGCAACGGGAGGTGGATGGCAACCGAAGGGACGCCACCAGAAGCTATATCAGCCGCTTCGTGGACGACATGGAGAACGGGAATGTCGAGAACACTCACATCAAAGGCAAGGATGAAGACGACGTGCTGCTGAGAGAAGAGGGAAGTCTTCTAACCAAGAAAGGGGAATCATTTAAAAACTGTTACGTGGCGGAGGCTGTCAATGGCGTCAAAAGCGGTATGGTGACCGCCACCTCTCCGTCCTCATGTGAACAGTTGAGCTTGAGCTCCTTGGAAGGGCAGTTGAAAGGCGAGCTGCCCTGTCACAATTCCCACTGTCCCTCGCCCTCCATCTCTCCCATCGACGAGTGTTCAGGGTTATCTGCACACACTCACAGCCGACAGAAGCAACTCGCCGCCTTTCTGAAGGACGTCCACGAGAACCATCAAGAAAGCTCTTCAGAGAGCTGCAGCCACCCTGCTTTCATCTCTGAAGAGGCCAAGAGTGACAGTGTCCATGACTTTGTGATGGAGATCATTGACATGACATCTGTGGCCCTGAAGACCAAAGAGGCGCAGGCAGAGCAGCCTACAGAGGTGTGTAGCCCGACGTCCGTGTCTCAGATCAGAGAGAAGGTCCTCGAGCACTCCCATCGGCTTATCCATTTGCGCAAGGGCGACTTCTACTCCTATCTGTCGCTGTCCTCGCACGACAGTGACTGCGGAGAGGTCAGCACCTGCGCAGAGGACAAGAGCTGCACCCCGATCCTCTCGAGTACGCCAGATATCCGTGATGAAGAGCCGCTCTTCGAGGCCTGCACCGAGGAAGTGTACTTGGGCCCTCCTCTCTGTTACAGCATGTCCATTAGCAAACGGCCCACGAGACACGGCGGCAAACTAATAGAGCCCCTCGGTCTCCCGAGCCCTGCACCTTCACCGGGCTGCGATGAATACCAAAAAGCACATGGTATTTCTCAAGGAAGTGTAGCTGGTAGCCAGCCAGAGTGCCATAATGAGGCGCCTTATCTTAATCCTTTACCATGTGAAACCCCGATAGATACTGTTGAATGTTTTGGAGATACTAAAATGCTTGAATCCAATATTTCCCCTGTAATGACTAAGATAAGAGTCTCTTGCTCCACTACAAATCCTTTAAAAGAGGATGGCAGCCTTTATATTAATCCCAAAATTAACTGTCCGCTGATAAGGAAGACTGATAGTGATGAAAGGGCTCCTGCTTCACAGTTGATGAAACAGAAGAACGTCGGGAAAGGGCGCCGCTCTCTACAGGAAGCCAAGTCGACTCATAAACAGGTGTGTTTCGACATTACACCGACCGCGCTCTATCTGCTTGTAATGAGAGCGGTGTGCGTTTCTGCTGAATTCATCTCGTTGACTAAATATTTAAGAGGGGATTTTTATTCATTCTCTCAACCCCTTCTCACCCCTCCCCGCCGCTTTTCCCCTGAAGTGCTAATGGAAGAAGGATTTGCAGGCGTAGATTTAAAATTTTAAGGTCTACAGAACAGAATAATCATAATCAGTCAGATTATATTATGATTCATAAGCAAGAATGCGGCGAGGATCATTACTTAATTTCATGACTGAATTAGCATGTATTTGTGTTCTTTTTAAGTAGTTTTCTATTTCATATGCAAACTTCTCCCTGCTTGCTTCCAACTCTGTCTGCAAATCCTGCGTTTGACCTTATATCAGGCGAATTAAGTTCCTACTTTCCAGCTAATCATTGAGACCGAAAACACTAAATTAATTTTACTTAAGTCATCAATTGAATTTCAGTGTTTGTACTCATATGGTCATATTGATTTCATTAAAATAGCGGGATGGTTTCATATCAAACACCCCCCCCCCCCCCAAACTCAATCTTTTCATGTTTCTTTCTGCTTCTGATCTATCTTTTTATCTGCCTTTTTTCTCTCAGTTTCATTTCAATGTACTTTATCGGTATAGATTAAATTTTGAAAACATTTCTAGCATATATGTGAATAGTGCCAAATAAATCATATAACAACAGTGCAAATGTAAACAGGTGAAACATTTTTTATATAGGTGATATTTTTTAATGTCAAAATATTTTCATTATTTTAATTGAGTATTCAAAGACAGCTAATTTTAGAACATTTGAGGAAATTAAGACATTTTTTCGCTTGACTTTTCTGTAAATACTTTTCCATTGGAATATAAGTGTTTATTAAACCTGTCTGCAAACAATCATCATTTTTTCTGTTTTGTTTAGTAACTTTATTAGTGCAGAAATGCAAGTTTTAAAAATTCAAAGGATAAATTAATTTAATTTAATTTAATTTAATTTTGTGAAACCTGTCTGCAAACAATCATCATTTTTGCTATTTTGTTTAGTAACTTTTTTGGAGTAGAAATTCAAACTTTAAAAATTCAAAGAACAATTTAATTTAATTTAATTTAATTTAATTTAATTTAATTTAATTTAATTTAATTTTAAAAAAATTTAAATATCAAAGTAACAAATTTTACAAACAAAAAAATGTCCAAAAAATACTAAATGATGAAGGTAACATTTCTCTTGTTCTCTCTCTTCCAGCTGGCAAGGTCAGAGAGCAGCGGTGGTGTTGCGCAGGGCTGCAGGGCTCAGACCAGCGGTCCGCAGACAGATAGCTCATCTGCAGGAAGGAGTAGAGTCAGCAGCAGGCCTCAGGTCAAGGTAGGTGCTATAGGACTCGCTTCAACACACACAACCTCTCCCTCCCGGCCACTTCTGCTGCACCGCTGAAAAACAGCCGCGGGGTCTTTTCGACGTCAAGCGTTACATTGCAAACAAGCCCTTTTTCCATTGCACTCCTTAATGCACGTTAGCGTGATTTATTAGTAGCGTGTTTTGAAATGAGCCTGTTTTGTGTTTTTCCATTGTTTGTTGCTTGTGAAATTCTGCTTGATAAAAACCCAAAGGCTCACTTCTCGATGACGCAAATGCCTGGTCTGGACCAGCAGTGTTATGGTTTAAATTATAGGCCACTGTACTTTCTACATGATGAATCCCTTACCAGTAAATTGGTTTGAAAAGCACTCATTACGTAACGTGGTCCATATATCCAGTGGGGTTAGCCTTGGAATTGTCTTCCCATTTTTCTCTGTCTTTCTCTTTTACTGTCTCTTTCTCGGTCGCTGCTGTGGCCTCATCAGTGCAGGGCTGAAATAATGAACGTGTGTCGGTCGGCAATCATTTCTCTTGATGAAAAGCATATACAGCAGATGGAAAACTTAAAGAGCGCTGCTTTCTTAGTCTCAAATAAATTTCCTGACTGCAAAAATATATGACACATTGTAATCTGGCGGAATTAACAGATGGAACACACAAACCTGAGCTAGTGCAGGATTGGGCAAAAAATTGGTTTGTAGGACTTGGCTTCCTTTCAGTTCATGAGCATAAATTTCGAAGGCAGCTCTGAATGATGCACAGCCCTGCGGCTAGCTAACACTTCACAAATATTTCTCTTTAAGTTTTGGTGTGTAACCACCACATACATAAATGATGAAATGATGACGGTTATATGATACAAAGGGAAGGTCATCTTGAAGATTGTTAGTAGTTGGTGAGTCGGACACATTTCAGCAAGTGCCTGAAGCTTCAGGGACACCGTAAACAGCAGAGAGAGCCAACTATCTGTCTCTACAGACACTATCATGTCAGCCCTGCGGTCATTGTGGGTTCAGCTCACACTGCACAGTCAAATGCACTGCAGTGTCACATGACACAGAGAAGACCTGAGCCAAACCAACAAACATACCAATCAAATGCAATGTTTTCTTGTACTTATAACATATTGCACATATTACATCTTTTTTAGCATCTTTCTGTACTGTGAGAGTGAATCTGAATTAAATTGTAGACAGGATATTGAATTGCAATGGCAAGAAGTGGAATTGCAATGGCAAGTGTGTGTAAAATTGATTTTAATTTGTCATTTTCTTGAAAATTGTTGATTAAAAAACAAATCGATACGTTAAAAACAATAAACAATATAACTTAAATTCAGTACATAATTTATATAATTTATATTACATATACAGATGCATCTCAATAAATTAGAATGTTGTGGAAAAGTTCATTTATTTCAGTAATTCAACTCAAATTGTGAAACTCGTGTATTAAATAAATTCAGTGCACACAGTCTGAAATAGTTTAAGTCTTTGGTTCTTTTAATTGTGATGATTTTGGCTCACATTTAACAAAAACCCACCAATTCACTATCTCAACAAATTGGAATACTTCATAAGACCAATAAAAATAACATTTTTATTGAATTGTTGGCCTTCTGGAAAGTATGTTCATTTACTGTATATGTAATCAATACTTGGTAGGGGCTCCTTTTGCTTTAATTACTGCCTCAATTCGGCGTGGCATGGAGGTGATCAGTTTGTGGCACTGCTGAGGTGGTATGGAAGCCCAGGTTTCTTTGACAGTGGCCTTCAGCTCATCTGCATGTTTTGGTCTCTTGTTTCTTATTTTCCTCTTGACAATACCCCATAGATTCTCTATGGGGTTCAGGTCTGGTGAGTTTGCTGGCCAGTCAAGCACACCAACACCATGGTCATTTAACCAACTTTTGGTGCTATTGGCAGTGTGGGCAGGTGCCAAATCCTGCTGGAAAATGAAATCAGCATCTTTAAAAAGCTGGTCAGCAGAAGGAAGCATGAAGTGCTCCAAAATTTCTTGGTAAACAGGTGCAGTGACTTTGGTTTTCAAAAAACACAATGGACCAACACCAGCAGATGACATTGCACCCCAAATCATCACAGACTGTGGAAACTTAACACTGGACTTCAAGCAACTTGGGCTATGAGCTTCTCCACCCTTCCTCCAGACTCTAGGACCTTGGTTTCCAAATGAAATACAAAACTTGCTCTCATCTGAAAAGAGGACTTTGGACCACTGGGCAACAGTCCAGTTCTTCTTCTCCTTAGCCCAGGTAAGACGCCTCTGACGTTGTCTGTGGTTCAGGAGTTCTCGATGCCTTGACCCCAGCCTCAGTCCATTCCTTGTGAAGTTCACCCAAATTCTTGAATCGATTTGGCTTGACAATCCTCATAAGGCTGCGGTTCTCTCAGTTGGTTGTACGTCTTTTTCTTCCACACTTTTTTCTTCCACTCAACTTTCTGTTAACATGCTTGGATACAGCACTCTGTGAACAGCCAGCTTCTTTGGCAATGAATATTTGTGGCTTACCCTCCTTGTGAAGGGTGTCAGTGATTGTCTTCTGGACAACTGTCAGATCAGCAGTCTTCCCCATGATTGTGTAGCCTAGTGAACCAAACTGAGAGACCATTTTGAAGGCTCAGGAAACCTTTGCAGGTGTTTTGAGTTGATTAGCTGATTGGCGTGTCACCATATTCTAATTTGTTGAGATAGTGAATTGGTGGGTTTTTGTTAAATGTGAGCCAAAATCATCACAATTAAAAGAACCAAAGACTTAAACTACTTCAGTCTGTGTGCATTGAATTTATTTAATACACGAGTTTCACAATTTGAGTTGAATTACTGAAATAAATGAACTTTTCCACGACATTCTAATTTATTGAGATGCACCTGTATAAGTTACTAACTATATCAATAACTGTAAGTTACTAACTATATCAATCTGTGTGTTTTTCTTTAGAGATTCTCTGGAAGTCTCGCCACACCTGTGTGTAAACCCTGACTGACCCAGTGGAGTGCTCTCTGAGGTCTGACACTCCACCTGTGGATGGTGATGTGGGGTCTGGAGCGGACACCTAAATGGATGTTAGTGCATGGGCCATTAGTCTGGCACTTTAGAGATCTAAGTCCTTCGTCCTCAGCACCCTCATCCTCTTCCTCCTGGCTGCTTTACTATTTACCTGTGACCTTTGCCCTCCTGGTGACCACCACTTCAAGCTCCACACGAGACTGAGCTACCTCACCAGTCTTCCACCATCCCGACCCATAAAAGTACACTGCTAAAGTACACATAAACCTCTTCTATCATATCCTTGATGATTCTGACCCTGATCAGCCAGCTAGCGACATCTAAGCAGGTTCAGCTGTTTCATGCCTAAGCGTTAAGGCGTGTTATTTGAGGGTCGCCCCATCAATCAGTAATGTGGTCCTAATCAGCCTCGAATGAGACGTGACGTCGTGGTCTCTCACGTGGAGGTTATCAACCAGGCTTCACGTTTCTCTCTAGCCGACTGAAGTAGCGCCACAGTTTCTATGCAACACGACGGTTGTGTGATGTTGTGTGGCATGTGATCTTTGGCAGTTTGATGCGAACCCTTTTTTTTTACTCCCTGATAAACAAAGAAATGTATAAACATTTTGTGCCTTGCAGTTACTACATTTTGTTAAACACTGCTTCACCCCCCTCGTGTGTCCTGTGATCGGTGAGAAAGCAGACGTGTGGCAAGGCTGAGAATGACGAATGGGCATCTGTAAATATGTAAACTGTGCGTTCAAACCCTGGTGTATAATGATGTCATATTACTTCATGGTCGTGTTCCTGTTTGTGTTACGTGACGTGGATAAATAGCTATTGTTAGACTGCATGGTGAACAATGTACAAGAAAACTTCCATAAATAAACCTAATTTAATGAACTCATCGCACACAGTATTCTTTTCACATGTAATAAGTGAGACCGGGGCTAGTTGTCACAGTTTTTACAGCAGGGAAGTTTCTAGTGATCGGGAAAGTACTGAAAGACAGTTTACTGCTCAACAAAACATATACGTTTTTGTTCAATATATTGAACAAATATTGACATATTTGCTTCTATAACAGGGATGTTATCACACTATATAGGGTAAGTTGTCACAATGTGAACCTGCTGTTTATGGACATTTATGCTGACAAGTACACTTATTTTGAATTAAGTAATACTACATGGTGTTTTTTTTTTCTTTTCTCTTTTTTATCTTGCACTACAAATCTGCATTTAAAATGTATTATATCATACCAATATTTATTTTTTTATTCAGCAAAATTTAAAGAATGGAACTTATTAATAAAACTTGGTAATTTCTTAGTATTTCAAAAGCAAAACTCATGAAAAATTCATAAAACCACAGACATTTAAAACAAAAAAGTAAACATACAAAACCAAACCAAACCATTTTAGCTCAGAAATTAGGTAAGTAATTAAGTAATAAGTAATAATGTAATAAACTCTATAAAATTACATCATTTAACAAATGTGACAACTTGACCCAACATGGCATTCATGAAAATAACTTTGTTCTAAAAACACTTTAACCTTATAATTTCCATTATACAGTACCGTTCCGAAGTTTGAGGCTAAGATATTTTTACGTTTTTGAAAGAAGTCTCTTATGCTTACCAATGCTGCAAACAGTAAAAACAGCTATATTGTGAAATATTATTACAATATAAAAGAACATTTTCTACTTTAATGTATTTTAAAGTGTCATTTATTCCTGTGGTGCAAAGCTGACTTCTTAGCATCATTACTCCAGTCTTCAGTGTCACATGATCCTTCAGAAATCTTTCTGATAATCTCATGATGATTTGCTGCTCAAGAAACATTTATTGTTATTATTAATGGTGAAAACAGTTGTGCTGCTTAATATTTTACTGGAAACTGTGAATTTTTCTTTTCTGGATTTGTTAATAAATAGGAAGTTCAAAAGAACAGCATTTATTTGGAATTGAATTTTTTTGCAACATTATAATGTCTTTACTGTCACTTTTGATCAAATGAATGTGTCCTCAGTGACTAAATGTATTTATTTATTTTCAAAAAAAATCTTACTCCAAACTTCTGAACAGTAGTGTATATTTGTGAGACATGCACATCACACATGCAGTTGTACATATTTAGAAATCTCAAATTCTTTAACCATAGCAACATACTTCATATGCATCAGCTTTAAAGCTGCATGAGCCTGAACGTCAGCCGGTTATTTTTGTGGCTAATATGCTGTTTACAGGAAGTCCTGATGACTCTGAAGATTGCGTGATGGGCCCTCAGAGATTCAGATATACAGTGGCATCGGAACCTCTGGAACTCTTCGACAGCCAATCAAGCGCTCTCCTGATTGCGCCGCCGCGGCCTGATGATAAGCTCTCTGCCATAATCGCCCATCGGCTCCTGCAGGATTGCGTGTTTGTTGATGATGAGTGCACGCTTGCACCGGAAAAAAATCAGTCGGCGGGAATGAAAGACTCGTGGAGGATGAGAAAGAAACCTGCGTCTGGTTCCTTATGAAACGGGAGTACAGTGTGTTACTGTATCTCACCAGACCTGTCACATTTCACCCCAAAATCAAACATTTTGAGTAGTTCACCCACAAATGAAAATGTACTCACCCTCAGGCCATGTGAGATGTAGATGAGCTTGGTTCTTCATCCGAACAGACTTGGTTTAAATTCAGCATTGCATCACCAATGGATTAAGTTATTCACCAGTGGATCCTCTGGAGTGAATGGGTGCCGTCAGAATGAGAGTCCATACAGCTGATAAAAACATCACAATAATCCACAAGTAATTCACACGAGTACAGTCCATTAGTTAATGTCTTGTGAAGCAAGAAGTCCATAATCCATAATAGTGATTTCTCCAGTGAAAAGGCAGTCTTGTCTGAATCAGGAGAGAAATATGCACAGATCAAGCACTAGTTACAAGTGAAAACAGTCCAAAACAGTTCTAAACCAATGTGTGGGTGGATTTTGATGTGATAAGACAATAGGGGGTGGACTTTTTCACTGGAGGAAGCATTATTATGAATTATGGACTAGTATTTTGGTGAAGCGATGGATTAGAGTTAAAATTTCTTAAACAAGCAGCTTTTCGTTTCACTATACATTAATTGATGGACTAGACTGGTGTGGTTTTCTTGTGGATTATTATGTTTTTATCAGCTGTTTGGACACTTATTCTGACGGCACCCATTCACTGTGATGTAATGCTACATTTTTACAAATCTACATCTTTGATGGCCTGAGGGTGAGTAAATTTCAGCAAATTTTCATTTTTGGGTGAACTGTTGCTTTAAGCACATTTATCTGGCAAACAGTGTGTAATTTTTAAAAGAAGCAAATGCAAAAAATGGAATCCAAAGTTCATACTGACCCCCCATCAGAACTAAATAAATGCAAATATGCAATAACACAAACTGCACATATGCAATGAAAACCAGACATTATAAAACTGACCTGTTTAATCTCACAGTAAAGATTCCCAGTGTTTGTCCAGAGCTAACACTGCAGATCCATATTACTTTTGAGCGAGAAAGTCACGTTAATATTTAAAATACGGTTTTTGGCATTGGACGATGGCATTGATAAATTAGGATGGAAATGAATTCTTACACTGTCTTCAAAACACTGCATGGTGAACAAATTATTCCCCTTTTTGCAATTAACAGGACATTTTTGTATGAAATGGAAATGCTTTAAAGGTAGTAAAGGTCATGTGTATCGAACCATGGTGGCTTTGCAATTACAGCCAGTCAGAATGTTGATTTGGAGGCTTTGCCCAGGCATAGATGGAAAAATTAATAAGTTGAAGTCTCTTTGTTGAAAAGATCGCTGTTGATTATATGACATTATGTGACAAAGAAGACAAGTTGCGGGTGATTTTTTCCACATGAGTTTAAGTGGGATAAAAGAACTTGAGAATGACCTTCAAATGTCAGAAATGCCTTTTTAGTTTGATGGACATGAACTGAAAACTTTATGCTGTTGAACTATTTCTCACTTTTGATCACAGCTGCATGAATCATGCTATTTTTTGCATTGGTAAAGATGCACGAGCTGCCTGTTCTGATGTCAGATTGCTGTGCTGGACCTCGGGCTCGACGGTGTAAGGAAGGTTTGATGTGAAGCCGTGATATTAAACGTGACACGTCACCATAACACAGAGTTCTATATCTTGACAGGATGTCTATACATCACTAGCTTTTATGTTTCAAAGTAATCATAGGCATTTGAAAGACAGGGACAAAACATCATGGCTGTCCAGCTCAAGTTGTGAGGACGCTAGTCAGATCTGTGCTGCCAAATAGTATTTATACTGAATGAAATGACCTTGTTTTCTTCATTTTTTATTGTGAGTGTTCAGTTGTACTGGAAATGGAACAGAATAGTGAAGCACATTTACAATGACATAGACTACAAGTGATCTTATCAAAACCAAAAGCAGTAGTATTGATTAAAATAGAAAGTAAAAAAAGTACATGGTAAATAGATTTTAGCAAGTTTTATGAAAAAGGTGAATGTATAGTACAACCTTAGCTGTATGTTAGCTTACCTTATATTCATATCTATCTATCTATCTATCTATCTATCTATCTATCTATCTATCTATCTATCTATCTATCTATCTATCTATCTGTTTTTATATAGATATATAAAATTATATATGAAAATATATTAATATATTTATCATATAATTTTCATATTATGTATATGTATATATATATATATATATATATATATATATATATATGAACATTCTTTAAATTCTTTAATATTATAATTATAATTTTTGTTGCACGTGTATACACATATATAAACTCTCTCAATGTATACTCAACAAAACAATTAAATAACATATTTAATAAAATATGTATATATAATTTCTGGTGAAAAACTATATTATATTCAATACCGACTTATATTTATTTTAAAAGTTAAGTAAATGGTTGGTCTCAGATTTGAATATCATTTCATATTTTATTTAAATATGTTATATTTTTTGATTGTTTTTGTGTGTGTGTGTGTGTGTGTGTGTTAGTTTTAGGGTGTTTTATGTTGTTTATGTAAATTATGTTTGTGTTACCCTGCTGGTGTTTACATGGGTCACACTGTTACTAATATTTCATAAAATTGCATTTTTCTCTCTATTTCTTTATTGTGGATATGGACATGGTTTTACATAAGGAGGATTTATAACATATTACAAAAGCCCTATTTTTGGCTCAATTGCATTTATTCTGTCAGATCACTACAAATGATCTAAAAAGACCAATTTCTAGAGTCTTTATAATGAGTCTTATTTCAGAAATTTCAGTCTTATTTCAGAAATACATAATAAACATTAATGTACCAGACACTGTGACATGAAATGGCATTGAATGAGACCGATTAGGATGCAAATGCCATGTTGCCTCTTTTACATCTGCATTCCAGATGATCTACAAAAGCTCTTCTCCAGCAGCAGCAGTATTACGGGTTGAATGTGGCCCAGGTGTGGTTTGTGATATATCACAGGTTTGGGGGATCAGATACCTCACAGACAGCAGCAGTAACAGGTTTGGAGAGGGTGTGAGAATCGACGGGTGACACAGGTGCCGCCCCCATTAAAACACTCCACAGTGTGCTGAGTTTGTTCATGTTATTTGTAGGGTGAGTAATTGGATTCCAGACGTGTCATCAAAGCATATTAGAAAACAATCCGATGTGAAATCACACTGCGGGCTAAAAGGCCACGTGCCGCTTACCATCGAGAATAAACAAAATCCATGGTGTCATTTTCCTTTGGCCCGTCCAATCAATCATTTCCACGCCGATTTCCCCTCCCCAGCTTCGTGTGTAATTTCCCACAGAAGTTCATTGCTCATTCTCTCTTTATCTGCGATTCTCTTCTGCAAACACTCAGGCAATCTTTCAAAATTCATTACAGGTTTGGAGAAGTGTAAGAGACGCTGTTGTCGTGACCTTTAACCTTTGCTTTTTTAATGCGATCTGCTTCATCCATCAGTGCTGGGGAGGAAGAGTCCGAAAGAATTCATCTCTGACAAGTTCAGGAAGTATTACATTTCTGTTGAATTTGCATCCACCCACATATAATGACACACACACAGCAGACAATATCACGGCACAACCCGTGATGAATAAAACTAGGAGATATATCAAATTAAACTGAAATCTAATTATCAAAACCTTAAAGGGATGGTTCACCTGCAATGAAAATTTGTGCCATCGTTTACTTTTCTAAACCATCATTAACACTGTATGAGATCTAACGGTTTTGCATGCAAACGTCAATTTCGAATATGTGAATGGACTAGAAAAGGACTGAAATGGAATTTATTTTTGTCCTTTTTGTAGTGCAAACATTCTGCTAAACATCTCTTTTTGTGTTCCACAGAAGAAAAAAGTCATATGGGTTTGGAACGGCCTGAGTGTGAATAAGTGACTTTCATTTTAGGGGTGAATTGTTCCTTTAAAACTCTCCCGATGTGTTGGGGTCAATTTGATCCACACTCGATTGTCATACTGCTCAAAATACTGGTTTAACTATTTATTTCTTCTAGAAATTTTGTGAATATTTCTAATTTAGGGTCATGAATGTGCATGCAATTTTTCAACGCGTTTTGGAAGGACCATAAAAATGTGTTGTGGTCAAATTGACCCCCCCCCCCCCAAACATAAAACCTTTAGCTTGTCAGACACTGAAATATGAAATGCATGAGAACTTGAAATTTAAGACTCAAGGTTTACTCAAAATTGAGATTCGTCTTCTGAATCATCCAAGGAAAATTGACTGTTTTGGTCGTTAGTGTTTTTGGATCTCAATTACTAGACTGTTTCACCACTGAAAAGAAGTTTGAGAAACATATTTTACAAGGAATTGAGAACCAGACAAAAAGGTGGAAGTAGTACAAATAGCAATAAATATTACTTACACAAGTACAAATAATGTTAAATAATATTTACACCTCAAATAGTGTGCAAATAGTCACTACAAGTTGTGACAAAAAAAAATTCTTTTCTTTCTTTCTTTTTTTATGTCCGTACAGCTAATGGATATAAAAATATGTGAGTGAAATTGACCTCTAACACAATAGAAATAACACTGTAAAATAGAAGGGAATGATTAATATATTCATTTATTCTTATTTATTTTATAATTAATTTTTTATTCATTATTTATTTATTTTTCACATATTTCATATTTTTAGTCTCTTACAAGCTACAAGAGGTTTTTGTGTTTTTCATAGCTCCAATTTTTGGCAAACTGCATGGAAACCAATGTGGGTAAGTTTGACTCACAACACAAAAGTTGTACCCACTTTTTGAACAGGTTTAGTTTGACACTTATTTTTAGAAGCATAATTATGATATAAACTTTTTATCCTAATGAATGTCATATCGCATGAGCACAGCTTGTAAGGTTATTTTTAAACATACTGTATGCCCACATTTTCACATACTGAATAACAGTATGAAGGCTGGTCCGTGGAACTGAAACGTTTCCCTAAACCGTCCTGACCATCCACTCTCTAACACACTCAAATTAAAATCAAAATACAACATCTTGGCTAAAGAACAATGCAGTTAAAAATTAACATTCTGAGACAAAAACAAATTAAGCTCTATTGACAATGTCTGTGACGTACTGTTGAATAGCACAGAAAATCATTTTGACTCACCAAAAACAAACCAAACAATAATTATATTTACAGTAAGGCATTTACAATGGAAGTCTATAGTGCAAAACACAGCACTGGAATACATGTTAAAATACACTGTACAGCAAGAAAAGCCAGACTTAAACACGACGATATGTTCACGAATATGTGAAAGAGAGACGTTCATCCACCTAGAACAGTAATCCCACTACTAAAATGACAACTGTACACCTCAAAAAAGGCAATTTTTCAATTTCAACATTAAAAAAATAGCTTTTAAACCCTTGGAATATCTTCCATAGACATCCTTGGTAAGGGCAATATTGTAAACATATTTGTTTAACAAACGATTTGGAATTATTAATATTGTCTGTCACAGATGTTGCCAATAGACTTGAATGTTCTAAGGTTTTCATAACTTAACAAAACATTCTTAGAATATATTTTTTTAGATGGTAGGGTATTTTAGAGATTTCACAATTTCTAATAAAAGCAAAGGTTAAAGATTTCAAGTTATGTTCTCTCAAATTATGTTCTCTCATTAAAATAGCTAATCAGAGGTACTTTAATTAAGAGGCGTCATCAGTAATCACCTCTGTAAGAAAGAAACAGTCATATTCATCGTGTATTGTTATCTTTCATTTAAGAAGGGAGAGAAAAAAATGTAACAACTCCAATTATCCTCTTGTGATAGGAGCTGTGCTGATGACCTCATGATTGACAGAATTATCACATAATGGAGCACACACTCATTTCAGTGCGTAAAGCGTTTAACACGCCACGTCCCGATAAGCTCAAACCACCGGCAACCAGTCGTACAACCTCCAAACTCCTCCGCAAAAATACCCTTGACTTCGTTTAACACGGACCTTGTGCTGATTGTTATCGCAGGAGTCGCAGGAGAGGAGCCGGGAGGAGAGAGGTGGGCGAGTTTGAGGCCCGGCCGCCGTTTCTTCAGACAGCAGGAGAGAGATTTCTCTTTTACGTGAGATGGAGAGAGTTTGGACAAACAGCGGGACCGACGGCCCCAATCACAGTTTATCCTGCTTCACATTAAGCTGACTTGTCAACATGTGGTTGGGAGAAGAATGGCATTGACTGAGAGCGAAGCCCACCGCTGGCTTCCAGAATAATCCACTGACCCTCAGTGAGCAAATCATGAGCTGCTGAAAGCTCGCGTCAGCTCAGCCTCGAGTATTGTTTGCAGGAAATGGATTTATGGGGTGGGTTTGTTGTCACTTGTGTCTTATGAGACAAAGCAGAAGGGATGAAAACCGAGACAAGAAAGCAACGGCAAAATCATATAGTGTATGTTTCAACTCGTGCAATTTGAAGTCGCACTCAGACGTTCTTTACATTGTGTTAGATGAAATGCCAGACGCCTCAGACTGGAATACTGAACCACAGCCGCATCTATCTATCTATCTATCTATCTATCTATCTATCTATCTATCTATCTATCTATCTATCTATCTATCTATCTATCTATCTATCTATCTATCTATCGTTCTGTCGTTCTATCATTCTGTCATTCTATCATTCTATCATTCTATCTATTGTTCTGTCTATACATCCATCCATCGGTTTTTCTGTCTGTCTGTCTGTCTGTCTATCTATC